>SJYX01018096.1:17000-106263 GCA_006410675.1 Oreotragus oreotragus
CATTCAGCCAGTCTTTGCCTTTTGGTTGGGGCATTCAACCCATTTACATTTAAGGTAATTATTGATAAGTATGATCCCATTGCCATTTACTTTATTGTTTGGGGTTCGGGTTTATACACCCTTTTTGTGTTTCCTCTCTAGAGAATATCCTTTAGCATTTGTTGGAGAGCTGGTTTGGTGGTGCTGAATTCTCTTAGCTTTTGCTTGTCTGTAAAGCTTCTGATTTCTCCTTCGTATTTGAATGAAATCCTTGCTGGGTACAGTAATCTGGGCTGTAGGTTATTTTCTTTCAACACCTTAAGTATGTTTTGCCATTCCCTCCTGGCCTGAAGAGTTTCTATTGAAAGATCAGCTGTTATCCTTATGGGAATCCCCTTGTGCGTTATTTGTTGTTTTTCCCTTGCTGCTTTTAATAGTTGTTCTTTGTGTTTGATCTTTGTTAACTTGATTAATATGTGTCTTGGGGTGTTTCGCCTTGGGTTTATCCTATTTGGAACTCTCTGGGTTTCTTGGACTTGGTTGGCTATTTCCTTCCCCATTTTAGGGAAGTTTTCAACTATTATCTCCTCAAGAATTTTCTCATGGTATTTCTTTTTGTCGTCTTCTTCTGGGACTCCTATAATTCGAATGTTGAAGCTTTTCATCAACCAGTCCATTTTGAAGGAGATCAGCCCTGGGATTTCTTTAGAAGGAATGATGCTAAAGCTGAAACTCCAGTACTTTGGCCACCTCATGCGAAGAGTTGACTTATTGGAAAAGACTTTGATGCTGGGAGGGATTGAGGGCAGGAGAAGAAGGGGACGACCGAGGATGAGATGGCTGGATGGCATCACTGACTTGATGCATGTGAGTCTGAGTGAACTCCGGGAGTTGGTGATGGACAGGGAGGCCTGGCGTGCTGCGATTCATGGGGTGGCAAAGAGTCAGACACGACTGAGCGACTGAACTGAACTGAACCGAGAAGGTGTTATATAAATGATAAACTCCACAGGAATCAATTAGAAGTATGAATAAAAATGAAAAAGTGAAGTGGCTATAAAGTCCTCTAAAATGATCTGGAGGGATGATGTGGGGTGGGAGGTGGGAGGGGGATTCATGTTTGGGAGTTCGTGTAAAAAAATAAATAAATACAAAAAAAAAAAGAAAAAAAAATTCCACTGTTGTTGTTAGACATTTAGGTTGTTTCAGGTATACAAATGTTCATGTAAATCATACAAATATTGTATGACTCCAGTAAAAGAGGTCTCTGAAATAGGCAAATTCATAGAGACAGAAAGTAAAATAGAGGTTAGCAGGGGCTGGGGGAGTGGGCAATAGGGAGTTATTGTTCAATTGGTGCAAAGTTTCTGTTTGTGGTGATAAAAAAAGTTCTGTAAATAAGTAGTGGTTATGGTTGAGCAGTGTTGTGACTGCATTAATACTTAATGCCACTGAATTGTATGCTTAAAAATGGTAAAAGGGTAAATTTTACATTATGTATATTTTGCCACAATAAAAATTTACAAACATAAGAAAAAAAATTTTTTTAGGTGGTAAAATTATAAAAATAACGTTAATAATAGTGCTTACTCTTTTCCAGGCAGTATTCAATGCTGTGCCTCTATGATCTTATTTAATCCTCTTGATGATCCCATGGGCTAAGCACTATAACATCAGCTTTACACACAAAGCAGCTGGATTTAGTGAGATTAAGTAACTCATTCAAAGAAGCAGTTAATATGCAGAAGAGCTGTGATTTAACTCAAGGGTCAGTGGAAATCCCAAGAGTTTAAGAAGAATGGACTTGAACCCAAGTCTTTGTTCCAGACTTGTGGTATTGAACTATACCTAAGACTAATCTTAGGGCAATGATGTCAGCCTCTAGTAAGCAGGGCAGAGACAAAGACATCAAGAAGATGTTTGTTATTTAGCATTCTTTAAGAGGTACACACATACACACACACAAATAACAGATGCAATTTTTTCCTAGGAAATCTGGCAACCCTAAATTCTGACCACTTGTTAGGCCTCAGCATGACAAATGCTGGTCCTAATGTACAAAAAGATAGGATGCTTAAGTGTGATGTTTTCAAAGACTTTGCTTACGTAATCTCTAAAAGGCCTTTGTAAAGTGATCTACAGCCATATAGTTACCTCTCACACTCTTAAATTACCAGATAAAATTCTTCATTTAAATTTAAATAATTGCTAAGTATGAAATTTCCAGTGTCCTATAAATATTGGCGTGAAGTGCTCAGTTACTCAGCCATGTCCTACTCTTTTTGACGCCGTGGACTATAGCCCACCAGGCTCCTTTGTCAATGGAATTTCTCAAGCAAGAATGCTGGATCAGGTTGCCATTTCCTTCTCCAGGGGATCTTTCCAACCCTGAGATTAAACCTGTGTCTCTTGTGACTCCTGCATTGTCAGATCCTCCTGGATTCTTTACCACTGTGCAACCTGGGAAGCATTACTTATAATTAAACTGTGAAATCATTCTTTTAAGTATGTTCAGTGAAATCTAAATATCATAGTGGTTTGATACTGTCACCCACATTGAAATAGATGATCATGTTCTATAATACATGAAAGTTTTGTAATCTTTGAATTAATACTTCCTTTCTCACTGTTTTATCCTCATGTAACCTATTTTAGCTTTGAAGGTCTCTCATTGATTACCCTATCATTTTTTTGTAGCAAATAGATGTATATTAACAGAAATTTCACTACTTTAAAACTTTCCTATAATTACCATACAGTTTATTAGTACAGAATGGTTGAAACATGAATATACAACATGTGGAATGCAATGTAATTGGACAAAATCTTGAACATTTTTACTTTTAAAAAGGGCTTCTCAGGTGACTTTAGTGGTAAAGAATCCATCTGCCAATGGAAGAGACATAAGAGATGTGTGTTTGATCCCTGGGCTGGGAAGATCCCCTGGAGGAGGAAATGGCAACCCACTTCAGTATTCTTACCTGGAGGGTTTCATGGACAGGGAAACCTGGCAGGCTACAGTCCTTAGAGTTGCAAATAATCAGACATGACTGAAGAGACTTAGCATGCACTTAGAAAAAAAAAAAAAAAGTAAATGGGAGTTTTTTATCCAGTTGTTTCAGATATTCTGTTCATAGATTTCTCAACACTAGAATGAGACAAAGTTCATCAATTTACTCTTATTTTTTGTTTGTAAATGTATAAGCACTGGGAAATCTTGTTCACATGATTATGTAGAAATGTCATTCAATTAATAATCCTCCTTTTGTGTTAAATGCCAATGTTTATATCAAGACATTAAATAAGAAACAATTTATCATGCTCTCTTCAGCAGCGCATATACTAAAATAAACATTTAGTGATCTAACAGATTGGTTAAGTCTTCCTCCAATTTTGAAAAACTCAAAAAGCTGAGAAACCATCCAACTTGCAACAGATCTGTCATACACAGAGTCATTTGCGCTCTCAACACCAGCATCATTATTTTCAAAAGTCTCTTTGTCACCCAGTAGTCTTTTATACCCTGGAGCAATGAGCCGAAGTAACTTTGGGCTGGATAATGGGTGGTTCTTTCTTTTGCAAAGTGGACAAAGTTATTATGAAGAGGTGGATGGGAAAGAAAAAACTATGCTTTTTCATAAGCATTTTATGGAAGCTGAGAATAAATTAATGCCTTGGAACCATGTACATCTGCATATCCTCAGAAAGTCTTCAGATACCATCAGGATCTAGGCAACACTTTGAATCCCACTGCTTTAGTGCCCGTGCTTGTATACATGGAAATCATGGTATTTGGGGTCATCTCATGGACAGAGGAGCCTGGTAGGCTGCAGTCCATGGGGTCACTAAGAGTCAGACACGACTGAGCGACTTTCACTTTTCCCTTTCATGCATTGGAGAAGGCAATGGCAACCCACTCCAGTGCTCTTGCCTGGAGAATCCCAGGGACGGCGGAGCCTGGTGGGCTGCCGTCTATGGGTTCACACAGAGTCGGACACAACTGAAGCGACTTAGCAGCAGTAGGGTTGTCTTTATTCCTAAGTGATAGCTGAGTACCTAATTAACGTGGCTTGAAGTGTATGTGTGTAAGTTGCTTCAGTCATGTCCAACTCTTTGTGACCCTATGGACTGTAGCCCACCAGATTCCTCTGTCCATGGGATTCTCCAGGCAAGAATACTGGAGTGGGTTGCCAAGCCCTCCTCCAGGGGATGGAACTTGCATCTCTTGCATCTCCTATATTGGCAGGTGGGTTCTTTACCACTGGCACCACCTGGGAAGCCCCAGTTTGAAGGGTACCAGAATGTTTTTCTGGATTCTTAAATTCCCCCAAAGCAGTGGTTACTGTTACACCTCTGAACAAAAACCTCTCAAGTATGGAACTGAAACTGACTGGAAGGAGTAATAGATAGTGTTTACTGAGTATGTATTATGTGCCAGATATTAAAATTTTTGCATAAAATTAATACTACTTACAACCCTATGAAGTAGATGCTATTAGCCCTAGTGTACAAATGAAAAAAATTAAGGCACAGAAAAGTTAAATAACTTGCCCCTGTTTTCACCATTAGTTGGTAGAGCTGGCCTCCAAACCAGGCAGTTTGTCTCTGAAAGCTACTAAGCTTAACCACTAGACTAAAAAACTCTCAATATTATTCCTATCTTTACACATTAGATTTCTTAGGTTAATTTTCTAGACATATTTTGGGGCTTTGAGACTAAGGGGCAGAGGACAGATCTGGGTTTGGGTGTTGGTTTTTTGGAGGGAACTATAGGTAATGCAGATGACACCACCCTTAAGGTAGAAAGTGAATAGGAACTAAAAAGCCTCTTGATGAAGGTGAAAGTGGAGAGTGAAAAAGTTGTCTTAAAGCTCAACATTCAGAAAACGAAGATCATGGCATCCAGTCCCATCACTTCATGGGAAATAGATGGGGAAACAGTGGAAACAGTGTCAGACTTTATTTTGGGGAGCTCCAAAATCAACACAGATGGTGACTGCAGCCATGAGATTAAAAGATGCTTACTCCTTGGAACAAAAGTTATGACCAACCTAGATAGCATATTCAAAAGCAGAGACATTACTTTGCCGATTAAGGTCCGTCTAGTCAAGGCTATGGTTTTCCCCGTGGTCATGTGTGGATGTGAGAGTTGGACTGTGAAGAAGGTTGAGCACCGAAGAATTGATGCTTTTTATCTGTGGTGTTGGAGAAGAGTCTTGAGAATCCCTTGGACTGCAAGGAGATCCAACCAGTCCATTCTGAAGGAGATCAGACCTGGCATTTCTTTGGAAGGAATGATGCTAAAGCTGAAACTCCAGTACTTTGGCCACCTCATGCAAAGAGTTGACTCACTGGAAAAGATTCTGATGCTGGGAAGGATTGAGGGGCAGGAGGAGAAGGGGACGACCGAGGATGAGATGGCTGGATGGCATCACGGACTTGATGGACGTGAGTCTGAGTGAACTCCGGGAGCTGGTGATGGACAGGGAGGCCTGGCATGATGCAATTCATGGGGTCACAAAGAGTCAGACACAACTGAGCGAGTGAACTGAACTGATAGGTAATGCTACAGAATGCAAGTCTGAGTGCAGTCTTTCAGCAAGGGCTGTGGACAACTAAATGGATGACTGAAGGTATTGAGTCTTGGGAAGGGAAGACGGGGGTTCAGAACCAGGAAAAGCAGTCTTCAGAGAGAAAAAAGAGATAATGACTTTGTCATAATGGTTCTCTGCCTGGCCCCACCAGGAATTTGTTAAGCTAAGCAGAGTAATAGTCCATTTGGTCAGTGACAGATGTTGAATATCTTGTGCATCTAGCTGTATATGGGAAACCTACAAGAAAGCCTGTAATCCTAGTTACTTCATTCACTGGACACTTGCTTATTGATTGCAGCCTCTGTGCTTAGACAGTAGCATACTCAAGATGTGCCAAAAATAAATAAATCAGGATTATAAATGCCTTAGATCATAAAGTATGATAATCACAGTAAATTCCTAAATCAGGAATATTTCTGTCTTAATTTCACACTGTTCCATTCTACTTGCCAGTATCAAGTTTAAAACAAGCCAGGAAGGACCTAGGTAGCTTAGATCACCTCGTACTTTGGGATGAATATTGAAAAACACAAACCTTAGGGCATGCCTTGGAGGTCAGAAAGTTAGCATTTGTGAGAAAGAGAGAAGAAACAATTCTCAAGGTCTTGGCAGAAAATGTTTTCGGCCATCTGGAATCACAGTTCTGCTGTTTGCAGCATTGTATTTAATCCTCTATTAAAATGTGGCTATTTAGATGGAAAAAAAGATAAGCAGATGAATTAGCAACCAGCCAGGGAGACTTGTGGGTTAGCATTTGAGTTTGTACCTAGAAAGAAACGAGAGATTTGACAAGCTGTCTTCAGGTTCCCTGCTCTTTGTTCCTGGAAACCTCTTTTTGAGGGCCAGAATATTATAACAAGATTTGCTGATAAAGAGCCATCAAACTGAAAGAGCCAGAATAGATGATTAAATGTTAAACCCACCTAGAAAGTACATCAAGTAAGAAGGAATTCTTGCCTTTGTTAGTAACTATACTGAAATCCTTAAAAGTCTAGAAAACTCCAAGTTAACTGAATTATCCCTGGTCATTGTGTACACTTCTGTAAAAATTGGCAGGGGATTTAGGACATCACTAAAGTGAGTCTTAATCCATATGTTCTAAATATGAGTCAACTGTGACAAAGCTGTCAAAACCCTGTCTTATTATGGGCACGGGACCAAAATAAGGAGAACCAGCATTGTACACCATGAAACAGTCAAGCCGCTTGTTAAATGTTTGGTTTCCCTCTGGAATTTACATTTTAAGAGGGATGTTGACCATTTGGGGGCTTCCCAGGTGGCACAGTGGTAAAGAATCTGTCTGTCAATGCAGGAGACACAGGTTTGATCCCTGGGTCTGGAAGATCCCCTGGAGGAGGAAATGGCAACCCACTCCAGTATTCTTGCCTGGAAAATTCCATGAATAGAGGAACCTGGTAGGCTATAGTCCATAGGGTCACAAAGAGTTGGACACAACTGATCACACAAGCAGGCACATTGATCAATTGGAGCATATATAAAAGAACAGAATGATAATGATAGGGTCTTGGAAACTGCACAAAAGAAACAGCTAATGACTAATGAGAAAACTTGATCTGGAAAGAGAAAAAGGAAGAACGCATGTGATTTCATGTTTGAAGGAATGTCACGTGGGAAAGAGGACAGACTCGTTTGTGTTGACCTATATAGCAGGCGGATAGGAAAGATTTAGAGAGGTGGATTTAAAGACATGTTTGGAAAGAATTATCTTATAATTCAAACTTTTAAATTGTGGATCGGGTTGTCTAGTGAAGTAATGGGCTGGAAATTATCAAGGAAAAGCTGTCATGGATATTACAGAGTATTGCAGGGGTTTCTGTACTGGGTGACTTACATAGCACTGGCTTTTGAAACCTGGAACCTCTGCCTTCAAACCATTTATTTCTGACACAGATTTTTTAACTGAAAATTGCACTTGGAAACTCACTGTGTTTTTCTTTTTTTACCTTAAAGATAAGCCCACTGCATGAGTCAAGTAAATCTGCTTGCTTACCGGGTTATACTTACTTATTAGAGAATATGAATATGGTTTGCAAATTAGCCTTCTATGGAAGGTGGGGGAGATGTTGTCTACATTTGAATCATCTGTCATACAACATTCCAGGGCCCAAAGACTTCACAATGAGCAAAAGGAAGTGGTTGATACTTTTCTTCAAAAAGACTTTTTTTCTGCTTGGTGGTTGGAAAGCATTCCTGCTCTGTGAAAGGATAACAAACTTTTAATACTCCTTTGCACATGAATGTTCTATATTAAAAACATGTCTAGACTTCCCCTGAAGAGAAAAAGTTAAAATTTTACATAACCTCCTTCTCCTTCTGCCTCTGTAACTCAGCTTGCCTCTTGCAAAGTCTAGATCACGTAGGTCATGTAGTCTCAGAAAGTGGGGACTTACAATACTAGGAACTGGAGCTTATCTCACTCACCCTTGGCCTGCTCTTCGTGATTGCCCAGCCCCTGCAAACCTGCTTAATCATGCCTGTCCAGGCCAGGTATCCCCCTCTCCATCTCGACTGCTGTTCCCATGCGTGAGAAACCCAGCCTATTAACAGCTAGTGCTGCCCACTACAGCCTGTCTATAAAAACTCTGTAATCCCTTTGTTCAGGGCTCAGAGCTTAGAGTGTTAACTCCTTTGGGCCTGCCAGCATAAAAAACCTGAGTTCTCTAACTCTCAGAGTGTGATGCTTGGGGTCTTGAGTACTGGTTTCTGTAACACCTCTAACTAATTCAGATTTTATAACATGATACTAGCTAATGATTCTAGCTAGCTGACTCTAGCTAGCTAAAGTTTACTAGCATCTTATAAATGATTAGTTTTTTAAAGAAAACTTTATATACTATTATTCTTCAAAATATTTTATGGCATATGCATTTATTCACTTTTACATATTCATAAAATGTTTATTATCCTATTATATCTAGAAATACAGGAATGAACAAGACAGAAAATTCCCCTGTTTTTTGGGAACTTAGATTCTAAATGAGAGGTTAGTCCTTGAGAAACAACACAACAGAAAAGTAAATGGATAGATATATAGATTGATACATGTACTTAGCTAGTTTTAAATGCTACATAAAGAGTATAACAGCAGCTGTGTGAGGATTGCTAACTGAGTATGTGCTCATGTTTCCTGCAAAAGTTAATGTTTGACTTGAGACCTAAATAAACAGAGAAAGTGAAAGTCATTCAGTCATATCCAACTCTTTGTGACCCCATGGACTGTAGTCCACAAGGCTCCTCTGTGCATAGGATTCTCCAGGCAAGAATACTGGAGTGGGTAGTCGTTCTCGTCTCCAGGGGATCTTCCCAACCCAGGGATGGAACCTGGGTCTTCTGCATTGCAAGCAGATTCTTTACCATCTGAGCCACAAAAACCATGTGAAAATATGGAGAGGACCTTTCTAGGCAAGTGAGCAGCAAGTGCAAAGACACTGTGGTGAGAAGGAGACCGACTTGTTGAGGAAAAGCAAGACCATGGTGAGCAGAGGATAGTGCCTTGAAAGGGAAAATAGTGGCAGAAGAAGCGAGAAGGTACAGGGGAGCCTGAAGACTCTTGTAGGCTTTTGAAATAAATTTAGGGTTTATTTCAAGCACATTTAAAGTTATTAAGAGAGTTTTAAGGAGGGAAGTATGTAATATAACGAGATATTCTTTTTGAAAGCATCTTTTGGCTTCTGTATAGCAAGTAGATTGGAAGGAGGTAAGTGAGAGCCAGAACAAGGTTTATTAGGCGACCATGCAGACATGTAAAAATAAAAATAAGCTGCCCAAATGAATGTTAGACCAGTTGTTAACAAGAACTATCATAATATTGTCCTCATAGAATAAATAAATATTTGTTGATGAATTAAGTGTCTGGGACTGAAGCCAAGCTCCTTGTTCTTTCCATGAATTGTGCATTTGGCTCCCAGGTAATGAAATTACAAGCACTATGTACACTCATATTTTGGAAGATTTAAGGCAGAGAGCTGCTGCCCTGTGAGAGGACTTAACGTTCAAAATAGGAACACGTATATCTCCAACAGATAGCTGTTTAACTGAAAGAAAATCCATGGATACAGAGAAGATAGAAGAGTTTGGTGGGAAGCAAAGCAGAAAGACACTCAAGGGTCATGATCCCTTTAGCCCCCTGATGCTAACAATGCTTATGTTGCTCTATTTAGCCTCAAGGCAGCTTCTATGTCCTGTCATAACATTGCCTCCAGGCTCTCTGTACCTCTTCTAAAGGCTCTATGCTGACTGGTTGGCTTTGAGCTTCACAGCAGGCTTAATCTAGTGCTTCTTGCCAGAGCAATGGTTTTCAAGTTCTAGCATGCGTTAGCATCACCTGCAGGTTTGTTAAAACACAGACTACTGGACTCCACCCCTAGAATTTCTGCTTCAGCAGATGGGTCCCAGGAACCAACATTTCTGTGCATTTCCAGGTGATACTGATTCTTGAGGTCTAGAAATCATGCTTTGAGAATCTAGCCTTTAGGCATAGGGTGTAGGTGAGGAATGAGATAGAGAATGACAGTGATTAGAGAAAACCCCTGTTTACAGCACCTGTGCAATAGATACATATAAGATAAAACCAAATTAACTTGAACCTCAAAGATATCTTAAGTAGCTGCTGCTGCTGCTAAGTCACTTCAGTCGTGTCCGACTCTGTGCGACCCCACAGACGGCAGCCCATTGGGCTCCGCCATCCCTGGGATTCTCCAGGCAAGAACACTGGAGTGGGTTGCCATTTCCTTCTCCAATGCATGAAAGTGGAAAGTGAAAATTGAAAATGAAGTCGCTCAGTCGTGTCTGACTCAGCGACCCCATGGACTGCAGCCTACCAGGCTCCTCCATCCATGGGAGTTTCCAGGCAAGAGTACTGGAGTGGGATGCCATTGCCTTCTCCATCTTAAGTGGGGAAAATGTCAAAAGGAGGAATTACAGCTGAGAGAATGGAATACAGCTGGAAGAACGGTTTTACTCTGCTTGAAGATGGTAGTGGAGCTGAGAGCTTAGGGTTCTAGAATAATTGCATGGAATCAAACTGTATGTGACTTTGAGTTAGAAAGGTTAGGATCATCTCTCTCATTCCTCTGGCCCAGTAGTTTTCACCCTTTGCTATTCACTGGAACAATTTTTTAAAAAGCCTTTTAATTTTGTACTGAGGTATAGCCAATTCACAATGTTATGATAGTTGCAGCGATAGTTTCAGGTAAAGAGCTAAGAGACTCAGCCTTATATACACATGTATGTATTCTTCCCCAAATTCCCCCCTCCCCCACTGCCAATCTAGGCTGCCATGTAACACTGAGCAGAGTTCCCTGTGCTATATAGTAGGCCTTTGTTGGTTATCTGTTTTATATAGCAGTGTGTGCCTGTCCATCCCAAACTCCCTAACTATCCCTTCCCCTAGCAGCCATAAGTACCACATCTTTTTTTATCCATTCCTTTGTCTGTGGACATCTGGTTTGCTTTTGGAAAACACTGATGCTTGGATTCCATGCACAGAAATTCTGATTTAACAGGTTGAGGATGTAACCTGAGCATCAGAATATTAAAGTGCTTTCCAGGTCATTGTGCAGCCAGTGTTCCAGCTTCTGCCTCTTTCTGTTTCCAATCACTGGCTGTCTTTAATCCAGTCCAATTCTTCATTTCCCAATGTGAAACAACGTTGGCTTAGTCCTACTGTTATTATTCATCACTGTCAGCCTACGAATGGGAAAAGACAGCCAGAAAGAGGAACTCAGGTGCAACTGGACCAGCTGGATCAGAAGTGGCTCTCAGTTAGTGGCTCTAGAAAGTAAGATATTTTTAGATATTGGAGGAGGGGTCACTTAAAAAAAAAAACCTTTATACAATTAACTTTAGATTATCATTTTATAAAAAATGATAGCAGCTTATGCTGTATAACACAGGGAGCTCAGCCCAGCGCTCTGTGATGACCTAGAGTGGTTGGGTGGGAGAGACGGGAGGGAGGCTCAAGAGAGAAGGGATATATATATGGATTGCTGTTACTGTTTAGTCACTAAGTTGTGTCCAACTCTGCTGCCCTATGGACTGCAGCATGCCAAGCTTCCCTGTCCTTCACTATTTCCTAATGGACAATGAGTTTGTGAAAACTCATCTCCATTGAGTTGGTGATGCTGTCTAATCATCTCATCCTCCGTTACCCTCTTCTCTCGCCCTCAATCTTTCCCAGCATCAGGGTCTTTTCCAGTGAGCCAGCTCTTCACATCAGGTGGCCAAAGTATGGGAGCTTCAACTTCAGCATCAGCCCTTCCAATGAATATTCAGGACTGATTTCCTTTAGGATTGACTGGTTTGATCTCCTTGCTGTCCAGGGACTTTCATGAATCTTCTCTAGCACCACAGTTTGAAAGCATCAATTCTTAGGCATTCAGCCTTCTTTATGGTCCAACTCTCACATCCATACATGACTACTGGAAAAACCTTAGCTTTGACTATACAGACCTTTGTTGGCAAAGTGATGTCTCTGCTTTTATACTTATGGCTGATTTCTGTTTAGTCGCTCAGTCATGTCTGACTCTTTGTGACCCTGTCCATGGAATTTTTCAGGCAAGAATACTGGAGCAGGTTGTCATTTCCTCCTCCAGGGGGTCTTCCTGACCCAGGGATTGAAACCATCTCTTCTGTGTCTCCTGCACTGCAGGAAGGTTCTTTACCCATTGAGCTATCACATTGTTGTATGGCAAAAACCATCACAACATTGTAAAGCAATTACACTCCAATTAAGAATGTTTTTAAAATGATAGCAGCTTAGAATTCTTTTAAAAGTAATTCTTTTCTGGTCTTAACATTAGGTCATTAAAAAAAATTTTTTTTTTTCAGTTGCCTTAGAGGCCCTGTTTTCAGGTGTATTCTTAACTTATTGTAATAGAAAGCGTTTGGTTTTTGTTTCCCCTGTGTCATCACTTTTTCTAGCAACCCATTTGTAACATTTATATTTTGTTAGTCTATCCTTGTCAGATTTCAGGCAACCTGAGAGATGGAAGGAAGGGGATAATAGGGACTCATCAAGACCTGGAAGCCCTCGTGGACTCAGGCTGTGGTTAGGGTGCTTGCTAGAAATACACCAGAGAATGGAGGGTGAGTCATCACTAAGCTAAAACATGTTAGCTAGATAGCCATCAGAAGGATTTCCTGTTTGCCTCTGTGGGATGCAAAAGAGAAATTCATCTTTTCGTCTGATTTTACACATTTTTATTGCAAATGACTCCATAGATGGTAGGTCTTCTAGCCCTCTATCAGAAGGCTCTTGCCCTGTTCATCCAAATACAGAAAGAAAGATGGGCCTTAGGATCATCCTTGATTGAGTCACTCTTAATGGATGAGTTTGACACAAGAAATTTTGCCCTTGAGTGGAGAAAATTGCCAGGCCTTGCCCATGGGGAACCTGGATTGGGAAAGACTGCTCTGTGCCCTTCTGCTGGGTCCTGCAGTCCCCAGAGGTTAGCAGTGGGGAAGAGAAGAGCACAGTTAGTTACAAAAAAGACAGAGTTAATGCCACATTCAGAGATGCAGCTTTCTGAGCCCCACAGATTACCATGTCATTAAGATTCAGATCACACAGATTTCTCTGTCCGACATGCCTTAGAAATACATCAGATTTACTGATCTATCCTGGAAAAATGAGATGATTTAGACTGCTATTGACTTTTCAAATGAGATTCATATGCCATAAAAATCAGTTTTAAAGTGTACAGATAGTTTTTAGTATTCTCATCAAGTTGTGCAAGTGTCAGCACTACAATTCCAAAATATTTTCATCACCCTCTAAAGAAACTCCTATTCTCTCTCCCCTACACTCCCAGGAAACCACTAATATACTTTCTCTCCCTGTGGATTTGCCTAGTGTGGAAATGTCATACACATAGAGTTGTACAATCTGTAGACTTTTGTAACTTTTGTAACTGGCTTCTTTGGCTTAGCTTGGGATGTTTTCAAGGATTGTCTGTATTGCAGCATGTATCAGTATTTCATTCCTTTTTATGGCTAAGTAATAATCCATTGAAGGATATACCACATTTTATTTATTCACACATCAGCTGATGATTATTTTGCTACCATTTTTTGGCTATTATGTGTAATGCTGTCATGAATATTTGTGTACACATTTTGTATGTTTTCCTTTCTCTTGGGCATACATTAGAAGTGTAACTGCAAGAGTATATGGTTCAGTTCAGTTCAGTTCAGTCGCTCAGTCATGTATGACTCTTTGCGACCCCATGAATCGCAGCACACCAGGCCTCCCTGTCCATCACCAACTCTCGGAGTTCACTCAGATTCATGTCCATCGAGTCAGTGATGCCATCTAGCCATCTCATTCTCTGTCGTCCCCTCCTCCTCCTGCCCCCAAACCCTCCCTACTCTATGTTTAATTGTTGAGGAACTCAGACTATTTTCCAAAGTGGCTGTACCCTTTCACATCCCACTAGCAATGTATGAGAGCTCTAGTTTCTCTACATCCTTGCCAGCCCTGGTTGCTACTGTGTGTTTTAGATTATAACCATCCTAGTATATGTGGAAGTGGCAACCAAGTGTGGTTTTGATTGCTTTTCATTAATGACAGATGATGATGAACTTGTTGGCCATTTATATATCTTTAGAGAAATGTCCACTTAAATTCTGTGTCTGTTTTTAAATTGAGTTCTTTTTATTGTTGAGTTGTAAGTGTTCTTTATATATTCTGGGTGCAGGTATCTTGTAATATCTGGAAATATTTTCTCTCATTCTGTGGCTTGTACTCTCAATTTCTTGGTGGTATTATTTGCAGCACACAGTTTTTTTTTTTTTCTTCACTTTTGATGTAGTCCCTTTTTTCCTCCTCTCTTCCTTTGTCACTTGTGATCTTGATGTCATATCTAAGAATCTACTTTCTAACCCAAAGTCGTGAAGATTTACTTCAATTTTTGGTCTAGGAGTTTTGTTTTCACTTTGACATGTGAGTATATGATCTGCTTTAAGTTAATTTTCAATGTATAATGTGAGTTAGAGATCACCTTTATTCTTTTTGCTGAAAATCTATCTACTACAAATGTATTGATTTATACCTGGGTCCTTTGCCTTTCTGTATGATTTTGAGGATTAGCCTGTCAATTAATGCAAAAGAGGAGCTGAAATTTTAATAATTCTTTGCTTTTCTCTTTGCTACCATATCTCTCTGATGCTTTGAAAAAGATTTTTTTGTAATGTATCCAGCATTTCCTAATTTTCACCATGAGGGCTTTGTCTTGCCTTGATCTATTACATCCTTCTTAAAAGTAAAAGTTCTCAGCTTATTTTTGTGGCTATATTGGTATCTCTCACATACAATGATCTTGATATAGGAGTGTTTGCATTTAAAATATAAATATGCCCTATATTTGAGTCATGTGTCTTCATCTAGAATGTGAAAAAAATATGTCTCTTCTACATTTACTTCTTGTAGGGAAGGCTTTTTTTTTTTACTGCTTTTTCCTAACAGATATAACCATGAATGACATTTCTTCTTCTCATTTACACATATGATTTAATCATTTTTCATTTTTGCTATTCTTTGGGTCATAAAATCCCGATCTTTCTGACTATCAGAAATAATCAGTTTTTTTCTCAATAGGAAAAAGAAGTTAGAGGAAATGAAGTTTTGAAAGGGGAGCAGTTGCTAGTTTCAGGTTCTGAATGTCATTCTCATTCTGAGAGTAAGATTTCTTAAGCCTTAGGTTTCCTTCTATTCTCCCCATCATGAAAGAACTGCAATTCAACAGCAACCTTTGCATGATGCTATTTAATGTGTACAGAGCTGTCCTTGAGTCCTTCCAACTATGTGGTCACCCTCAAACATATTTTTCAAACATAGTTTTAAATAGGATAAATTCTGGAGAACTACAGAAGGAACAATCTCACACATTTTCTACACATTTTCTTTTATTCAAGCTTCCCTTTTGAATTCAAGTATTTTCCCCACAATTCCCCTGATAAAATCAAATGTAGTTAATATATTTAAATAGTAGACTTGTTAAATTATCAAGTTATTTTTAAATTTATTCATTTAATTGTTTGTTAACATGTACATGCTTAATGTTTATTGAGTTCTAGACCCCGAGATACTTGTGATTCAAAGATGAATAAAATTTAGATCCTGCCTGTGAGGAGTTAAAAATTTAGTGGGAGTGGGGAGAAATAGACAAAAAAACATACAATTTTAAAATAATTTAGTGAAGTCAATGATAGTACAAGGTGTTGTGGGTCACTGATGAAGGATAGGAGGAGTTGTTGTTCAGTCACTTAGTTGTGTCTGACTCTTTGCAACCCCACGGACTGCAGCAAGCTAGGTTTCCCTGTCCTTCACTATCTCTTGGAATTTGCTCAAATTCGTATCCATTGAGTCATCTCATCCTCTGCAGCCCCCTTTTCCTCCTGCCTTCAATCTTTTCCAGCATCAGGGTCTTTTCCAATGAGCTGGCTCTTAGCATCAGGTGGCCAAAGTATTGGAGCTTCAGCTTCAGAATCAGTCTTTTCAATGAATATTCAGAGTTGATTTCCTTTAGGATTGACTAGTTTGATCTCCTTGCAGTTCAAGGGACTTTCAAGAGTCTTTTCCAACACCACAGTTCAAAACCATCAATTCCTCACTGCTCAGCCTTCTTAGACTACTAGAAAAATCATAGCTTTGACTATAGGACAATTTTAAAATAATTCAGGGAAGTCAGTGATAGTACAAGGTGTTGTGGATCACTGAAGGACAGGAGTACTAAGGTGAAAAGAGAACCATGAGGCATTAAGGGCTTGGAAGGAGAGGAAGGTAGAAGCAAGAAAGGACCAGAATGTTCTTGATGGTAAAACTTAAGGGGAAGTAGATTCTGTTATCATTGGATGGATACCTGGTGAAAGTTCAGTCATGGTAAAAAGGAAGATAATCCCTTATTTTTTTTTTACCTACTTCACAAAATTGTCTTGGAAACATTCAGTAGTCAGGTTTCTCTTTTTCTCTGATCAAACCTTCCCCAGTTCATGGGGCTTCCTTGACAGCTCAGTTGGTAAAGAATCCGCCTGCAATGCAGGGGGCCCTGGTTCGATTCCTGGATCAAGAAAATTCATTGGAGAAGGGATAGGCTACCCATTCCAGCATTCTTGGGCTTCCCTTGTGTCTCAGCTGGTAAAGAATCTGCCTGCAATGCTGGAGATCTGGGTTCGATCCCGAGGTTGGAAAGATCCCCTGGAGAAGGGGTCCATGGGGTCACACAGAGCTGGACACAACTGAGTGACTTTCGCTTTCACTTTCCCAGTTCAGTTACAAATTCTCTGACACAGAAGATTCCTTGTCTGGGCAATGCATAGCTTATAATTAGCAACCAATTATTATACTCAAAAAGAAGGAAGGAAGGATGTCACTGCACTTGACTGAAGACCTCTGATCTTACCTTCTCAGTGAGTTTTATTTCCTTTCTGCCACTAGAGGGAAATGTCAACATTTTTTTTGTCTTCCTATCACCAGAGGAAATCTTCCTAAAGAAAAGGCCCTGCCCCCATACAGCTGGAGCCTATTTCTCCTGGAGAATTTTCAGCATGAATCACTTCATACTTCATCCAGCTAGGTTCTTGAAACATAAACTAGCATCTTAGTAATGGAAGAAATATCACCAAATAACATAGCTCCATTTTAAGTGTTCTCAATATTTTCTCTTTTCAGTCTTTAGAAACCAGATTCTATTGTAGCTGCACCCTCTGTGTATGCACACCAACACTCACACATGTACATACACACACACTTCATGTTGCAGGCTTGCAAGTAGGTATTTTCTCACTTTGTGCTTTAATCTCTTCTCAAAGACAAAACTAAGAACTCTGAGGGAAAGAAAGCACATTTTCCCCAGGTATTCTTACTTAAAATGAACACATTAAAAAATATGTCATCCTAAGTTTTAAGAGGGACGTCAGGATAGCCAAGAGGTCTAAGGCACTACATTCAGGTCTCAGCTTCCCCTGGAGGTGTGAATACCACTTCTGACAGTTCATGTGTTAGGGTTTACCAGGTCATGCAATGGTAAAGAACCCACCTGCCAATGTAGGAGACACAGGAGATGGGGGTTCAATCCTTGGGTCGGGAAGATCTTCTGGAACAGGGAATGGCAACCTATTCCAATATGCTTGCCTGGAAACTTTCTGGCAGGCTACAGTCCATGGGGGTCTCAAAGAGTGGGACACGATTGAGCATGAGCAGACACATATTTTTAAGAATGAATTAGGGTTCTCTAGAGAAGCAAACAATTAGGAGGGGGGTGTGTGTGTATATAAAATAAAGAAATGGTTTATGTGATTAGGAAGGCTGAGAAGACCCAAGAACTGTAGTCAATAAGCTGGGGACCCAAGAGAGCCAAGGTATAAGTTTCCATCTAAAAACTGGCAGGCTCAAGACCCAAGGAAAGCAGTGCTTCAGTTTGAGTCCAAAGGGTGGAAAAGACATGTCCCAGCTCAAAGCAGTCGTGTAGGAATTCCCCATACCTGTGTCAGGGTCAGTCTTTTTGTTTTATTTAGGCCTTCAAGTTACTGAATGAGTGACATCCTCATTAGGAAGGGAAATATGCTTTACTGAGTCTGATTAAAATGTTAACTTCATCAAAAAACACCCTCACAGACACACCCAGAATAATGCTTGACCTGTTATCTGGGTACCACCCACTCCAAGCTGATACATAAAATTAACCATCATAGAGAATTCAATTCCAATTCAATTTCTGTGCTGTATGCATCTGGGGCAGTATTTGCAGGAAGGATAGACAGAGAAATGATCTTTCTCGAGCAAAGGGATCCCTAGTGTTTGAAAGTGAGTGTGGCTATCTGGACACTTTCCCCATCTCTAGCATATTCAAATCCTCCAGGGTTAGTAGTAGTCATTCTCCTTTCAGTATAGTGCTACTGCTAAGTCACTTCAGTCGTGTCTGACTCTGTGCGACCCCATAGACGGCAGCCCACCAGGCTCCCCTGTCCCTGGGATTCCCAAGGCAAGAACACTGGAGTGGGTTGCCATTTCCTTCTCCAATGCATGAAAGTGAAAAGTGAAAGTGAAGTTGCTCAGTCGTGTCTGATGATTAGCGACCCCATAGACTACAGCCTACCAGGCTCCTCTGTCCATGGGATTTTCCAGGCAAAAGTACTGGAGTAGTGTGCCATTGCTTTCTCCATTCAGTATAGTAGGTTGGGTTCAATGAGACATCACAGCCCCAGCAGAACTATTGGGTGACCAGATGTCTCAGGGCAAGGCAAACTTGGAGTACCAACCCTGAAAAACAGATATTTCTAAATATGTGTATTAGAAGTGATTATCTTAGAGCCAAACTGCAGATGATGCCGCCCCACTTTGTGAGATGTGTTTTGTATTATAAGGAACATCTAGTCACTTTACATATCATGTAATACTTGTTCAGTCGTTAAGTTGTGTCCAACTCTTTGCAACCTTATAGACTGCAGCACACCAGGCTTCCCTGTCCGTCACTATCTCCTGGAGTTTGCTCAAATTCACGTCCATTGAGTCTATGATGCCATCCAGCCATCTCAATAAACATAAATTAAGCAATGAAGAGCTCCTACTTTGGTAGAAAACAAGAATTTAAATGATGGTAACCAAAAAAGAAGATCATATTGGTGGTAT
The DNA here is from genome assembly GCA_006410675.1 of Oreotragus oreotragus. Taxonomy (NCBI): domain Eukaryota; kingdom Metazoa; phylum Chordata; class Mammalia; order Artiodactyla; family Bovidae; genus Oreotragus; species Oreotragus oreotragus. Next base: position 36,222 of record SJYX01018096.1, read on the forward strand.
GTCAACATCACTAGAGGGTGTCCTCATAGCTCAGATTGTAAAGAATCTGCCTGCAATGTGGGAAGTTTCGATTCCTGGGTCTGGACGATTCTCTGGAGAAGGGAATTGCAACCTACTCTAGTATTCTTACCTGGAGAATCCCATGGACAGAGGGGCATGGCCAGATATAGTCTGTGGGGTCTCAAAGAGTTGGACACAACTGAGTAACTAACACTTTCAACATCACTAGAGACCTGAAGGAAGTGAAATGACAGAAAGGTCAACGTGTTTACTTTTTTCCTACCATTAATGAAAATTTGCTATTTGCTAGATACGGGTCTAAGATTACATGCATTATTTTAATCTTAAATACCACTCTATGAAGTAAATAAGAATACCACCCCATTGAGGCTGGATGAAGCACAAGTTGGAATCAAGATTGCTGGGAGAAATATCAATAACCTCAGGTACACAGATGACACTGCCCTTATGGCAGAAAGCGAAGAGGAATTAAAGATCCTCTTGATGAAAGTGAAAGAGGAGAGTGAAAAAGTTGCCTTAAAATTCAACATTCAAAAAACTAAGATCTTGGCATCCAGTCCCATCACTTCATGGCAAATAGATGGGGACAAGCTGGAAACTGTGACAGACTATTTTCTTGGGCTCCAAAATCACCACAGATGCTGACTGCAGCCATGAAATTAAAAGATGCTTGCTCCTTGAAAGAAAAGCTATGACCAATCTAGAAAGCGTATTAAAAAGCAGAGACATTACTTTGTCAACAAAGGTCCATCTAGTCAAGGCTACAGTTTTTCTAGTAGTCATGTATGAATGTGAGAATTGGACCATAAGAAAGCTGAGTGCTGAATAATTGATGCTTTTGAACTGTGGTGTCGGAGACGACTCTGAGGGTCCCTTGGATAGCAAGGGGATCAAACCAGTCCATCCCAAAGGAAATCAGTCCTGAATATTCATTGGAAGGACTGATGCTGAAGCTGAAACTCTAATACTTTGGCCACCTGATGTGAAGAACTGACTCATTTGAAAAGACCCTGATGCTGGGAAAGATTGAAGGCAGGAGAAGGGGACAACAGAGGATGAGATGTTTAGATGGCATCACTGACTCAATGTACATGAGTTTGAGCAAGCTCCAGGAGTTGGTGATGGACAGGGAAGTCTGGCATGCTGCAGTCCATGGGGTTGCAAAGAGTTGGACATGACAGAGTGACTGAACTGAACTGATGAATTGAGTATTATATGTCCCTTGGGACTGAGTTTAACTATATTAAGATAACTTAGGTAAGTTTCCACAGCTAGTAATGTGAAGACCTGAGATCTGAACTCAATTTTCTTGACCCCAATAGCTATGTTTCTTTCTCTCTGATATATTGCCTTCTATTTATAAACAAAGTTCTAGACCTAAATCAAAGGGATCTCTGACTGTACTGCCAAAGTGCTCCCAACAGAACCCCTTTGACAAGACATTCCCTTTACTCCAATGGGTAGAGACAGAGGATGGGAAAATCAGGCCGGTATTTCCAGTGTTGGTCCAGCCTATAACTTGTTAGACTCAGACTTTGCCTATGATATGGTCAAAACAATTAGTGACTTAAAGTTCCGGGCCTCAGTTTTCTAATCCATAGACTAGGCTTAATGATTACCACAAACTGGACTGCTGTTAGGTGCAACCTGGAGAATTTGTGTAAAATCTTAGGACAGCTCCTTACTCTACTGTCACGTGCCCCCAAATATACACTCCTTCAGACAAGCTGCAAAAGATAATCTCCAAGTAGTTTGTATAGAATTCTCATGGTACCCAATCAAAATCCAGATTTCTGAGTCAACTAAAGTAAAATAGAGTATAGAGCTGCCTCAAAAAAATTGGAAAATAGAACTACCATATAATCCAGCAATCCTACTCTTGGATATATAGCCTAAAGAAATAAAAACACCAATTCAAATATGTACATCTACCCCAGTGATCACAGCAGCTTTATTTATATTTGCTAAGATGTGTGTGTTAGTTGCTTAGTTGTGTCCAACACTTTGCAACCCCATGGACTATAGCCTGCCAGGCTCCTCTGTCCCTGGGGATTCTCCAGGCAAGAATACTGGAGTGGCATGTCATTTCCTTCTCCAGGGGATCTTCCTGACCCAGGGATTGAACCAGGGTCTCCTGCATTACAGGCAGATTCTTTACCATATGAGCTACAGGGAAGTCCTATAATTGCTAAGATATGGAAGCAAATTAAATGTCCATCAACAGATAAATGGGTAAAGAAGACATGGTATATATATGTGTGTGTGTGTGTGTGTGTATTCAATAGAATATACTGCAGCCATAAAAATGAAATTTTTCCATTTGCAACAACATGGATGGACTCAGAAGGCATTATGCTAAGTGAAATATGTCAGACAGGGGAAGGCACATACTGTATGACATTACTTATATGTGGAATCTAAAAAATATAACAAACTAAATGAATACTTAAAAAAAAAAAAGAAGCAGACTCACAGGTATAGAAAATAAACTAGAAGTTACCAGTGGGGAGAGGGAAGGGGGAGGGACAATATGGGAACAGAAGGGAAAATGGTTATTAAATGAAATCATATGTGTGAAACTTTTGAAAATTATTAAACACTATAGAATTTAAAGAATATTTTATTCAATAAAATAAGGAAGAAGGGTAAAATGAAGTTCCAAGGTTTCTCCATTTAGGGTTCAGTTCAGTTCAGTTGCTCAGTCGTGTCCGGCTCTTTGCAGCCCCATGAATTGCAGCATGCCTGGCCTCACTGTCCATCACCAACCCCCGGAGTTCACTCAAACTCACGTCCATCGAGTTGGTGATGCCATCCAGCCATCTCATCCTCCATCGTCCCCAATCCCTCCCAGCATCAGAGTCTTTTCCAATGGGTCAACTCTTCGCATGAGGTGGCCAGTACTGGAGTTTCAGCCTCAGCATCATTCCTTCCAAAGAATACCCAGGGCTGATCTCCTTTAGACTGGACTAGCCAGATCTCCTTGCAGTCCAAGGGACTTCCGGGAGTCTTCTCCAACACCGCAGTTCAAAAGCATCAATTCTTCAGTGCTCAGCTTTCTTCACAGTCCAACTCTCACATCCATACATGACCACTGGAAAAACCATAGCCTTGACTAGATGGACCTTAGTTGGCAAAGTAATATCTCTGCTTTTCAATATGCTCTCTAGGTTTAGATGATTCATAAAAAAGGCCTAATTCAGTAAACAGCAAGTACTTTAAACTAGAAATTGATATAATCCTCCCTGTTTCTTAAAACACTATTTTTCATTTCCTTACTACTGTTGGTTGGTCTCTCACAACTACAACATTCTTCATTTTACAGTTTGGTGGTGATTTTTTTTAAAGATCTAGTTCTCAAGTTTTTTTCCATCATTTCTCAAGATGAAAATTCTTCAGTTCGAGGGTATCATTATTGTCTATTATTGTCAGTTTCATTTTGCAGTGCCCTGAATCTTCACATGCAAAATCAAATTCATCTTGTCTAAAAATGGCATCTTTGAAAACATAACAGTTGGCAGCTTGCCTCCATTTCTAATATCTGAGATCACCTTAGTATATTGCAGCATCCATACCTTTGGAGTCTCAAGCAGAAAACCATACTTACCATTCTGCATATTAATGTTAAATTTAGCTATTATTAAGCAAGAAAAATAAGTGTCAACAATTAGAGTCTTAGAGCTACATATGGGATTGCCAGTGTTCCAGATAAAGTGGAAATTTATAGAATCAGTTTTTCTTAATGTTTACAAGAATTTCTGATTATTTTGACCTTATTTCTTGATAATCTTTTCCTCTCTTGCTCTGTTTTCTTTATATGACCCAGAATTGAGAATTGGGCTTTTTCATAGGTTATTTCTGCTAGGAATCTATAGAGAAATCTATAGTTGCTGGTGGGCAGGGATGGCTGAAGTAGCACTACACGTCTTTGACTTGATTGAGTTACTGTACCTTGATCTGGTGACTGTCTGGTGCTTCTAGAGCAGAATTAATTTCTAATGGAGATGCAAGTTAGGGGGAGTCCTTGATCAGAGCCTGGATTGCAGAGGTGTCAGGCTGGACAAAGAGTTCTGCCTTTTTCAGACATTCGCAGAGTATTTGAACCCACCTAGTCCTTGTACTAGGAACCAGATGGATCTTCTGAGTTGATAAGTGTCTTCACTCAGGTTCCCAAAAGCAGACTCTGAGACAGGTTTTTATGAAGGCAATTTGTCGAAGATGTGCTCTCAGGAGAAGAGAAGTGGGATGCATGCATGCTCAGACACTTCAGTCATGTCCGACTCTCTGTGACCCTATGGACTATAGCCCACCAGTCTCCTCTATCCATGGAATTCTTCAGGTAAGAATAGTGGAGTGGATTTCCATGCCCTCCTCCAGGAGATTTCCCCACTCAGGGATCAATCCCTCATCTCCTGCATAGAACAGGGAAAGAAAGTAAGGATCTGATCTCACTTGGAATTAGCTTCAGTCTATGTCCCACAAGGAGTTCTAGGGCATGAATTATACCACAGTTTAGTTGCACTTTGAGGCAAGGGAGCCAGAACTGTATAGTCCCTGTCTGTCAGCTACTGGTGGCGGACTGTCTTGGGGGACTTCTCTCAGAGGGCGATTCTCTGGAGAAGCAGCAGCTGGGTACCCTTAGTGGTGATGCTCAGTGCTACTGGGGGATGGGTGTGCCCACTCAGTGCAGGGGATGTGGGCAGGCTGGCAGCAGCATCCACTGCAGTAAGAAATGTCTTTCTCTTCTTACCCTGTCTTAAGAACTTAAAAAAATGCAGCCAGTTCCTTTGCTTTTATTTAAGGAATTAAAATGATGCTCTGAATATAAATGGGTGTCTACACTGTCAGCCAGAGAAAACCGTAGCTTTCAGCTGCAGTTGAAATCTTGATTTGCTAGACATTTGTGGTTGTGCACATTTAAGAAATCCCAAAGTTATAATTTAGGTGGATTACCACAAAGCAACAGCAGCAATTAGTTATATACACAAAAAGCTTTTCTTCATCACCTCCCACCTCTACCATTACCAATCATATAATATTCAACTTTAACCTACAAATCCACTCTTTTGACTTAGGATTATTCATTTTCTCACTCAGATGAGCCACATATTGTTTTCATAGAAGTTTGGTTCACAGAGACTGGGAGATGACTAAGGGACGAAATTGGCCTAGAGTCGGATGATAACTAGCAACAGATAACTTGGAATAATCAGCTGTGTATTCAACTGCCCATCAAAGTGGAGACTATCTGTTGCCTTTAGTCCATCATCGCCATGAGAGAAACAACGCAGAGACTTTATTTTTTTTTTCCCCAGTTTTTGAGAGAAGAAGTGAAATTTTATGTTTTCTATATAAATAATGCCATTTTAAATGTTAGAATAAATTTATATTTAAAATACTGTAGAGGCCTACTCTGCAGAGGTCAACATAGCCTTAAGTCCTGTGAAAGTCTGTCTGCTTGCACATTGCTAAGACTCTAATCCCCTAGGATGAAAAATAGGAGTCTTATTTACCTTTGTATCATACCCAAGAGGGAGTTTTGCATTTAATACTCAAATATTTATTAAATGATTTGTTGAAAAATTGTGGAGACTCTTAGCATTTACCAACATTTAGGAAGATCTACAATTAATCTGGAATCACTGTGCTAAAACTGGAAATACAGAGATAAAAGATAGCATTCTTACCCTCCAGCAGTTCACAGTATATCTGACCGGATAAAGAGATATGGAGAAGATAGTGACAGTCTGTGGGGGTGAAAATAAAAAAGTGAACAGTTTCAAGATCTTTGAGAGAAGCAAATACAGTAACACCTAACTGATTAAAGTAATTTTATCAAGAGGAGCTAATAGAACAAAGTTTTGAATGACAAGTTGTAGTCAGCCTATCAGTGTACATATGGCGAAAAAGAAAGTCTTTCAAAGCAGAAGAAACAGTGTATACAAAGCCATGAAACAGTGATAGTTCAGAAAGCTGCACCTTTGACTAGTACATGGAGTGAAGGGTGATAAGATAGGAGAGGACACATCAGAGGTAAATCAACAGCCAATCTGGACTGGGAAGTGGGACTCACATGTCATGCTAGGAAGTTTGGCTTATAGCAAGACAGTGATGGAAAACTGCTGAAAAATCAAAAAAAGGAAGAGGGTAGTGTATTTTCCAGGAAGGCATATGAGTAGCTGCAGTATGGCCTCAGCCTCATCCCCAACTAAGGCCTGCTAAGAGCAGTACCTCCCAGCTCTCTCTATGACTGGGTTCATAAAGATGAAACATCTGTCCTTGCAAAAAGAAGCATTTCCAGTACCCAAAGTCCATCACGTGACCTTTGATGTGACCCAGGGGCCTCAGTGAAACACGAACTTGGCATGGCATCACACTCACTTCACCACAGTGAGCTGAGTTGTGCTTATTGCTAATAGGAAGCAGAGAGGGGAAAAGGACTATTGCGAAATTGTTTGGAAGCAATGCCTCTGGCAACCTGGTATCCTTGGAAATGTCTAAGATACCCTTGTAGTGAATTGAATAGCTAGGGAATAAAGCTGAAAGAAAAGCACTTTTCACTACCTTACATCTGATTATTATTGTTTTTTAAAAAAGCAACTAAAAATGAGATAAAGACTTGAATGTAAGACCTGAAAGCACAACACTCTTAGAAGAAAATGTAATGGAGTAAGCTCCTTCATAAAATGCATAAAGAAGAGACGGCAAGAAAACACAGAACAACTATACAAAAAAGATCTTAATGATTCAGACAACCACTGTGGTGTGGTCACTCATCTAGAGCCAGACATCCTGGAGTGTGACGTCAAGTGGGCCTTAGGAAGCATTACTACAAACAAAGCTAGGGGAAGTGATAGAATTCCAGCTGAGCTATTTCAAATCCTAAAAGATGATGCTATTAAAGTGCTGCATTCTATACATCAACAAATTTGAAAAACTCAGCAGGTGCCACAGAACTGGAAAAGGTCAGCTTTCATTCCAGTCCCAAAGAAGGGCAATCCCAAAGAATGTCCAAACTACCAGACAATTGTGCTTGTTTTGCATGCTAGTAAGGTTATGCTCAAAACCCTTCAACCTGGGTTCAGTAATATGTGAACCAAGAACCTCCAGATGTACAAGCTGGATTTAGAAAAGGCAGAGAAACCAGAGATCAAATTGCCAACATTTGGTGGATCTTAGAGAAAGCAAAGGAATTCCAGTAAAACATCGACTTCTGCTTCATTGACTATGCTAAAGCCTTGGACTGTGTGGAGAACAACAAACTGGAAAATTCATAAAGAGAGGAATACCAGACCACTTTATCTGTCTCCTGAGAAACCTATATGTGGGTCAAGAAGCAACAATTGGAACCGAACATGGAACACTGGACTGGTTCAAATTGGGAAAAGAATATGATAAGGCTATATGTTGTCACCCTGTCTATTTAGCTTATATTCAGAGTACATCATGCAAAATGTCAGGCTGGATGAATCATAAGCTGCAATCAAGATTGCCGGGAGAATATCAATAACCTCAGATATGCAGATGATACCACTCTAGTGGCAGAAAATGAAGAGGAACTAAAGAGCCTCTTGATGAGGGTGAAAGAGGAGAGTGAAAAAGCTGGCTTAAAACTCAACATTCAAAAACTTAAGATCATGGCATTCAATCCCATCAGTTCCGTTCAGTTCAGTCACTCAGTCATGTCCGACTCTTTGTGACCCCATGAATCACAGCACGCCAGGCCTCCCTGTCCATCATCAACTCCCAGAGTTCACTCAAACTCATGTCCATCAATTTGGTGATGCCATCCAGCCATCTCATCCTCTGTCGTCCCCTTCTCCTCCTGCCCCCAATCCCTCCCAGCATCAGAGTCTTTTCCATGAGTCAGCTCTTCGCATCAGGTGGGAAAAGTATTGGAGTTTCAGCTTTAGCATCAGTCCTTCCAGTGAACACCCAGGACTGATCTCTTTTAGGATGGACTGGTTGGATCTCCTTGCATCCAAGGGACTCTCAGGAATCTTCTCCAACACTGCAATTCAAAAGCATCAATTCTCTGGTGCTCAGCTTTCTTCACAGTTCAACTCACATCTATACATGACCACTGGAAAAACCATAGCCTTGACTAGATGGACCTTTGTTGGCAAAGTAATATCTCTGCTTTTTAGAAGGGGAAAAAGTGTAAACAGTGACAAATTTTATTTTCTTGAGCTCCAAAATCACTGTGGACAGTGACTGTGGCCTTGAAATGAAAAGATGCTTGTGCCTTGGAAGGAAAGCTATGACAAACCTAGACAGCAAATTAAAAAGCAAAGATATCACTTTGCCAACAAACGTCCATATGAAAAAAAAAAAAAAAGCATAGAAAGCTATGGTTTCTCCAGCAATCATGTATAGATGTGAGACTTGGGCCATAAAAAAGGCTGAGCACCAAAGAACTGATGCTTTCAAATTGTGATGCCAAAGAAGATTCTTCAGAGCCCCTTGGACTACAAGGAGATCAAACCTGTCAATCCTAAAGGAAATCAGCCCTTAATATTCACTGGAAAGACTGATGGTGAAGCTGACTCTCCAATACCTTGCCCACATGATGCTAAAAGCCAACTCACTGGGAAAGACCCTGATGCTGGGAAAGATTGAAGGCAAAAGGGGAACGGGGTGGCAGAGGATGAGATGGTTAGATAGCATCACTGACTCAATGGACGAGTTTGAGCAAACTCTAAGAGACAGTGAAAAACAGGGAAGTCTGGCATGCTACAGTTCATGGAGTCACAAAAAGTCAGACACAGCAAATGAATTCACACACACTCCTTGACAGCAGTCTTGGCGATGATTATTTAGATTTAACACCAAAAGCAAATGCAGCAAAAACAAACAAGTGGAACTATATCAAACTAAAAAGTCTCTGGACAGCAAAATAAACTATCAACAAAATAAAAAGACACCCTATGGGACTGGGAAAATATTTGAAAATCATGTATCTGATAAGGAATTAATATATAAAATATATAAAGAACTCAACTCAATTGAACTATCAACAAAATAAAAAGGCACCCTATGGGACTGGGAAAATATTTGAAAATCATGTATCTGATAAGGAATTAATATATAAAATATATAAAGAACTCAACTCAATTGAAAGATTAAACAATCTGATTAAAAAATGAACAAATAAACATTTTTCTAAAAGAGGACACATGGAAAGATAGGCAACACTACTAATAATCAGAGAAATACAAATCAAAAGCCCAGTGAGATATCACTGCATACCTGTTAGAATGGCTGTTATCAGGAAAGACAAGAAATAACAAATGTTAGTAAGGAAGTGGGGGGAAGGCAATGGCACCCCACCCCAGTACTCTTGCCTGGAAAATCCAATGGACGGAGTAGCCTGGTGGGCTGCAGTCCATGGGGTCGCTAACAGTCGGACAGACTGAGCGACTTCACTTTCACTTTTCTCTTTCATGCATTGGAGAAGGAGATGGCAACCCACTCCAGTGTTCTTGCCTGGAGAATCCCAGGGATGGGGGAGCCTGGTGGGCTGCCGTCTATGGGGTCACACAGAGTCGGACACGACTGAAGTGACTTAGCAGCAGCAGCAGCAGTAAGGAAGTGGAGGAAAAAAAGACACTTGTGCATTGTTGGTAAAAATGTAAATTGGTGCAGCTACTATGTTTAATAGTGTGGAAACCCCTCAAAAAATTAAAAATAAAACTACCATACAATTCAACAATTCTACTTCTAGGGTATATTTCCAAAGAAAATAAAATCACTATCTAGAAAATATTTCTGTACCCCCCATTCATTGCAGCATTGTGCACAATAGTTAAGACATGGACACAAATATCCATCAACAGATAAATGGATATATACACACAATGGAATACTATTCAGCCATAAAAAGAAGGAAATCCTGCCATTTGTGGCAACATGGATGGAACCTGAGAGAATTATGCCAAGTGAAAGAAGTCAGACAGAGAAAGACAAAAACTTACATGTGGAATCTTAAAAAATAAGAGCACTCTTCTCTTAAATCAAAGATCTCCAGCCACTTGAAAATTGTAAACTCAAGAGACAGAAGCAGATTTAATTGCCCACAAACTGTTGCCTGCAATATGTGAAAGCAATATTTAAAAAGTAATTGTCATTGAAAGACTGGCAAGTTAATGTTCGAATCCTTTATGTCTCTTGTAAATAATGCTACTGTGAACATTGGGGTGCATCTATCTTTTTGAATGACAATTAGTGTTTTCATTTTTTTCTGATTAAATAGCCAGGAGTGGAATTCCTGGATGATTTTCCAGAGAGGAGAGAAGTAGGGGAAGAGATAAAAATAGATGAAGGGAATTAAGAGATACAAACTGCCAGTTATAAAATAAATGTCACAGGATTATAAAGTCATGGAGAATATAGTCAATATTTTATAACTAATTTCTGTGGTAAGTAATCTATAAAAATATTGAATCACTATGTTGTCTACCTAAAGTTAATGTAATATTGTAAGTCAACAATATTTCATTTAAATAGTAATCTCCATGTCTGGTTTGTGTTAAAAATCCTGAACTATCTGGAAATACTAGGCCCATTTTAGTACTTTAATTACTTGCATGCCATACTTAAAACACCACTTCGGCCATGAAGCTTAGTGCTCATATAGAAGTTAGAGAATACACCCTGGGCAACAGAGACACTGGCATGGTTCACTTGTTTTGTGCATTCCTTTACAAAAAGGAAAATGTGTGTAAGTAATGCAATGAGCCAAGAAAACTGAAGTTCTAATTTACAGCATGCATGCTAAGTTGCTTCAGTCATGTCTAACTCTTGGCAGCCTCATGTACCATAGCCCACCAGGATTCTCTCTCCATGGGATTCTTCAGGCAAAAATACTGGAGTGACTTGCCATTCGCTCCTCTAGGGGAGTCTCTCTGACCCAGGGACTGGACCCATGTCTCTTACATCTCCTCATTGGCAGGCAGGTTCTTTACCACTAGTGCCAAGTAGCTTATAACCTACAATATCATTGGGATGAGAAGATTTGCCTTCCTAAATTCAGCTTTCCTCTACATAGCTCTTTGTGTGTTTACTTTTTTTTTTTTTTTGGTGATATATGCTTTGTTTTAGGGTCAATTTGAATTAGCGACCAAACAAGGTAAAACTTCACCTTTAAAAAAAAAATCAAAGATGGTTACATAATTCATTTGCAAGCTAATGTATACCTGAGACAACCAAATACAATTTAAGACATTAATGGGAATATAGGAATTTTGTTGGTACCTTCCCAAAAAATAACACATAGTCAACTGTGAAAAGACATTATTTGTCATCAAGGATTAATTTATGACTAAAGGACATGCTGTTGTGAAATGTAGCTTGTATTAAGTAAAAAAAGTTTTCCTGGAATCAGAAATGTTTATGAATGACAATTTATAGACGCATGTCAGTTGTTTGAGCAGAAATGATGTGTACTAGTCAGGAATGACCATTTGGAAATGGAAATCTAACTGCACATATTTCTTAGCATTTTGAAGACATAACTAAGAAACTATAGGAAAAGTTTTATGAAAAAGTCAAATCACTTGGATTTCTTTTTTTAATGAAGCTGATGGAAACACACATTTGAATAATACCATCTTATTTTTGAACAGGCTTCCCAGGTGGCAAAGTGGCAAATAATCTGCCTGCAAATGCAGGAGACTCGGGTTTGATCTCTGGGTCAGTAAGATCTCCTGGAGTAGGAAATGAAAAAATGGCAAACCACTCCAGTATTCTTGCCTGGGAAATCCCAGGGACAGAGGAGCCTGGTGGGATCACAAAGAGTCAGACACAACTAAGTACACACGCGCACACACACACACACACACACACATCTTATTTTTGTGGTGTTGATGAATACTTTTCCATTACTAAATAACTCTTGGGAGAGGCCCAGGAGAGACACATCTCAGAAATGACTTCTTTATGTGTTGAGAATAGTCTTGAAAGATTTCATGTGGACTACCAAAAAGTACTAAGTGTGACTTGAAATAGTACTCTTATGAGTATAGTTGGTACTTGGTATTAATATTAGATTACAGTGAAACTTGAATCCTGGTGACATTGTTTTGCAGAGACTGGGAACTCAAATCTGCCTACTACATTTTCTCAGAAATCATTTTGTGCTAGGAATTTAAAATCTCACCCAGTGTGGATGTGGTTTTTGTTCTAGGAGCTGGACATGTCACTGTGCTGGAACCATAGACAATGCAATACTTGGCTTACGAAACATGATGTCTGTAGAAAGACAAATTAAGTGGCCTGGTCATTCATTACATAGTGCTAAAAACATGTTTTGACTTCTTGGAGGGAAAAAGACCGGATTTATTCCTGTTATTCAAAGGGAAATTCTAGAGAGAAAAAAAAAAAAAATGTATGCATGAGGTTAGAGCTCCCTTTTAAGTTCACAAGTATATGGTAGCAAAGACAACTTAAGCTAGTCAGTTTAAGGTTCCTTCCCTCTTTCAGCAGATGTGTAGATTAGTCCTGAAAAACTGACATAGAGACAGACATCAAGTTGCAGGTAGACAGCATTTGTCCCACAGGTTTCTGTTGTGATTCCATGATTCAGCCTGGTCCTCAGTTCTTAGACCATTCAAGTGTCTGTTGAACTGTCACTTCCTCTTATGTAAAGGCTGGCTAATTTTCTCACATGTTCTGGGCCCCGTTGTGAATCATGTTTCTGCCCATAGATTGCCCTAAGAACTATGGCGTTCTCTTGCCTTGAGCCACCACTGCTTAAGTCCTGTTCTCTGGTTCTGCCTTTTTTCCTGCAAGGTGTAGATTCTCTCTACTCCTCTAAATCTGTCAGGGGTCTTGCCATCTCTCTGGGACTCTTCCCGGAAGGCAGAGTATCAGACCTCTCTCTCTGGGGTCTACCCACTTGTTGCTGTAGTAGTTATTTAGTCACTAAGTCATGTCCAACTCTTTGTGACCCCGTGGACTGTAGCCCGCCAGGATCCTCTGTCCATGGGATTTTCCAGACAAGAATACTGGAATGAGTTGTCATTTCCTTCTCTAGGGGATCTTCCTGACCCAGGAATTGGACCAGCATCTTCTGCATTGGCAGGGGGATTCTTTACTGGTGAGCCACCAGGGAAGCCCACCCCACTTATTTATTCTCATCATTATTTGTTCTTTCTCTACATCAGCAATTCCCAAACTTTTTGGCACCATGAACCAGTTTTGTGGAAGATAATTTTTTTCACAGACCCAGAGAGAGGGGATGGTTTCAGGATGATTTCAAGCACATTGCATTTATTGTGTACTTTATTTCCATTATTATTATATCAGCTCCGTCACAGATCATCAGGCATTAGATCCCAGAGGCTGGGGACCCCTGCCCTACATCTCCCCAGCCTGGAGAAGCTTTTTCTTGTACTAGAGGGAATGTTATTTTCCGGTCCTGTTCCTCATACATTTTGCTGCTAAGTTGCTTCAGTCGTGTCCAACTCTGTGCAACCCCATAGACAGCAGCCCACCAGGCTCCCCTGTCCCTGGGTTTCTCCAGGCAAGAACATTGGAGTGGGTTGCCATTTCCTTCTCCAATGCACGAAGGTGAAAAGTGAAAGTGAAGTCACTCAGTCAGGCCTGACTCTTAGGGACCCCATGGACTGCAGCCCACCAGGCTCCTCTATCCACGGGATTTTCCAGGCAAGAGTACTGGGGTGGGGTGCCATTGCCTTCTCCTCATACATTTTAGATGAACCCATAACTATCGGTTTCCCTTACAGAGCCGAGGAGCTTAGAAACAAAGCCAAAAAATAGCTCTTGGGATACTTTGGCTTTCTACCCTGTCCCATTCCTCCTCCAAGGCAATGAAGACAGAGGCAATAACTGGGTCAAGGGACTTTAGATGTAAGAACACAGGAATGGGATGGAGGGAGCAGGGAGGGGAACGAGGCAGAACACTTGTAGAACAAAAGAGAAGAGAAAGTTCAGAATACTGTTCCAGGAGACAGTATCTTAAAAGCACTCCAGATGGTTTGAAAAATTAGTCAAAGGGAAGATGCTCCAGATGTCTGGGGGTGATCCTTCCAGGCCTTTTCTGTGTTATCACCATCCCAGAGCTCAGTGCATTCTGCAGCCCTGTTATTTAAAATTAAAAGCAAAAAGCTGTAAATACCCTCACTTGTGACTTGCCTTCCTTGAAAACAAGTTTCTCAATAGATTAACCATTGATTACCAAAACACATTCCTTGGTCAGTTTTCCTGAGACGCCTCATGAAAATTAATTCTTTGCAGGGTTAATTTTCTCCCACTGCCAGGTTAATGTGAAACTTTGCACTGCCAGGTTTGAGTTGCTTATCCATGAGGAGTGTGATAATTTGTCTGCATCCATCTACCTATTTTACTCACTCAACATTAGATGGGCACACACACAAGGAAGTGGGAATATAAGGAAGGATTAAATACAGTCACTGCCTCCAAGGCGCCTGGTGGGGCCTATGGTCTATGGGGTCGCACAGAGTCGGACACGACTGAAGCGACTTAGCAGCAGCAGCAGCAGCAGCAGCAGCAGCAGCAAGAAGTTTGTATGGATGTGAGAGGTGGACTGTGAAGAAGGCTGAGTGCTGAAGAATTGATGGTTTTGAACTGTGGTATTGCAGAAGACTCTTGAGAGTCCCTTGGACTGCAAGGAGCTCCAACCAATTCATTCTGAAGGAGATCAGCCCTGGGATTTCTTTGGAAGGAATAATGCTGAGGCTGAAACTCCAGTACTTTGGCCACCTCATGCGAAGAGTGGACTCATTGGAAAAGACTCTGATGCTGGGAGGGATTGGGGGCAGGAGGAGAAGGGGACGACCGAGGATGAGATGGCTGGATGGCATCATGGACTCGATGGACGTGAGTCTGAGTGAACTCCGGGAGATGGTGATGGACAGGGAGGCCTGGTGTGCTGCGATTCATGGGGTCGCAAAGAGTCGGACACGACTGAGCGACTGAACTGAACTGGATTTTATTTTATTTATTTATTTTGGCTGTTCTGGGTCTCTGTTACTGTGCATGGTCTTTCGTTGCTGCGAGCAGGAGCTACTCTCCAGTTGCTGTGCGTGGGCTTTCTGCAGTGGCTTCTTGTGCGGAGCACAGGCCCTAGGGTGCCAAGACTTCAGGAGTTGCAGCACGTGGCCTCAGCAATTGCAGCTCCTGGGCTCTAGAGCACAGGCTCAATAGTTGTGGCACTTGGACAGGCCTAGTTGCTTCGAGGCTTGTGAGATCCTCCCAGATCAAGGATTGAATCTGTGTCTCCTGCATTGGCAGGTGAATTCTTTACCACTGAGCCACCCAGGAAGCCTCATCTTGATCTTTCAGTGGTCAAATAGATTGCTCTGGTACTTCTTAGATATTCCATTGCAATATCTCTGTCCATCCATCTAGTTCTAGGTTGAAAGGGTGAGGGGGAAGAGTTAAAATGCCATCAGACACTGCTGTTCCACCAGGAATCCAATCCTTCTGACGCTTCCTTGCCATTTTCCTTAACCCACTTTGAACCAGGGGAATTATGCATTTCTCCCCTTAACAACTGAGGTCAGTGTCACCATTACTGTCAAATGACAAAACAGGGCTGACACGAGACCTGAGTTAAAACCTACGAATTTCCACCTCTGCTTGCCTTGAGCAGAAGGTTTGAGTTTCAAATCACTCAAAACTGCAGCCAGCGCTGTTTTCTTGCTCTCAGCACTTTGACCAGGTGATTTTAAATGGTCATCCAGAAACTTTGCTCCATTTTAAAGCCCTTTTCCAGACAACATAATTCTTCACTCTGGCTGCACATTTGGCCCTACTCCACTCTGTCTGGGACTGCGTTTCAGCTTTAGTTTGAAATATTGAATGTTCTCCTTGAATCAGCATTCCTCAGGATGCCTAGTCCTTATCACAGTGTTCTACAATGTCTTTTTTTGGATTGCACTGAAAAGGATGTTGTCATTCCGTTAACTGCAAAATCATATTATTCTGCTTATCAATGAACTCATCATTATTTACACACACACACACACACACACACACACACACACACACACACACACACTTGGCCAGTATATTATGTCTCTAGGTCATGGAGTCTGTGCAGACTGGGTCTGATTTTTTTCTTCCTTGGGCATTAAGGAGCCTGTTAAACATACAATATCCTGCTATGTATATTTACCAATTGCTACAATGCTACATTTTCCCGGACAGTCTCTGATTCTAATAAGCTGTCTAAGCTTTATGTGCATATTTTTTATGTACAGGTCCTATTTTGAAGTTTGGAAACCTCAGGTTCATATAATCTGATCCCAGCTTTCAAGGAACTTTCCATTCTGTGGTTCTAGGGCACAACCACAAAACAAAAACCAGAAGACTGTAAATAAAAAGGGTCAACCTGATCAAAACAGATAAGGGCATTATATCATTTCAGAGTCATTTAGGGTTGGGAAGGCAGGGAGATCTCACTTGGAAGTGATATCAAAGTCAAGGCCTTTGAATATATTTCTACCCATTCACATTTTTTAAGTGATACACTTGTTGACATCTTAGGGATATGTTGTCTCAAAGTTTGGGAGATGTGATGGGCTCAATGGAGGATGTTCCCAGCATGGTGAGTCTATTTCTGTAAGCCTGCAGGCTGCCGGATGCTGAGGGGTCTCAGTGTGGCCCACACAGCGCTGCATGGAGCATAGTCAATAGGGAGTCTTGTGCTTTCTACTCACAATGAGCCTGCTGTGAAGCAGAAATGATGACAGACTTGGTAAAGCCACTGAGTTGGCTTACTCACTGGGAGGGTGAAATTCAAGGTCAGTCAGCTTCTGTTATCCTAGCAACCCGCCCCCACTTCCTCTTGGCAAATAAATCACACAACGTGAAGTGTTTGAGTGGGGGAGGACTGCAAGGCACTAAAACGGAGGTTAAGAGGCCTCTGTTCTGACTCTGTTTCCGTTGCATCAAGGTTCCTGGGCAATCCATTTATTTAGTCAAATAATTAGGGTGCTGGATGCTAGAGAATTTCTAAGCAAAGGTAGCTTTTTTATTTTTTTAATACAGTCATAAAATTCCGTTACATTCCATTGCCAAAGAAACATTAAGAACTTTGTATAGCTATAGAAAAAGCAACTAATTTTTTAAAGAGTCAACATTTTAAAGTCAGCAAAACAAAACAACTTTTGTCTCCTGCAAAAGAAGGTGATTGGAGAAGATAGGTGGTGTTTTATGCTTTTTAAAAAGCACTGATAGCCTTTTATCAATAAAATCTTATACTAAGCCATGATATATCAAAGGGTTGAAGCAGAAACTGGTTGAAGTGGCAGAAACGGTCTGCATAGCTTTTAAAACCTAAGTCAAAAAGTCTGTGTAGCTTCCCTTGTACAGAGCGTGAGGGCACTGCATAGCAGAATCTGAAACTGCTGGCCTCCACACTGACTTCGGCTCTGACATTCCAAAAGGGAGCAATGTTCCCAAATTTTTTTTTTCTTTTGACAAGGAAATATTTTATTCTACTTTTCTGGTGTGAATAAAAGGAAAAGGCAGTATGGACAAGGGCATGGTCATGTGTTAAGCAGCTTTCTCTTTGCTCTTCTTGTATCATGAAGGTTTGAGAGCAGACAAGAAGTAAAGGGAAGTTCTGTACCTCCGAGAGATCAGCTCTCCATTCTTTCATTAAGCAACAAAACAAATGAATATAAAGAAGATACACTGTGTTTCATGACCAGGCACTGGTCCTGTCTCCCTCACCCCATCCCCTCTCTCCATGAAAGAGTCTGGGGAGTCTCTGAGCTCCTCTTTAAACCACATTCCTAAACCCTGGAAGGATTAAGGCAGAAGATGGAAGTGTGCTCTCATGGGGAGATGGAAGAGGAAACATCATTGTATGAGATGAGGAACTTCCAGGAAGGCAGGCTGAGTATTGACTTGGGAAGGTCAGTCTCTGCATACTTGGACACCTTCCTCAGGGCTCTAGTGGTAGCTGGTCTTGGTTATCCTCCCCACTGTAAAGGCATGATACTAGGATCAATGAAATAATCCCTAGGTATACTCAGATTCCACAGTGTATGCTGTCACAAAGTGCATGATACCATGCAATTCACTAATTTTCACAGGCCCCAAAATGAGGGTTCTACTATCTACTTCACAGGAAGCCTACATTTCAGAAATTTTAAAGTACTGTAAAAATGTACATAAGCCCTCTGGGATATCCTTTCCCCTCTCCTCTCAACCTTTGTTTACTTTTCCTCATCGTCTTATTGAGAAATGGAGGTAAAGGAAAGGCATTATGTGAATTTATTGGAAGAGGTAGGTAAAAGCAGAGAAGGAGAATAACCATTCTTCCCTTTTGAACATGCCAACTGCCCTTCCATTCAAGTCCTGTTTCTCTCTAGTTGAGGTGGATATTTGTGTCTTTATTTCCTAGAGACATCCTATAAAAAAAGAACTTTGGAAGTTTCTAAGCATTAGACAAAGTATAAAGTAAAAATGTTACTTAGTTCAGAGAGAACTCAACTTATCTAATGAAAGCATAATGAGCTGGAGAAGGCAATGGCACCCCACTCCAGTGTTCTTTCCTGGAGAATCCCAGGGATGATGGCGCCTGGTGGGGCCTATGGTCTATAGGGTCTCACAGAGTCGGACACTACTGAAGCGACTTAGCAGCAGCAGCAGCAATGAGCCTGAGATATATTGTTTTCATTCAACAAATTCCAGGGATGCATGTAACCTCATGCTGAATCCACCTTTAAAAGAAAGAAATGTCTTATTCAGTGTTAAGTCACTTATCTGGTTTGAAAGATCCACAGACGGCTCTTACTATAATGAGGAATCTGTTGGAGAAATCAGGCATGATGTATGTACTACTAGTAAGAATTGGCTCTATTCTTAAAACCAGAAAATTAGCCATTAAAAAATGTATAGACTCATGGAAAAAATTTAGAGGGAAAGGAAACTTAGATGTGTAACAAACTATGACAAATCCAGTGCCTTCAAGCAACAATCACTTACATAACTCATGAAGCTGCAATTCGGGCAGGGCTTGGTGGGGAAGACTTGTCTCTGTTCCATGTGGCATCAACTGAGGCTTCCTAGGGGCTGGAGGATCCACTTGTAAGTTGGCATACTCACATGCCTGGCCAGTTGTTGGCTGGGAACTCAGTGAGGGCGGAAGGCTGGAGATCTCTAGTCCCTTCCACTTGGGAGGCTCTGTGAATTACATAGTGGCAGGGTTCCAGAACTCAGAATCCTACGAGATAAGAAGTGGAACCTTCCAGTTTCATAAGGCCTAGAACTAGAAATAACCACAGCAGCTTTTAAATTTAATTAGTCTCATTTGTTTATTTTTGCTTTTACAACTTTTACTCTAGGAAGGAGCAGAAATGAATCATGCCATCTGGAGAAGAGTGACGCTAGTATTGGTGGGGAGACTGTGTAGGAAGCTTCTCTAAGTTGTGCCCTGACTACCTGTCTCTCCACTGTGATCCAGGTCCTTCCCTAGGACTGTGGCAACAAGATATCTGTGGGCCCCTTGGAAAGGGCTTGGGAATGGTCACGAGGCTGAGCCATCTGCCAACCAAGCCTATGTCTGTTGACCATGGTCGTCCTCTCATGGTGGCTGGATCAGTGACTGATGCTGGTCACTGATCAGGACTGAAGGGTAAACTGGGCTCACAGCAGGCCCTGCACACACGTGAGGAGTCTGTTTCTGGTGGAACTCCTGCTTCCCAAGCTTTTGGCCTATTCCGCAGGGCCTTGGGCTCTTTAGTCCCAAGATCCTCTTCTACAAATGAGGCAGTTTCTATATAGCCCTGAGGAGAATGGGGAATCAGTTAATAACTTGGCAGATGAGGGATTCAGTTCAAATATTAGTATTTGACCAAATCTCTCCCATTAACTCATGAGTTCACCTTTTCTCTAAAGGATTTCCAAAAGCCAATGTTTCAAGCCTAAGCAAGAGGAGCAATGATACTCTTAACCAAAAGGATTCTCATTATAGCAAGAGTACTATAGACTTCCTCAGATACAGGCCCAATTTAGGATAGCATTTCTCTGTCAAGTTGCCATCTCACAACAGCCACTTCTGTATAGTCTTACCCATCACCATGAGTTCAACATCTGTCCCAGGGAATGAGACCCAGAGACAGAGTTTAGAGAATGTTCTTTTAATAATAGGGTAATCTATGTCCCCATCATTCCTATAATTAACATATGAATCTTACTTTTTTTTTTCCAGTTTAGATGAATTCCACTAAACTGGAAATTTGTCACTCAAAATAGTCCCTGGTTCTTTATTTGCTGATAAGCCAAACATAAATAATCGCTTCTCACTTTCCTAGAAAGTAAGAAGGGGGACATAAAGTCATCTCAAGGCATGTCCCCAGAAAACAGGCAAGTCTGGGAGTTGGACAACATTGGAGGGTGTCACAAGTGTTAGCATAGACTGCTGGGAGAATATGTCTCTGCAATATCCATGTATCCCCTACTGAGATTTCATCATGGTAGGTTCAAATTTTTGAGAAATAAAATATTATTTATAGATGTGAAATATTTTGTACAAGGCCACTACAATGGAGATAAGATGGTGAGAGTTATTTCTGTAGAAATTTTTCTATATATCAGCAATAGTAATAATAGTGACTAACACAAATATTTCTTACAATGTGTCCAACATTATTCTAAGCACTTTCTATGTGTTTAGTCATATGATCTCTCCATCCTATAGCATAAGTATCACTGTCATTTCCATTTTATTGATGAGGAAACTGAAACTCAGAAAAGTTTAGTAATTTGCCCAAGGCTAGTGGTAAAGAACACACCTGCCAATGCAGGAGATGTAAGAGACACAGATTCGATCCCTGGGTCAGGAAGATCCCCTGGAGAAGAAAATTGCAACCCACTCGAGTGTTCTTGCCTGGAGAAGCCCATGGACAGAGTAACCTGGTGGACTATAGTCCATAGGGTCACAGAGTTGGACATGACTGAAGCGACTTAGCATAGAAACATATAAATAGAAGAGTCAGAATCTAAAAAAATTAATAATATATAGCAATATTTTATATGGTTTTAATGTTATGTGTACAGTATCATGTTGAATGCATCCTTTATAACTTGTTTTGTAACTTTATTTTATATTCATTTAATATGCATAGCTCTCATTCATTCATTTAAAGTGCTACACAATACTTCGTATGGAATAATGGCTATTCCACATTATATTGATCTATTCTACTATTCTTTTCCCTGTTATGATTTATAATTTTTCCCTATTATAAAAATAGTATGTTAAACATAAAATATATTAAAAATTTGTATGAAAACACCAAAGACAGACACATAGATCAATGGAACACAATAGAAAACCAGAAATAAACCCACATCAGTTCAGTTCAGTTCAGTCGCTCAGTCGTGTCCGACTCTTTGCAACCCCATGAATCGCAGCACGCCAGGCCTCCCTATCCATCACCATCTCCCGGAGTTCACTCAGACTTACGTCCATCGAGTTCGTGATGCCATCCAGCCATCTCATCCTCGGTCGTCCCCTTCTCCTCCTGCCCCTAATCCCTCCCAGCATCAGTCTTTTCCAATGAGTCAACTCTTCGCATGAGGTGGCCAAAGTACTGGAGTTTCAGCTTTAGCATCATTCCTTCCAAAGAAATCTCAGGGTTGATCTCCTTCAGAATGGACTGGTTGGATCTCCTTGCAGTCCANAAGAGACAGGTTCAGTTCAGTTCAGTCGCTCAGTCGTGTCCGACTCTTTGCAACCCCATGAATCGCAGCACGCCAGGCCTCCCTATCCATCACCATCTCCCGGAGTTCACTCAGACTTACGTCCATCGAGTTCGTGATGCCATCCAGCCATCTCATCCTCGGTCGTCCCCTTCTCCTCCTGCCCCTAATCCCTCCCAGCATCAGTCTTTTCCAATGAGTCAACTCTTCGCATGAGGTGGCCAAAGTACTGGAGTTTCAGCTTTAGCATCATTCCTTCCAAAGAAATCTCAGGGTTGATCTCCTTCAGAATGGACTGGTTGGATCTCCTTGCAGTCCAAGGGACCTCAAGAGTCTTCTCCAACACCACAGTTCAAAAGCATCGATTCTTCGGCGCTCAGCTTTCTTCACAGTCCAACTTTCACATCCATACATGACCACAGGAAAAACCATAGCCTTGACTAGGCGGACCTTAGTCGGCAAACCCACATACTCATGGTCAATTAATCCATGATAAAGAAAGCAAGAATATATAATGGAGAAAAGACAATCCCTTCAATAAGTCATGCTGGGAAAACTAGACAGCTGTTACATAAAAGAATGAAAATAGAAGCTGAACAGCTACATGTAAAACAATGAAATTAGAACATTCTCTAACATCATACACAGAAATAAACTCAAAATGGATTGAAGACCTAAGTGTAAGACTGGATACTAAAAACTCCTAGAGGAAAATACAGGCAAAACACTCTTTGACATAAGGTGCAGCAATATTTTGGGGGAGGGGGGATCTGTTTTCAGCTATTCATGCCACTGTCACCCAAAGTCACTCCTGCTTCATTGCAGTGAAAGGCAAATCATCAGGCTCACTCCTAGGAAAATGTATTCTCTTTTTGCAGGCTTAGCTTTCTCCTTACCTGCAGTTCCTCCAACCTGTCTCAATTCTCTTCATCCTTCAAAGAGCACTGTAAAGTTAACCTTTATTGAGGTTTATATGTTTTATAATTAATGTATGCTTTATATATTTTAGTTCACTTAGTCCTTACAATAACCCTATGTGGTTGGTATTATTAGTAGTATTTTCATTTTAGAGATGGGAAATTAAGTTTCAGAGAGATTAAGTTCCAGAGTTACACAGTATGTGGCAGAATGAGTATTTGAGGGAGAGTCTGTTAATTGAATTCTAAAACTTCTGCTTTTAGTGACTAACCTATGTGGGCCCACCCATCATAAGAAGCATTCCCTAGTTACTTTGAGAACTAGAAATACAAAAATCACAAAGGAAAACACCTCTTAAACACATAACTAGGTCCCATTGATACCATGTGAAGAATCTGCAGATAATAATAATTATCAGAGGATACATATCTTGTCAGGGAGAAATGAATAATAATAGAAAATGAGTAAAACTTGGAAAAAATAAAGCTAAGACCTGCTTTGCTTCTTCAGGGTTCCTAAGGTATTTTTGTAAGTGTTCTTTCAGAATCTTCCCAATAATGTGTTAACACTTGTTTTGCCTTAACATCTGTGATAACTATCAGGATGGGACTTCCAAGCTTTGACACTGAGAATTCCTTCAAGGTACTGAATAATGACTGATTAAGGAGAAGGGGATGTTGATAATAACCATGAAGATAAATGCACCAGTTACATAGAATATAGGTCAGGAAGTGAGATTTGGTGATTCCCAAGCTGAGACTTAATAGCCAATTAAGAGCAAAATAAAAGATATAGAGCATTCTGGGGCTTCCCAGGTGGCACTAGTGGTAAAGAACCTGCCTGCCAGTGCAGGAGACTTGAGACTTGGGTTGGATCCCTGGGTCAGGAAGATCCACTGGAGAAGACAATGGAAACCCACTCTAGTATTCTTGCCTGGGAAATCCCATGGACAGAGGAGCCTGGTGGGCTACAGTCCATAGAGTTGCAAAGAGNGGGCTTCCCAGGTGGCACTAGTGGTAAAGAACCTGCCTGCCAGTGCAGGAGACTTGAGACTTGGGTTGGATCCCTGGGTCAGGAAGATCCACTGGAGAAGACAATGGAAACCCACTCTAGTATTCTTGCCTGGGAAATCCCATGGACAGAGGAGCCTGGTGGGCTACAGTCCATAGAGTTGCAAAGAGTTGGACACAACTGATGTGACTTAGCACTCACACACAGAGCATTCTAGACTTGATAAACACCAGGAGCAAAGGGATGGAAAGCAAGAAATAGCATGGGATGAGGGATAACTACAAAGAATTTGGTTTTCCTGCACCATGAGTGAGAAAATTGAGGTTAAAAAGACACACAGGGTTCAGAAAATGGAGTCCACTTGTGGGCACATTAGGGAGTTTGCAGTTTATTTAGCCTGTGGATGGTGGAATGATATCAAATGATCTTAAACAGACAAGTGTAGGCAGATGGCTCTGATAAACGGGTAAGACTTTGAGGTAGAAACTCAGTAAAGAGACTACAGTTGACCCTTATACAAGCCAACCTTCCACACAGTCAAAATATGAGTGTGTCTTATAATCAGTCTTCAACGTCTGAGGTTCCTCTTATCTGCAGTTCCATATGCACAGATTCAACCAACAGGGGATCCATGTAGTACTAATATTTACTATTGAAAAAAAATCTGCAAATAAGTGGGCCCACATACCTCAAATTCATGTTGATCAAGGGTCAACGGCATTATAATCTTCCAGGAAAGAGATGAGGAGGGATTGGCATAAATCCATGACAATGAAATTGAGAGTGGGATAAAATATACAGATGATTGGAAATTTGAATCCAAGACAACATCCTACAGGATGTAGGAGTTCTGTGAGAAAAAAGAGAATGATTTGGGTCACAAGCTGGGGTTTCCATATTGGCTACTTAAGGGACAAAAACCTGGCTTGTCCCTTTCTCTCTTCTGATGCAGTGTGAGAGCTAGTTCATAACATCTTCTCTCTTTATGGTCATGGCAGTTGTTTAGAGGTCTTGTCACCCTTCTTTACCACAAGCCCTGGCTGGGAGATTATTCTGCTTTACCCCGGTAGATCTTCCTACCTCAAAAACCTCAGGAATAGGTATTGGTGTTTAGTCACACTCTCACTTGGAAAGATCCTCAGGAAGTTCAGACAAGTTGCCTTATCTTCTGCCCAGGGCTTGGCATCCCATGAGGCTGAATTCCTTTAAAAACAGGTCAATAAAAAAAGTGGCATTAATCCTTTCTCCAAAATAGGAAACTGTCTGATATATAGATTGGCGCCCGAAAAGAGACTCCAGGCGACACTTTAGCACTGCTAGCCCAAACTTCACTTCATTAAAGAAAAAGAAAGAAACCCATGTTCAGCTACATCAGCATCTTTGTAATAACTAAAACTGTGAAAGTAGATGAGATCATTCAGAGTGAAATGTAGAATGAGAAAAGTGGCATGAAACTACCAGCTTTTGAAATCCGTGGGCAAAAAAGCTAACACTGAGATGGAAGTAACAGGAAAATCAGCAGAATATTTTACTGTACAAATCCAGGGGTAGAGCATTTGAAGAGAGAAGTTGTCATGAAGAGTCAACGTTCTACTAAGCTAAGGTCGCTGAAGAGTCCATTGTAATTGAATTTGTTGCTGTTAAGTCACTCATTGATGTCCAACTTTTTAGAACCACATAGACTGCAGCACTCCAGGCTTCCCTGTCCTTCACTATTCCCTAGAGTCTGCTCAAATTCATGTTCATTGAGTTGGTGATGCTATCTAAACATTTCATCATCTGCCACCCTAATCTTCTTTTGCCTTCAATCTTTCCCAGTATCAGGGTCTTTTCCAATGAGTCAACTCTTTGCATTAGGCAGCCAAAGTATTAGAGCTTCAGCTTCAGCAGCAGCCCTTCCAATAAATATTTAGGACTGATTTCCTTTAGGATTTATTGGTTTGATCTCCTTGCAATCCAAGGGACTCTTGGGAGTCTTCTCTAGCCCCAAAATTCAAAAGCATCAAATCTTTGGCATTCAGCTTTCTTTGAGGTCCACCTTTCATATCTGTACATGATTACTAGAAAAACCATAGCTTAGACTATATGGACCTTTGTTACCCAAGTGGTATCTTTGCTTTTTAATGTGCTGTGTAGGTTTGTCATAGCTTTGCTTCCAAGGAACAAGCGTCTTTTAATTTCATGGCTGCAGTTACCATCTGCAGTGATTTTGGAGCCCAAGAAAATAAAATCTGTCACTGTTTTCATTGTTTACCCATCTATTTGCCATGAAGTGATGGGACCAGATGCCATGATCTTAGTTTTTTGAATGCTGAGTTTTAAGCCAACTTTTTCACTCACCTCTTTCACCCCCATCAAGAGGCTCTCTAGTTCATCTTCACTTTCTACCATTAGGGTAGTATCATCTGTATATCTGAGGTTGTTGATATTTCTCCCAGCAATCTTGACTCTAGCTTGTGATTCATCCAGCCTGGCATTTCATATGATGTACTCTGCATAGAAATTAAATAAACAGGGTCACGATATAAAGCCTTGTCATACTCCTTTCCCAGTTTTGAACCAGTGTATTGTTCCATGTCTGGTTCTAATTGTTGCATCTTGACCTGCATCCAGGTTTCTCAGGAGACAAGTAAGGTTGTCTNGGATGCCATGATCTTAGTTTTCTGAATGTTGAGTTTTCAGCCAACTTTTTCACTCTCCTCTTCCACTTTCATCAAGAGGCTTTTTAGTTCTTCTTCTCTTTCTGCCATAAGGGTGGTGTCATCTGCATATCTGAGGTTATTGATATTTCTCCCAGCAATCTTGATTCTAGCTTGTGTTTCATCCCCCTCGACATTTTGCATGATGTACTCTGCATATAAGTTAAATAAGCAGGGTGACAATATACAGCCTTTCCTGATAAAGAGAAGACAATGGAGCAAGACTTCAAGATTCAGAAAGAAAACTATTTCCAACTTAGAACTCTACATCTTATCAAACTACCAATTAAATGAGAGGCACTTTTAGGCAAGCTCTCAAAAAGTTTACCTCAAATATCTCCTCTCAGAAAGCTATGAACATAAGTTTTCTATGTCTGTGAATCTATTTGTTCTATAAATAAGTTCACTTGTGTAATATTTTAGATTCCATATATAAGTGATATTACATGACATTTTTCTTCCTGTCTGACTTACTTCACTTAATATGATAATATCTAGGTCCATCCATGTTGCTGCAGATGGTATTATTTCATTGTTTTAAAGGCTAATATTCCATTATATATGGTCTTCTTAAACCAGTTGTCTATTGATGGGTACTTGGGTTGTTTTCATGATCTGAGATTACCAAAGGGGAAGGGGAGACAGATGGGATAAATGAGGCATATAATATTAACAGATGTAAACTATTATACATAAAATAGATAAGCAACAAGGATTTACTGTATAACATATTCAGTATTTTATAGTAACCTGTAATGGAAAGTAATCTGAAGAAAATATGTATATATATGTATACATATACACACACATATATACATATATATATATCTGAGTCACTTTGCTGTATATCTGAAACTAAATATTGTAAACACAATATTGTAAATCAACTATATTTCAATAATAAAAAAAGAAAGCTATGAGCAGATGTTTCCCCAAATAAGACAGTAAGTATCGAAAAAGGAAGACATGAGATGTAGGAAGCAAGAGATTCAACACAGGAGAAATATGCAGAGAAACCTCCAGATGGTGGGGAAGGGAAAACACACAATGAGATCTGAGCAGCTGACCTTGCCGTCAACTCGTCAGAACTTTGCAGGGACTACCCAGACAAGTAAGTGGGTAAAAGGCTATTATGGGTGATTGCATTAAGAGAAGTCTACACAAATGATGGAGAGTTTGAGAATAATGAGTGAATACTTAGAAATGAAGCAAAAAATAAAGTGACAAATAAATAAATGTCCATTACCAATTCCAGGAAAAACATAATAATTCAGGAAAAAATACTATCATGGCACACTGTGAATAGTATTTATTTTATTATGATCACATAAAAATCCTTTCAATATAAGACACTAAAGCACAGGCAACTAAAGAAAAAATAGATGAGTTAGACTACATCAAAAATAAAAACTGTGTATCAAAAGACACAATCAACAGTGGGTAGACTACCTACACAGTGGGAGAAAATATTTGTAAATCATGTCTCCAATAAGGAATTAACTCAGAAGATAGTGACTGAATTACACCTGGCTGTCCTAAGAAATAAAAAAAGGGAAAATGCCGGAAGCCGCCACGGGAGATCCCACCCATGACAAAAGTCATGTGGAAGAGAACTGTTAAGCAAGGCTTCAGAACTCAAGGGGCTCCCTAGGCTTTCTTGAGCATCTACCCCAAAACCAGAATCTGTCTGTTTTACTGTTTCATGATTTTCACCAACTCCTCTGACATTAACAGGGGGCTAACCCTGAGCACCTTTCTTTGGAGAAAATCAACTTAGGGCTATAGCTAATAAGTCTCCTGGACGTGAGAGGAATATTTCAAATCAAATATTTCAAATATACCTGCTTGGCAGGTATATCCAGACTCTTGCAGCTATGCATACAATTATTTACAGCCTCCTAACTGTGAGAAGCACGGAAAGCCTAAAACATAGAACCTTTGAAAGAGTTAAAAGTTATTAGAGTAGTGCTATTGTAGGATTTCATTATTGGGACAATGCTTGTTGCTAAGTTCCCATATCTCTTATCCACTGTGCACCTGGGAATGCATTAGTTAACATAGTGAGAATGTAAGAAAAGCAAGTGTAGCCTTGAATTTAACCATATCAGACTTTTGACCTAACTGGTTCTTTCTTGTAACTCGCTGCACCTTTGCTCTGTGAAAAACGTAACTCTGTTTGGCATTTTCTGAGGCTGACATAGATCAGAAATATAAAGAAAAAACACTTTGAGGGAAAATAAGTTTCCTGGTTGAGCAGCCTTTATCAAAAGAGGGTCATAAAATGTTCACAGGACTCCAAGGCCAGAAGATACTGTACACAACATCATTTGTGGAAAAGGTATGCAGAAATATCCTGGTTTCGATAAGTGCAAAACTCCTGGAATGTTGGGCTGACTCTGTATGACTTTATCTTTCATTCCCCTCTATGTACAAAAAAAGTATATAAGTACCATTTAAAAATAAAGCTATGGATCTCGCTCATCAAAGCAGCTTGATCGTCTCATGTCAATCATTTTCCTCTTATTCTCTCTTTCAGGCTGGTTCCCATCTGGAGTACAGAAGTCCACCGTGTCTACTTATTTGCCTGGGTTTCTAAGACCTGAACAGGAAGGCACCCTGTGCCTTCACTCCCTCGGGAGACCGGGAGGGCACCTGCGGCCTCACACAGACGGTGCAAGTCTCTTGTCTTGAGACTTTATCGATTTTCTGTATAAACCAAGGAACATCAGCCTCTTTTCTTCTCTTCTCTATTTTCTTATCTACAACATCTCTATCTATCTCTCTCTATATCAATCACAATCGCCAACGCCGTTTCTCCTTGGGTTTCCCTGGATCCTGCGGGAGCTGGACCCCAGCAATACATACTACATGTGACAGAATTATTTAAACTTTCTAATGCTTCTACATATTCTAAAAGGTGTGGAAGCCAAGAACAAACCTTTGTAATATGTCATATTTGGTAACGAGTATGAAAGTAAAATTTATAGAAGCCAAAATTTCACTTCACTTCACATGCCAAGAGGAGAACTTGAGCGGAGGCTTAAAACAGGGAAAAGGTGGAGCTGATCTGGCTAGAGAAATGAACAGAAGATGGTAGAAGTGATTGATATTGGGATAGAATTCTGGAGGATGAGAGGTTTTTCAGAAACACCCCCTAAAATTCTCATACTCTTACCCAAGCTGCTTATCAAAATATTTCTTCTAACATATGCAGAACTTTCATGAGTTCTGACAAATTAGACTTTAAGAAAGATATTTAAGAAAAATTAACACAGATATAAGTGCACTTTCATTAGAAGGAAAGGGGAATAGGAATTTGTGATTGTTAATTTTATATGTCTGTTTGTCTGGATTAAAAGATGCCCAGATGGTTAGTTCTGGCTGCATCCATGAGAATGTTTCCCAAAAAAGATTAGAATTTAAACTGGTGAGCTGAGTAAAGATCACGCTCACCAGTTTAGGTGGGTATTACCCTATCTGTTGTGGGTCTGAATAGAACAGAAAGGTATAGGGAGAGTGAATTTGCTCTCTTCTTGAGCTGGACATCCATTTTCTCCTTCCCTTGGACATTAGTGCTCATGGAGTTAGCCTAGGTTACACTACTGGCTTTCCTTTTCTCCAGCTTTAGATACTAGACTGTGGACTTTGCATCCTCTGTCATAGCATTACCCAATTCCTGCAATAAATCTCTCTCTCTTTCTCCCCCCATACACGCACATATCTATATATGTCATATCTATATCTCTATAGGTTCATATTGGTTTTCTAGAGAACTCTGACTAATACAGATGTATCTATATCTCTGTAGGCTCATACTGGTTCTCTGGAGAACCCTAATACAGATATGCTAACGTTTATTGATATTATAATAGAAATAATTCAGTGAGCATTTACTATTTACCAGGCACTCTTCTGGAAAATAAACGTTTCTTTGAGCTCAATAATTTAACCTTTATTTTACAGATGAGTAACTGAGGCTTAAAAAGGTTAAATAACACACCCAATATTACATAAATAAGTGCAGGAACTAAGCTTGAATCCAGGCCTGATTTCAGCACTAATGTTCTTACTATACTGCTATATAGTATACTATATCATATACTATACTATTGCTATATTGTATACTATATTTGTGGGTGGTCTCATCTCCTATATTTGAATCTGACTTTACTCACTTGAATTATATAAAATTCTAGCAAAATAAAGGTTATTAACCATTTAGACTGTGAGTAAGTTTCCTTAGTAGGGGATGCAAGGAAATCTAACTTCATAGACATTTATCAAATTGCTGAGCTTTCTTTTTTAAAAATTGAAGACATAATTTATTTAGTGCCTATTCTTTAGAGCCTCTGTTCAAACTACTATATACCCCCAACCCACTTAAATGCATATTTAGTCTTTAGCTATGTACATGCAGCAGTATACAGGTACATCTAAGCCGAGTGCATTTAAGGATTTGATCCTTTTATGCTTGAAATATTAACAAAATAACCTTTTGAAATTTGACTTCAGAAGTATGTAAGGTAAAGCTAAGTGAATTACCAGTATTTGTGAATGTCAAAATTAATTCCATTAAGGGATTCTATTTCTCAAATCACAAAACCAAGCTCTAATGTGAATGTGACGGTAAAATAACAGATTCTATATCCACAGTTGACTCATCCTGCCATATCAAGTTGATTACAGAGAAGGAAATCTATCTGGCATTTATTATAACTGTCAATCATTGAGATTATTGCTGCTGCTGCTGCTAAGTCGCTTCAGTCGTGTCTGACTCTGCGCGACCCCATAGATGGCAGCCCACCAGGCTCCCCCGTCCCTGGGATTCTCCAGGCAAGAACACTGGAGTGGGTTGCCATTTCCTTCTCCAGAGATTATTGCTAGCTTTCCTATATTAGACCAACTCCATTTTCCTTCTATTTCAATGGTTCTCTAACTTGAATGCTAAAAGATTAACCTGCAGGTTTCCAGGCATACCCTCCAAATATTCTGATTACAGGTCTGGCATAGAGCCTGGGAATCTTTTTAAAATAGAAAACTGAGATAATTTTGTACAGATTACCTCTGCCTCACATTGAAAAATACTGCTTCACTTTAATTATTAAAATATTCTCTCCTTATTTTTATGGATGAAAACTAAGTCATTTATAAAAAGCATTTAAATATTTACTAAGATTTGACAACATAGAAAAAGAAAGGGAAATTAAACAATATTTATTATTTATTATTAATCTGTTAACTCCTTGGTAAATATTCTTCTGGAGTTTTATTAATATATGGTATGACTATTTGTATATTCTACATTTATAGTATATTCTATGTTCTATTATTTGTATACTCTTTGAGGTTGTTTTTGGTGTTACGTGCCAGCTGTTTTTTGGTTGCTGTTGTTTTTTTTCTTAAACTTTCTTTGTATTGATCTCTTTCAAGTTCATTAATCCTTTTTTTCCATTTTTACCACTAGTGTTTATATAGAAGTTGTTAAATACAATGTTCTATATCCATCCCTAGTTTATTTGCTAATTCTCTTGCTCAAATCTAAAGATTTTAGCACAAGAATTCTTTACTGATTTTTCCCTTATCTTGTTTTTATTCACTGAGAAATTCACACTAAACTAACTTATTATGATTGTGGATTTGTCAATTTCTTTTTGTATTGTTGTCCATTATCGGTTTTCTATATTTTGAGACTATTGTATTTAAATGCTCAAAAATTACAAATTGTGGTATCTTACTGAAACGAAACTTTGATCATTATTAATTGATCCTCTTTATCTCTGCTAATGCTTTCTATTTTTCATCTTATTTTCTGATATTAATGTAGATAAATCAACTTTATTTTGGTTAGTGTTTGTGCAGGTATTTTTTCCATTTCTTTAACTTTAATGTTTCTCTACCCTCATGTTTTATATTTGTATCTTCCAAATAACATTGTTAGCTTGAATCATATGAAATTATAATTCCCATGGTCAAAAATTATCATTGTTGGCAATTTAGTAAGATTTAATCTTACGTATTTTTAAAAATATAGTCAGACGACATTAATCTTTTCACAGGAGCATTCAGTCTCCTTTCATTTAATGGGGTGTATATTTTGCAAGTCTACTAACTTAATTTGTGTTTTCCATTTATCATAGTTTTTTCTACTTCTCCTTTCTTATATTTTTAAAATAAAGTTTAATATTTAAATTTATTCTCTCTTTGGAAGTTATACATGCAATTACTGTTCTTTTAGTTTATAGTGATGGACAGGGAAGCCTGCTGTGCTGCAGTCCATGGGGCTGCAAAGAATCAGACACAACGGAGCAACTGAACTGAACTTATATTAATTCTTTTACGTATTCCTTGAACATATTCCTTACAGTAATTATCTTTTATTCTTCTCTTCATTTATTGCTATTTTAAAATTTATTGTAGTTCTATGTTAATAATCATCAGATCGTCATTACTTTTACATATAGTCAATTTGCCATTATTATTGTTTTCTTTCCTTCTTAGACTTCGGACTTCCATCTGGGATAATTTTTCCTCACCCACAGTAGATTTTTATAACTTCTCTTGAAATTGTCTTTTTTATTCCTCTATTTTGGAGGATTTTTTCTTTCAGTATGAAACTCAAACTCAGAAATTACCTTATGTCAGTACATTTCTTTTTATTTCACAGTCTTTGGTGTGNATGGGAACTAAAAATATCAAACCTCTGACCTAATGCTTTTGTAAAAGTATAAAAGAGAATCATAAGCTTCAAATAAACAGGCAGTCCAAGAAAAAAATGAGAGGCTGCTTCATTTTCTCGCCAACACCACCCTCCCCTTCAGGTTGAATCCCTGGCTGCTGGAGCTGGACTCCGGCACATAATCTTGCTAGGATGTGAAATGAATGCAGTTGTATGATAATCTGAACATTCTTTGGCACTGCTCTTCCTCAGGATTGGAATAAAAATGGACCTTTTCTATTCCTGTGGCCACTGCTGAGTTTTCCAGATTTGCTGGCCATATTAAGTGCAGCACTTTCACAGCATCATCTTTTAGGATTTGAAAAGCTCAACTGAATTCCATCACCTCCCCTAACTTTGCTTGTAGTAATGCTTCCTAAGGCCCACTTGACTTCACACTCCAGGATGTCTGGCTCTAGGTGAGTGACCACACCATCATGGTTATCTGGGCCGTGAAGATCTTTCTTGTATAGTTCTTCTGTGTATTCTTGCCACCTCTTCTTAATCTCTTCTGCTTTGGTCAGGTCCTTGCCATTTCTCTCTCCTTTATTGTCCCCATCCTTGCATGAAATGTGCCTTCAGTTCAGTTCAGTTCAGTCACTCAGTCGTGTCTGACTCTTTGCGACCCCATGAACTGCAGCACGCCAGGCTTCCCTGTCCATCACCAACTCCTGGAGTCTACCCAAACTCATGTCCATCGAGTCGGTGACGCCATCCAGCCATCTCATCCTCTGTCATCTCCTTCTCCTCCTGCCCCCAATCCCTCCCAGCATAGCTCTGATTTTCTTGAAGAGATCTGTAGTCTTTCCCATTCTATTGTTTTCCTCTATTTCTTTACATTGTTCATTGAAAAAGGCTTTCTTATCTCTCCTTGCTATTCTCTGGAACTCTGCAATTTTTCCCCTTTTTACCTTGCTTTTCACTTCTGTTCTTTCTTCAGCTATTTGTAAAGCCTCTTCAGACAAACACGGCCTTCTTGCATCTTTTTCTTTGGGATGATCTTGGTCACTGACTCCTGTACAATGTGATGAGCCTCTGTCCGCACTTCTTCAGGCACTCTGTCTACCAGATCTAATTCTTTGGAGCCACTTGTCATCTCCACTGTATAAATCATACAGGATTTGATTTAGGTCATACCTTAATGCCCTGGTGGTTTTCCCTACTTTCTTCAATTTAAGCCTGAATTTTGCAATAAGGACCTGATGATCTGAGCCACAGTCAGCTCCAAGTCTTGTTTTTGCTGATTGTATACAGCTTTTCCATCTTTGGCTGCAAAGAATGTAATCAATCTGATTTCAGTATTGACTATTTGGTGGTGTCCATATGTCTCTTATCTTGTTGAAAAAGGGTGTTGGCTGTGATCAGTGTGTTCTCTTGACAAAATTCTGTTAGCCTTTGCCTTGCTTCATCTTTTACTCCAAGGCCACCTTACCTGTTACTCCAGGTAACTCTTGACTTTCTACTTTTGTTTTCCAATCCCCTATGATGAAAAGGGCATCTTTTTTGTGTGTGTGTGTGTATTAGTTCTAAAAGCTCTTATAAGTCTTCATAGAACAAGTCACCTTCAGCTCTTTTGGCACCAATGGTCGGGGCATAGACTTAGAGTACTGTGATGATGAATGGTTTACCTTGGAAACAAACCGAGATCGTTCTGTCATTTTTGAGATTGCACCCAAGAACTCCACTTAGGACTCTTGTTCACTATGAGGGCTATATCATTTCTTCTAAGGGGTTCTTGCCCACAACAGCAGATATAATGGTCGCCTGAATTAAATTTGCCCATCCCCATCAATTTAATTCACCGATTCCTAAGATATCAAAGTTCACTCTTGCCATCTCCTGCTTAACAATGTCCAGTTTTCCTTGATTCACAGAATTAACATTCCAAATTCCTGTGCAATATTGTTCTTTACAGCATCGGACTCCTACCAGACACATTCACAGCTGAGTGACGTTTCTGCTTTGGCCCAGCTGCTTTAGTTTTTCTGGAGCTTTTAGTAATCGCCCTCTGTTCTCCCCAAGTAGCATATTAGATGCCTTTCAACCTGGGGGGTCAACTTCTGGTGTCACATCTTATTGTCTTTTCATACTGTTCATGGGGTTCTCATGGCAAGAATACTAGAGTGGTTTGCCATTCTGTCCTCCAGTGGACCACATTTTGTCAGAACTCTCCACTATGACCTGTCTGTTTTGGGTAGCCCTGCGCAGCATGGCTCATAGCTTCATTGAATTATGCAAGTTTCTTTGCCATGACAAGGCTGTGATTCATAAAGTGGTATAACTGGATACTGATGTGCTTAACAAGAGCTGTTTCAATAGATTTTTTGGGGTAGGTGTTAGATTATATTAAATTTAGATTTTAATGGCCAGTAAATAAGTAGCTGAGAAGGAAATTAATCATGAAGTACACAGAGGGAGAAGTTCTATATAAGCATGGATACACTGAAGAAAAGGAGCCAGTGAAGAGGGCAGGCTGAAGATGAAAGACGGAAAGACTAATTGATGGAGCTGGCCCTCTAGGAGACAGGAGGAGATAGGGTCCAAAGTACAGAGGAGGGTGTTTGCTTTGAGCCTGAGAAAGAACAATCTATTTTGCTCTACAAATGAAGAAAAGGGGAGGAGAAAAAGTATGAATGTAGACAAGTATGTAGTAGATAGACAGGAAGTTCAAATATTTCATGCATGCTTGCTTCAGATTTCTCAGAGAACCAAGTAGTGAAAGCATCTGCTTAGATGGGCTGGAGAGATATGAAGCTTTGAGATTGTGACACAGTCAGATCAAGGACAAATAAGAGAGTCAATAATTATTATAAACAACTAGCATTTTGTAGCCACGCGTTTTGGGAAGCAAACTCACTCAGATGGACAATGCAATAGTGGAGTGCAGTGTATTACACTGGTGGGCCCAAGGCAGAGTCTCCTCTTAGCCAAGGACCCTGACCAGTTTTTGTAAAAACCTTATATACCCTAAGCATATGTGCCCAAACCCACCTCTCCAAATTGCCTGAAACTAGTCTGAACAAAGGAAAAAGATACAATCAAAGTTAACCCATGATTCATATGTCTTAAGCCTAGGTAGTTAACAGTGGACAATTATCAATAGGCCTGTGGTCATACTCCATATAAGCATAACAGAATGTTACGATTCTATTTGGTTACACAGATAATTAGGGTATTCTTTTAGGCAATCGAGAGTCCTGGGGCTTTTCCTTCCGGGGGCCTGGTTTTCCAGTTGGTATGTCGTTTCCATAGATACTGGACATATAGCTCAAAGTCCACAGTCTGGCCCAAGATGGAGTCCTGCTTTCAAGATAGAGCCTGTTCTGTTTCCTCCTTTGGTATCATGGTGGCCTTAATCCATAGGGTTGGGTAATTCTTTTGGGTGATGTCCAGACTCCTGATGCTAGAACAAAGGTAGCCTAGAGTCTTGAGCCATGGTTGATGAGGTAGGTGTGGCAGCAGACGTGTGAACACTGTAACTTTGTGTTCCACTTAAGTTACCTGATCTCTACCACCAAAGTTAATCACACGGTGGCCCACCACTTACGTTATTCACCCTACATACACTCCACATGTCAGTATTTTTCATTTGTATGTGCCTTTTTTTCAGTATAAAGAAGTTTTTGATTGTTCTTCTTGTGGTAAGGAAAGGAAATACAGCTCTTTTGACAACTTTATTTTCTTTTGACAACTTTAAAGTCAGTCCTATATAATTTTTTTTTAATTTTTAAGTTAGAGGATAATTGCTTTACAATGTTGTATTGGTTTCTGCCATACATCGACATGAATCAGCCACACTACTACTACTACTAAGTCGCTTCAGTCGTGTCTCACTCTATACGACCCCATAGATGGTAGCCCACCAGGCTCCCCCGTCCCTGGGATTCTCCAGGCAAGAACACTGGAGTGGGTTGCCATTTCCTTCTCCAATGCATGAAAGTGAAAAGTGAAAGGGAAATCCCTCAGTCGTGTCTGACTCTTAGCGACCTCATGAACTGTAGCCCACCAGGCTCCTCCATCCATGGGATTTCCTAGGCAAGAGTACTGGAGTGGGGTGCCATTGCCTTCTCCGTGAATCAGTCATAGATATACATTTTTCCCCTCCCTCGTGAATCTCCTTTCCACTTCCCACCCCATCCCACCTTTCTAGGTTGTCACAGAGCAGAAATTTGGTGCTGGAGAAGACTCTTGAGAGTCCCTGGATTACAAGATCAAACCAGGCAATCCTGAATATTCACTGGAAAGACTGTTGCTGAAGCTGAAGCTCCAATACTCTGGCCGCCTGAGGCAAAGAGTTGACTCCTTGGAAAAGACTCTGATGTTCGGAAAGACTAAAAGCAAAAGAAGGGGGTGGCAGAGGATGAGATGGTTAGATAGCATCACTGACTCAGTGGACATGAATTTGAGCAAACTCCAGGAGTTAGGGGAAGACAGAGGAGTCTGGTGTGCTACAGTCTGTGGGTTGCAAAGAGTCAAACATGACTTAACAACTGACATAAAGAGGGTGATATTATTTTAATGCCAATGGATAAACTTCTATTCAGTTCTGGGACTGAGAATAAGTTAAAGAGAATGAAGAAAAATGGAAACTAAAACACTATGGAAACTGGGTTCTTGATCTCAAGTCATTTTCATGGAAATTGGAAGGGAAAAACTTGCTCCCTAAACCAGGGATCCCTAACCTCTGATCCCCATATTTCATGATCTGAGGAGGAGTTGATGTAATAATAATAAAAATAAAGTGCACAATAAATGTGATGTCCTTGAATCATCCTGAAACTATCCCCCTGAAGACAATTTTTCGTAGAAACCCATCCCTGGTGCCAAAAAGTTTGGGAGCTGCCACACTAAACAATTAGCTTGTCAACAAACACTATTTAATAGAATTCCTAGTCCGTGTTTGGGGCTCAAGCAGAAGTCTTACTGCAGATTTTACAAAACTAGAATTTTACATTCATTTAAAGAGGAGTTAGCCTCTGAATGAAAGGTTCCTTTGATTAATGTCAAGTTAATTAATTCCTACTCAAGATTAATCAATTAAGAAAACAAAGCACTAGTCTGGTTTAAACAAATCTCATAAATAGTTTCTATCTTTCTCACATAGCATTCAGATATATTGACTCGAATTTATATATGAAGACCCTTATTTAAATATGTTAGGCCATCAATAAGAATTTTTTGTCCATTTATGGTGTCACAGGCCATAAATGCAAGGACATCTATTTCCATTTTGTTTCCATATGGAAACAAAACAAAGCAGGGGGAAAAAAACACAAATGATGGAAACTGAAATGAAAAGAGGAGGATCTGAGAATCTGGATTTTAATTTGAAATCACTTTATGCCTGCTGCTAAAATTCATAAAGCTGATTTGAAACTACGGGATA
The DNA here is from genome assembly GCA_006410675.1 of Oreotragus oreotragus. Lineage (NCBI taxonomy): Eukaryota > Metazoa > Chordata > Mammalia > Artiodactyla > Bovidae > Oreotragus > Oreotragus oreotragus. Next base: position 74,668 of record SJYX01018096.1, read on the forward strand.
CTGTAGATACACACTGCTCTTAATGTATAGCTGCTTGTAACTATATCTAAGTCAAAAATCAACTTGTCAAAAAAGGAATTTTCAACCTCCAGGAAGCAAGGTTGATTTTTTACCTTGTCCTTCACGGGTATTAGAAAAGTTGTAAGGAGGCTGATGTCCTGAGCCAACCATTCCAGGTTCAGGAGGGAAGAAAGAATGTGAGAACAGGACTTGGCTAGTGGTTTCAAGCCCTTGGTCGGGAGAGTATTACTTTGGTGGTTTGATGGAGAGCAGGGAACAGGAAGCAGCAGCAGAAGAGAAATGCTGCCAGACGTCAGATGTCAGTGAATCAAGTACTTGGGGCAACAGTTCAACTGGCTTCATTTTCTGTCCTTCATTTAAAACACACATCTGCCCAGACTGGGCTGGGTGTTAACTTGTCTGGTAACAGGGCTGAGAGTCCTCAAAGGGTCAGACACGACCGAGTGACTGAACTGAACAGAAATGAACAGGGCTAGAAAAAGAACCAGCTATCTTTCAAGGTCTTTTCCAGCTCTGATTTTCATTCCATCATTTGCTGCCAGGGGAAACACAGGCTGAGCACAGGGATCATCCAAGCATTAGCATAAGCACACCAGGGAGCAGAGTTCTGGATATAAACAGTCAGCAGAATGGAATGTGGTAGGACTAAAATGTGAAGCTAGGAAAGTTGACTTACATCAGAGAGAGCATTGTTTAGATTCCTTAAGATTTTGAATGCTTGAGGGTACATGCCTAGGTGTCAGGTAAGGGAAATCAGTTTCAGTGGAATTCAAATTGGGTCAGGCTTTTCTAGATGTAGCGGAAAATGCTAAAAGCCATAATGAGGCTAGGGAACTAGGTTCAGAGTTTTCCTAGATTCAAAGCTACTTCTGTGTTCCTCTCCTGGGATTTTGGAGAGCAGATGGATATGTCAGGCGAGCGTATGCTCCTCAGTTCTGCTTTGTCTCAACAAAAATTTGAAGCCACGGACGTTAGAGCCCTCGCCGTGTCATATCTCTCAGGTCTCAGACAGACCGCGTTATAGCTCTTAGACAAATCAGTGTTATAGCTCCGTGTTACAGCTCTATTTTATTTAGAAAATAGCAGGAAAATCCATCCTCAAGGCGTGAAGGCATGCCGACCCAATGACACGAAGAGAAGAGAGAGGGGGAACGCGCCAGCACGCGGGGGAGAGAGAGAAACAGAGCAAGCACGCACACGGGACAGAGACACCCCTGGCCATTTGGCTCCTCTTTCCATATGTTTTTCCTCTCCCTGGGCCTGTCCTCTGTAAATTGGGCTAGCCAGGAGTGCTGTTTGTTCTACCTGAGGTCCTCACTCCGGTCCTCGGTCCTGGGACCTTCCTTTTGTTCTATTTTTGTGGGCTTTTCCCTTCCTTGTCTTTTAGCTACCACCATTCTGGACTCCTGTTTTCTACTCTAACTACTGAATAGATCTAAACCCTCAGGGCAGAAAGAACACATGTAAACCTGCTTTGACTTCCCTGCCTTGACCATCACTTTGCCCAAAGCAGAAGCTTTTCCTCACTCCACCCCCTCCACTCTGTTCCCTCTAAGCCCATTTTCATCACTTTGACTCTCAAACTCTCTTCTCTACCTTCTACAGCTTTCATCCAAACCATTTCACTTGGGTCCACTTCCCCTGGGCTCTTTGGAACATGACCTTGCCAAGGGCATACCCAAAATACAAATGCTTCTTTACAGAAAAACCTACTGGGTTTTTTTTTTTTTTTAGTCAATTAAAATAGTCATACTTGTAAACCATATCTCAGTAAATCTGGTTCTCTGCAACCAAGATAAATCTGAGGAGTTTCTGTCATTCTTCAGAGTTAATGATTTACATCTCATTCTCCTTTTATTGCAACAACGGTGGCAAGTTTCCCTCACTAAAGAGCTTGTGAGTGCCAGTATAGTCAACTGTTGACTTTGAGTTTGTCTAATTCTCAGAGCAGATTGAAGAAATTGTTGTTGTTCAAAGCAAACTGAAGCAGATTATATAATTTCCTTCCAGATATGTGTGAATCTAAGCGTTTCTGAGATAAAGAGCAAGATCTCAAAATCATTCCCACTTGGATAAACAGGAACCTCTTGAGTTTGGGGCAGATCATTCTCTCACTTTTGGCTCCACTTACACTCTAAAGACAATGACAGCAGGCATCCTCCCATCGAGGGAAGCCCCTTTGAGCACTGATCTCACCCTAAGTGTGTACCTTGTATAAATGATTATGAAGATACACAGATCAATGTATACATAAGTGACATGGGTTTCTGGACAGTTACAGTGTTTTGTTCCCATAAAGAAATCACCAAAATAAATTCCAATTTTGTTTTTGTTTTTGAAGAAATGTTCCACAGTACTGATTTGGTCTCTATTTCCCACAAATCTACAGCAACAAGTGATACATTTTAAAACTAGCTCTAGGGTTGCCCATCTAAAATAACTCAAGTAAAACACACACACACACACACACACACACACACGTCATGTTTGTCACAATTAATCAATCTTACAACACAATTCTAGAACAATGAAAAGTTAAATAAGATATAAAACTATAAGAATTTTAGAACAACAAATGTGTGGGAATTTTTATACTTCTCAAGTGGGAAAGGTATTACTAAGCATTGTATCAAAGTCAGAAAGCATTAAGAAAATGACCAATAGAATTGATTTCTGAAAAAAAAAAAATGAAAACTTTTACAAGGCCAAGAATCCTGCCAAATATTAAAAAATATAAATTAGGGAAGATATTTGCAATCCATAAAGAGCAGTTAACATATAGTTTTTCACAGTTACATGCTAGGCAAAAGTCATGAGAAGACAATTCACAAAACAAACGTCCAGCAAACATATAAATATGTTTGACTTTACCAATAAAGCTTTCCTTTATTCTCCAATGGTTTTACTTCTCTAGTATTAGCTTTAAAAAAATTGCATTGTTAAAGAAAATTAAAAAAGCAAACACTTTTCTTAAGCAGGTCTTTCATTCAGAGGATTGAAGACCTCTGGGAGTAGATGGCAGCAAAACCCAGTGAAATTTGGATTATTAATGCTATTATTAATGCTATTGATATGGAAAAATGTAGGTTGTATCAGTGCTCACAGTTCCTTGACTGGCACTTAGGAAAAACTCATCAAAAACAGTTTAAGTCAGTTGGAAATTACATCAGTGAAATAAGGGTATGTACATTTTTGTATGTGTGGTGATGACCTGGTGGGACTCTAGAAGCTAGAAAACTATTTTCCTTGTGACTCTGTCCCTCCTTCATTCCATCTTTCAAATGGGCTTTTCTGTAAGGCTGTGTTCTGAGTTTGTTTGGATCTTAATGTATTGTTTATTGTTAAATTTTCTTTCTTTGTGGGAGAGATGGGGACTGGAAGAAAAGTAATATCAAGTATTTTATCATTTTATCAGAAAGCATGATTTAAGATACTTCAAGTAATGCATTTATAACCTTGCCAAAGGATACAGTTGGAATCTGATGTGGCAGCAGCCAGATATGAACACTGAAGTGACTCCTGGAGAGAGTGTGGACTCTCAAGCAAACCACTGCGTTCAGAACCTGGCTCTAAGTATACTAGTATTGTAACTGCAGGGAAGTTATTTAACTTCTTGAAGCCTTAATTTCCTTATCTGTAAAAATGACTAAAACCAGGACTTGCTTCTTAAGTCTCTTGTGAGTTTTACTACTTGTAAGCACTAAAAATGGTATCTGAACAGAGTATGTGCTCAAAAGCTATTAGTTACATACACATTTTCTTCAAGTTTCTGGGCTCAGAGATTTTTCTTGAATTGTCTGGCTGGCTATGGTTCTTCAGATGTGAATACAGACTACAGGAAAGAGGAGAGTCATGCCAAGAAGTGAGAGACTGGAGAAAATGATACATTCTTAGGATTCCTCTGAAGATGTTACAGCAGGAAGTTCAGAGAAAATTTAAAAGCAACCCTGATCTCTTGGATAGAGATGAAGAAGAGCTTGGTTTGGACCAGCTGTAGGTCTTTTTGATGAAAGGAAATTCCATAGTGAAAGAGTGTTCTCTAGCAGCCTGGAAAGTTGAGAAACGCATTGACTGCAGAAGGTCCTTGGGTGGAAGAAGCCTCACTTGGCTGTGAGGAAGGCACCTCCTTCAAGGAGCCCAAATACCATCTTCCCAATGCCTTCCTGACCACTGTGGTTCTGAATTCCAGTTCTTACCTTCTTTCTATCACCACTTGCACTCTCAGTCTCTCACTCCTTGCTGTAATTTTTCTCCATTGTAGTTATTCTAACATATTTAACACTTGCTTGTGTGTTCATTATTTAAGGTCAGTCTTTCTTCACTTGAAGTTAAGTTACACAAGGGCAGAAAAGTGCATCTTTTTTGTTCACTGATGCATTTCTAACACCTATACATAGTTGGGGCTCCTTAAGTATTTGTTGAACAAATGAATGAATCACTGGATGAATGGAACACAGGGAGGTAGACTGGTTTTAACACAGTTCCTCAGTTTTTCAATACTTGGGCCACACATGCTTACAAGGCCCACCCTGACACAGTAGCTCATAGAGAGAGAAAGAAGAAAACAGAAATAAACAAATGGAAACAAGATAAATAGAAGCTCTGCTCTATAATGCTCTCAGTCTCATTCAAAAGCTGATGTTTAAACTTAGCCCCTTAAGGAAAATCCTTGCAGCTCAGCCTTCCCCTTCCCCAGTTCCTGGACAAAGCAGGGTAAAAAGGACTGTGGCAAATCTTTGTTTGCTGTTAGCACCCAAAGAGGTGTATAAGAATGTATGGGAAGCAAACCTGAGGATGAAATTTTTCTCAGACACACCTCTTCCTTTGGGTGGAGATTGGTGTATGTGGTGTAAAACCTTAAGCTGTATTAAACAGAGTTGTGTGGGTACCTTTAGGGGATGTGTTCATATTCTCAGAGTCTTGTCTTAGAATGCTTTATCCATTGACTGTATCAATCTATCAGTGGGTTTCAACTGTAGTTTCCTTTGTGGTAAGTGCTGATGAGAAAGTAGGATAGTTCAGTCTAGTTGTTTCTAGAAGATGAGGCCTGCTCATCACTGACCAGTGGAAAAACCCACAGTGAGGAAACAGTCCTGTATAAGGTCTGTATCTCTAAAATAATCAACTAACTGACTAACTAACAAACCCTTCATTCTATCTAGCTAGATGACTAATAGACAAACCACTCATAGTAGCCAGAATAGAGCTGTTGATGGCAACAATTCAAAGCCATGCATATATGTGTGTGTATGTACGTGAGCTTCCCAGGTGGTGCTACTGGTAAAGAACCCACCTGCCAATGCAGGAGGCATAAGATATGTGGGCTCAGTCCCTGGGTTGGGAAGATCCCCTGGAGGAGGGCATGGTAACCCACCCCACTGTTCTTGCCTGCAGAACCCCACGAACAGAGGAGCCTGGTGGGCTACAGTCCATGGTGTTGCAGAGTCAGACATGACTGAAGTGACTTAGCATGCAAGTATGCATGAATGCAAGTATGCATGAATGTCCCACTCCAGTACTCTTGCCTGGAAAACCCCATGGACGGAGGAGCCTGGTAGGCTGCAGTCCAGGGGATCGAGAAGAGTCAGACACGACTGAGCAACTTCACTTCACTTTTCACTTTCATGCGTTGGAGGAGGAAATGGCAACCCACTCCAGTGTTCTTGCCTGGAGATTCCCAGGGACGGGGGAGCCTGATGGACTGCCGTCTATGGGGTTGTACAGAGTTGGACATGACTGAAGTGACTTAGCAGCAGCAGCAGCAGCATGCATGAATGTATATGTATGTGTGTGTGTGTGTGTGTGTGTGTGTGTATATGTATATAAATATATATATATGTATATATATATAGTTTTTGTTTTAGCCACTAAGTTGTGTCTGACTCTTTGTGACTCCATGAACTATAGTCTGCCAGGCTCCTCTCTCTATGTATATATAGAGAGAGTTGAATTTTGTTAACTCAATAGCCATATACAAACTAGCCTAATTACCTCTGCAGCCTATTTCCTTCTAGTCCCTAGATCACAAATAGATCACACAGCAATTAGGCTGTGTCTTTCATTGTTTTAACTTCTGATTAGTATGCATTCTTTTCCTGTCAGTCTATCTAACAATCCTTGGATCTTTTATGCACCAGTTTAACTTCTTGATCTGTGGCATCATTCTGGGTAACTCTGGTTTCTCTTACCCCACCCTCCTCTACACAACACTTCTGCCCATATCCCAGAACCTTAAACTCAATAGTCTTGTCCTGCTCCCGGTCGGTTGTATTGTAAGTGGCTAGCACTGTCATATTGGACAAGTCATTTCTCTTTCTCAATTTCTTTTTTCATGTTTCTCCTAATTGACAATAGCTTCATCCTTCTCATTCCTATGCTAGAATAATTGGGTTCAAAAAATAAAGTGACCCAGTCATTCCTTGTCTTTTTTTATTGGGATATAATTGCTTTACAATTTGCATTAGTTTCTGCTGTATAATGAAGTGAATCAGCTGTATATATACATATATGCCCTCCCTCTTGAGCCTCCCTCCCATCTTACTCTCTATTCCATCCCTCTAGGTCATCACAGAGCACCTTGATGAGCACCCTGCACTTTATAGCAGGTTTCCACTAGCTGTCTATCTGGTAGTGTACATATGTCAATCTCAATCTCCCAGTTAATCCCACCATCCTTTTCCCCCTCCCCCTGCCCACATGTCCATTATCTATGTATGTATCTCTATTCCCTCCCTGCAAATAAGTTCATCTGTACCATTTTTTCCAGATTCCACATATATGCATTAATACACGATATTTGTTTTTCTCTTTCTGAGTTACTTCACTCTGTATGATAGACTCTAGGTCTATCCATATATCTACATATGATCCGATTTCATTCCTTTTAGTGACTGAATAATCTTCCATTCTATATATGTACCAAAGCAGGAAATGGCACCCGACTCCAGTACTCTTGCCTGGAAAATCCCATGGGTGGAGGAGCCTGGTAGGCTGCAGTCCATGAGGTCGTGAAGAGAGTCGGACACGACTGAGTGACTTCACTTTCACTTTTCACTTTCATGAATTGGAGAAGGAAATGGCAACCTAATCCAGTATTTTTGCCTGGAGAATCCCAGGGACAGAGGAGCCTGGTGGGCTGCCATCTATGGGGTCACACAGAGTAGGACACAACTGAAACAACTTAGCAGCAGCAGCAGCAGCTATATATGTACCACATTTTCTTGATCCATTCATCTGTCATTGGACATCTAGGTTATTTCTATATCCTGGCTATTGTAAACAGGGCTGCAATGGACATTGGGGTACACGTGCCCTTTTGAATTATGCTTTCTCGGGGTACATGCCCAGTCATGGGATTGTTGGGCCATATGGTACTTCTGTGTTTAGTTTTTTTAAGGCATCTCCACACTGTCTCCCATAGTGGCTGTATCAATTTACATTCTCGCCAACAGTGCAAGACCCTTTTCTCCACACCCTCTCCAGCATTTATTGTTTGTAGATTTTTTGATGATGGCCCTTCTGACTGATGTGAGCTAATTGTAGTTTTGACTTGTATTTCTCTAATAATTAGTGATATTGAGCATCTTTTCGTGTGCTATCTGTATGTCTTCTTTGGAGAGATGCCTATTTAAGTCTTCTGCCCATTTTTTGATTGGGTTGTTTGTTTTGTTTTCTAATTTTAAAGTGTTTTTTCATTGAAGGAGAATTCCTTTAACAGAATTTTGTTGGTTTCTGCCAACATCGCCATGTATCAGCCATAGGTATACATATATCCCTTCCTTCTTGAACCTCCCTCCCATCTCCCTTCCCATCCCAACCCTCTAGGTTGTTACAGAGCCCTGGTGTGAGTTCCCTGAGTCATACAGCAAATTCCCATTGGCCATCTATTTTACATATGGTAATGTAAGTTTCCATGTTACTCTTTCCATCCATCTCACCCTTTCCTTCCTCCTCCTCCCCATGTCCATATATCTGTGTCTCCATTGCTACCCTTCAAATAATTTAATCAGTACCATCTTTCTAGATTCCATATATATGTTTTTATATACGATATTTGTTTTTCTCTTTCTGACTGTCTTCACTCTGAATAATAGGCTCTAGGTTCATCCACCCCATTAAAACTGACTTAAATGTGTTCCTTTTATGGCTGAGTAATATTTCATTGTATATATGTACCACAGCTTCTTTATCCATTCATCTGTTGATGGACATCTAGGTTGTATCCATGTTCTAGCTATTGTAAATGGTGCTACAATGAACACTGGGCTACATGTGTCTTTTTCAATTTTGGTTTCCACAGGATATATGCCTAGTAGTGGGATTGCTGGGGCATATGGTGGTTTTATTCCTAGATTTTTAAGGAATCTCCATACCATCTTCCATAGTGGCTATATCAATTTACATTCCCACCAACAGTGCAAGAGGGTTTCCTTTTCTCCACACCCTCTCCGGCATTTATTGTCTGTAAACTTTTTGATGATGGCCATTCTGACCAGTGTGAGGTGATATCTCATTGTAATTTTGATTTGCATTTCTCTAATAGTGATGTTGAACATCTTTTCATGTGTTTGTTAGCCATCTGTATGTCTTCTTTGGAGAAATGTCTGTTTAGGTCTTTTCTCATTTTTTGATTGAGTTGTTTGTTTTTCTGGTATTGATTTGTATGAGCTGCTTATATATTTTGAAAATTAATCTTTTGTCAGTTGTTTCATTTGCTATTATTTTCTCCCATTCTGAGGGTTGACTTTTCACCTTGTTTATAGTATCCTATGCTGTATAAAAGGTTTTAAGTTTAATTAGGTCTCACTTGTTTATTTTTATTTCCATTACTCTAGGAAGTGGGTCATGGAGAATCTTCCTGTGATTTATGTCATAGAATGTTTTGCCCCTATTTTCCTTCAAGAGTTTTATAGTTTCTGAGTTTACATTTAGGTCTTTAATCCATTTTGAGTTTATTTTTGTGTATGGTATTAGGAAGGGTTCTGATTTCATTCTTTTACACATAGCTGTTTAGTTTTCCGAGCACCACTTATGAAGAAGCTGTCTTTTATTTATTGTATATTCTTGCCTCCTTTGTCATAGATTAGGTGGCCATAGGTGTGGGGGTTTATTTCTTTCCTTGTCTTTTAAAGTTTTTGCTTTCCTCCTGTTTCCTACAGAGTAGAATCCAAAAGGTTTAGCTTAGAAGTTAAGACTCTTCAATATCTAATTTCAACCCACCATTTTATCTTCTCCCTCTGCTCTTCCCCAATAACCTGTCTCTTATATTTTGCTCTTTGTAGTGTCACTTTGTTCTCTGAATACCGTAGGTCTTTTTACATATAGTTCCCTCTCTCTGTGACATCCTCCCCACAATATTTACATATTCACCTTTTAGAACTCCAGTTCAAAAGTCACCATCTCAGTATTTCTATACAACTTTGTTCATATTTCTATAATTACAGTTTGTACATCTCTTTCTTATAACACAACACATAACACTTCACCAATATTCCAGACATTTATCGGACATCTATGATGTTTTAGGGACAAATACTAAGTGCTGGAGATGTTGATATAAAAAATATCTCAAAAAAGTCAAGGAAGTCTCAGTCCAATGAAAAAAGTGACAAGTAATGAACATGGAGGGGAAGGCAGCAAGTCTCTTTTGAATGCAAAAGAGAAAGGGAAGTTTTTATGGCTGAAATGATAACTATTAAGACATCTGTTTCCCAGTTCAACAGGGGTTGGCACTAGATCCTGATTAGTTTCTGTCCCTAATAACTAGCAGTGTACCTGAAGCAAACTTATTGAATTAATTAATTAGTAAATAAAAGAGGCAGGACTAAAGTGACTTGAAATAACAAACTCTAAGACCATAAAAGCTATCTGTGTGGAATTCCATAATATATTACAAAGACGGTGCTTTAAATTGAGAGATTAAAGTAAGGATTTCAGAACACATATTTTTTCCAGTTTAGAAGCAGCCTTGAAAATAAGAGTAATACAAATTTCACACAGGGCTGCAAAACTGAAGGGCAGGAAAGCCCTGAAGGAGAAGAGACCAGTGAATTCTGGAAGTGCCTTGGAAAGAAAAGTAAAGAAGAGAGAGGAGAAAAAGATGTCAGCCAGTGAGACTAACTGAAATTCTTCTCCACTTCTTTTAAGGAAACAAATACGATGACATAAGACCCAAGGGATGTATAGTCCAAGCTTTCAGGTTACTGGATGTACAGGATTAGAGCAACAAGTTAAAACATTACCATGAGGAAACACACAGAATATGGGGCATTATATGTGTCTACCTACTACTGGTCCTGTCTAAAAGTCAACTTCACAAAAACAAAACCAAACTAAAATGGTGTGAGACTGTTCGAAATTTAAAGAATTTGAACTCTAGTCACAAGACATTTCTAAAGCAACTGGAGCGATTTGGTTGGATATAAAAAGATACTATGAGATTACAGGTAATGTTTTAGGTATGTTCATGCTACTGATTGTGTAGGAGAATATTCTGATTGTTAGGAAATACCAGCAGAATAAGTTCAGATGAAATGTCATGATGAATTTAGTTTCAAATGAATTCAGGAGAGAGAGAGAAACAAAATTTCTAAAATGTAATCAAATATATATAGATAGTATATATAGATCTATATATAACTATGTTTACTGAATTAGTCTATGATCTCAATATCTTTGAAAGTTTTTAAAAACTAAAATATGAGGTAAAGGGAAAAACATATTAACAATGTTTTATAAAAAATAATTTTATATTTATTATAAATATATATTATTATAAATAAAATATTGATAAGGGAAATTTCTTAATGTGAAAAAGAAAAAAAGAAAAATCAGACCAAGTAGCCAACTCACTAATCCACTGAGCTATACTAATGGATTGATCTACTGGATTTTAGAACATAGTAATTCTGTCAGCCAAGTTCAAGCCTCTAGGGATCCTTCTTACACTTAGAGGAAACAACAGTTTTGTGATAAGAACTAAATTGAACAAGTTCTATAGCGTTTCAAAGAGATAAACTGTGACACCTGAATTACAAAGATACACACATCTCTAATTCGGATTTATGGGAAAGATAAATAGCTTTTGCAGGCTAAAGTTATGAAGGAAATCTCATGTGTATGTGTAAGTTTAAACAAACTGTGTGTTAGATATAATGTATTTCACAGTATTTTCTATTAATAAGACTTGTTAATACAATTTTTTGAACAAGTGCTCATCCTAAACTTTAGAAATTCCTAGGAGTCCTAAAATATTAGGCAAGAGAAGTCAGTCAGTCCTAACATATTAGGCAAGAGAAGTCAGTCAGTAATTTCCTCAAGAAAACTGTGACCTTGAAATACAGAAATGTATTTGAAGGCTAATTAATCTGTGCTTCCAGAACCTAAGAAAAATTAACTGTCATTAATGGGAATTAAATGGCTGACCCTAAATTCCCTTTTATATTCTTGGCATTTGTTTCTTATTTTCCCTGGAAAGAGCTAATTGTTCATGCTGGCAGGGCATGTGTAGACTCCGACTGCTTGTCCTGGGAATGAAGAGTCATGAATGTGAACTTCCCATTGCTTCCTGTTGCATGCTAGAAGATGTTTCACTCTGAAATGCTCCTTCATATGACCCTGGAACTGGCTTTGCTAAAATGCTGCCTTCCCTACCAGGGGGTATCAAGATTCACTGCTCACTGGACATTTCTCCCAAAACTGAGGTTTCTAGGCTGTCAATGTTCTGTCAAGCCAGGGAAGACAGACTTCACTTGGAAAACAATGAGGGAAATTCTACTCATGTAAGTGGTTTTTCTCACATCAAAAACACATGTGCCTTGTTACTATTCTGTCTTGAGAAAGTAGAAGTTCAATATATCCTTTGAAATTGAAATATTTGAAAAAAGTGATTAATGTTCATAGAAGCTAACTCAACATAGGAGGTGAGTTCTTTCCCCTGCAAGATAATCCTCCCTGATTTCAAACTTACCATCAAAGTCAAATGTTTGGGGCTCTATGTATATTCAAATATATATTATATATTGAAGTCACTCAGTCATGTCCAACTCTCTGCAACCCCATGGACTATGACCTACCAGGCTGCTCTGTCCATTGGATTTTCCAGGCAAGGATACTGGAGTGGGTTGCCATTTCCTCCCCCAGGATATATTCCCAACCTGGGAATAAAAACCAGGTCTCCCATACCTGGACTCTTTGCGGCAGGAGTTGCAGCAGAGGGACCCGACGCTGCTGTCAGTCGTGGTGGCGCTCCTTGCGGTGCTGCTGACGCTAGTGTTCTGGAAGTTCATCCGGAGCAGGAGGAGCAGTCAGAGAGCTGTTCTTCTTGTGGGCCTTTGTGATCCCGGGAAAACATTGCTTTTTGTCAGATTGTTAACAGGCCTTTACAGAGACACTCAGACTTCCATCACTGACAGCTCTGCTGCCTACAAAGTCAATAACAACAGGAGCACTAGCCTGACCTTGATTGACCTCCCTGGACACGAGAGCTTGAGACTTCAGTTCTTAGAGCGATTTAAGGCTTCAGCCAGGGCTATTGTGTTTGTTGTGGATAGTGCAGCCTTCCAGCGAGAGGTAAAAGACGTGGCTGAGTTTCTGTATCAAGTCCTCCTTGACAGTATAGGTCTGAAGAACGCACCATCATTCTTAATCGCTTGTAATAAGCAAGACATTACAATGGCAAAATCAGCAAAGTTAATTCAGCAGCAGCTTGAAAAAGAAATCAATACTTTACGGGTTACCCGTTCTGCCGCCCCGAGCACACTGGACAGTTCCAGCACTGCCCCTGCTCAGCTGGGGAAGAAAGGCAAAGAATTTGAATTCTCACAGTTGCCCCTCAAAGTAGAGTTCTTGGAGTGCAGTGCCAAGGATGGAAGAGGGGATGCTGGCTCTGCTGACATCCAGGACTTGGAGAAGTGGCTGGCTAAAATCGCCTGAGGACTAGATCCAAACACAAGATGTGAATGTGTGTATGTGTGAATGACAGTTTTGGAAAAGGATTTGGTAGTCTGGAGGGAATATTTCAAATATAGCTAGAAACTTTTCCTTATTCTGGAAACAAATTATTGTTGAAACCAGTGTGGAATTTTTTTTTTAAGTTCAGTTCTCCCATATTCCTTTCAAGCTAGTTATTTTATTTGATTTGTGTCTTCCCTTTTTAAAGTGTATGTAAGATCCCTTTAGTATATGCTTGATGTAAGGTCGAGGTCTAACAAGTGGACCTCACACAGAGGATACTATCATGAGAATATGACGTCATCTAAAGTGTTTTCTTATCCTCTGCTTCTGTGCTTTGGCCCCTTATCCTGGAAACAAACCTGTCTTGTGTGGATCTGGGTGATTTCCAGTTACCCTTCACGGGCAGTACATGAATCTTCAGATTTGTTGGTACAATTACAACATGGTCTCTGGACAAGTAAAGGCAGGTTGAAAACAGCAAGGCCGTGCTGACAGTGGTCTGTTCTTCATCAGCTCAGTGACTTGTCCACACTCTAGCCCTGTAACACTTAGGTTTCAGAAACGTTATGAATTCTTGGAGTCATTCCTAGACGATGGAACTGTAAATGCTAAATCCCCAAATGCTCCTAAAATGTACACTAGAAATGACCATTCTAGTGGTTTCCCTTAACTAGGGAACATGGAGATTTAGAAGCTGTTCTGTTTTTCTGATGCATGAGTGCTCCTGGGCTATATCTTTATGTGCTGTTGGATGAGCTCCTATTTTGTACTCATAGCATGAATGCTGTGGAACAAATACAAGATGAAAAAAGTTGTCTGTAGATTTTTACAGTGCACATTCACTGATGGTTTTCTTTTAAAAAAGCAATTTCAAAGTGATGTTCTTTGCTGTCTTTTAAAATGTATGGCTTTATAAGTGGCTTTTTATAAATGATTAATGTATAGGCTGCCCTGGNTAAAAAAAAAAAAAAAAAAAAAAAACCAGGTCTCCCTTATTGCAGGCAGATGTTTTACCATCTGAGCCACCAGGGAAAAGTCAAATATATAAACTTCCAGTACTCAGAGACTTTTGTCTCTTACGGCTCTTCTGGCCCCAATTTTGTAACTAGTTGACAAGTATGGTGGTTGCACATTTCAAACAATTCATTTATCTTTAGTCCCTGGAACAGGGAACAGACCCCATGGAGAGACCTTGGGTCTGGCCCCCTTACACCAGTTGTTGTGATGGTTATTAACCTGGCCTGCCATTTGCCTCTGATAGCCAGCTCTCTCATTTGAAATTTGAGAACTGGCCAGACTTCCAAGACTCTCCCTGAAACCCAGGGCAGGAAAAACAAAATGTCTATTTTCCAAATAGCTTCATTTGATTACACAGTGGCTAAGTAAGAACAGTGGCCACTATGAAGGCTTCTCAGTTTTGCCATGATCAGAAGGGAAAAGGTGAATAATGACATTGAGGTCACTGAGGGTTTGTCCTCCAAAACCAAATGTCTTCTAATTCTGCCTCTTCCCCCCGCACTGTCAAATCTCAATTCACTATTCTTAAGCAGACCAGAAAATTCATCTTTATTCATTTTCATAGCTTCTTTAAGTTTTTTTATTCTCCTTTCCTGCATCCCAAGGAACAGATTGAGTTTTCGTCTGCCATTTTAGATGTTGTATACCCTATTTTTTTCTTATAACATTCATACTCATGTTCCTATATCCTTATTAGTTGTTTCATGTGTCAATACTTCTATTTTACATTTAAAAATATTGTTTTATCTCCATATTAATCTATCATGTTGTCTAAATTTTAGTTCTGGGTTTGATGCTTCCCTTTTTGCTTTTCTCTGGTTCTAGGTTTTTAAAAAGAGAACAATAGACTTTACCAAGATATTTGATCATATTTTTTTCTCATCTCTTGTAGAAGTTCCTAGTTTCTCTTATTTAGAACTTTCTCCAAAAGCACATTCAAAGTAGTATCTTTATAAGGTAAACATGAGTCTGTGTATGCTTCTTTTTTATTAAGCCATTTTTTAATGAAAATATAACTTGATATAAAATTCTTAGTCCAAATTTCTTTTCCATCAATACTTTACATATAGAATTTCATTCTCTTTTGGCATTTGCTATTGCTACTGACAAATCTAATGACTACTTTGGGGGGAACTTGTGTCCTTCACTTGGAAGAAAGTGCATCCGGAAACCCTTTGTCTCCTCCACAGGACCTGTCTCATATTAAGCCATTTTTTAATGAAAATATAACTTGATATAAAATTCTTAGTCCAAATTTCTTTTCCATCAATACTTTACATATAGAATTTCATTCTCTTTTGGCATTTGCTATTGCTACTGACAAATCTAATGACTACTTTGGGGGGAACTTGTGTCCTTCACTTGGAAGAAAGTGCATCCGGAAACCCTTTGTCTCCTCCACAGGACTGAACCATGAGTAAATTGACATCATTACCTAATTAAACCAAAACTTTGCTCTCACACCAATCTTTCCCCACACACTGAATGCCTATTTTGACTTAAGTACTGCTTCAGGCTCTTCGTATGTGAACATCCTCTTCTAACAACACAAGAAAATACTCTACACATGGACATCACCAGGTGATAAATGCTGAAATCACATTGATTATATCCTTTGCAGCCAAAGATGGAGAAGCTCTATACAGTCAGCAAAAACAGGACCAGGAGTTGACTGTGGCTCAGATCGTGAACTCCTTATTGCAAAATTCAGACTTAATTGATGGATGCAGGGAAAACCACTAGACCATTCAGGTATGACCCAAATCAAATCCCTTATGATTATACAGTAGGAGTGACAAATAGATTCAAGGGATTAGGTCTGATAGAGTGCCTGAAGAACTATGGACAGAGGTGCAAGACATTTTACAGTAGGCAGTGATAAAGACCATCCCCAAGAAAAAGAAGTGTAAAAAGGCAAAATGGTTGTCTAGGGAGGCCTTACAAATAGCTGTGAAAAGAAGAGAAGCTAAAGGCAAAGGAGAAAAGAAAAGATATAGCCTTTGAATGCAGAGTTCCAAAGAATAGCAAGGAGAGATAAGAAAGCCTTCCTCAGTGATCAATGCAAAGAAACAGAGGAAAACAATAGAATGGGAAAGACTAGAGATCTCTTCAAGAAAATTAGAGATACCAAGGGAACATTTCATGCAAAGATGGGCTCGATAAAGGACAGAAATGATATGGACCTAACAAAAGCAGAAGATATTAAGAAGAGGTGGCAAGAATACACAGAAGAACTATACAAGAAAGATCTTCATGGCCCAGATAATCACGATGATGTGATTACTCACCTTAAGCCATACATTCTGGAATGTGAAGTCAAATGGGCCTTAGGAAGCATCACTATGAACAAAGCTAGTGGAGGTGATGGAATTCCAGTTGAGCTATTTCAATTCCTATAAGATTTGAAAGTGTTGCACTCAATATGTTAGAAAGTGCTGCACTCAATATGCCAGCAAATTTGGAAAACTCAGCAGTGGCCACAGGACTGGAAAAGGTCAGTTTCATTCCAATTCCAAAGAAAGGCAATGCCAAAGAATGCTCAAACTACTGCACAATTGCACTCATCTCACACACTAGCAAAGTAATGATCAAAATTCTCCAAGCCAGGCTTCAGCAGTATGTGAACCGTGAACTACCAGATGTATGGACTGGATATAGAAAAGACAGAGGGACCAGAGGTCAAATTGCCAACATCCATTGGATCATCATAAAAGAAAGAGAGTTCCAGAAAAACATCTACTTCTGCTTTATTGACTACACCAAAGCCTTTGACTGTGTGGATCACAACAAACTGTGGAAAATTCTTCAAGAGATGGGAATACCAGACCACCTTACCTGCCTCCTGAGAAATCTGTATGCAGGTCAAGAAGCAACAGTTAGACCTGGACATGGAACAACAGATTGGTTCCAAATTGGGAAAGGAATACATCATGGCTGTATATTGTCACCCTGTTTATTTAACTTATATGCAGAGTACATCATGTGAAATGCTGAGCTGGATGAAGCACAAGCTGGAATCAAGATTGACAGGAGAAATATCAATAACCTCACATACACAGGTGACACCACCCTTATGGAAAGCAAAGAACTAAAGAGCCTCTTGATGAAAATGAAAGAGGAGAGTGAAAAACTTGGCTTAAAACTCAACATTCAGAAAACTAAGATCATGGCACCTGGTCCCATCATTAATGGCAAGTAGATGGGGAAACAATGGAAACAGTGAGAGACTTTATTTTGGAGTGCTCCAAAATCACTGTAGATGGTAGTTGCATCCATGAAATTAAAAGATGCTTGCCCCTTGGAAGAAAAGTTATGACCAACCTAGACAGCATATTAAAAAGCAGAGATGTTACTCTGCCAAAAAAGGTCTATCTAGTCAAGGCTATGGTTTTTCCAGTGGTCATGTCTGGATGTGAGAGTTGGACCATAAAGAAAACTGAATGCTGAAGAATGATTGCTTTTGAACTGTGGAGTTGGAGAAGACTCTTGAGAGTCCCTTGAACTGCAAGGATATCAAACCATTCAATCCTAAAGAAAATCAGTCCTGAATATTCATTGGAAGTACTAATACTGAAGCTGAAACTCCAATAATTT
Organism: Oreotragus oreotragus; assembly: GCA_006410675.1. Taxonomy (NCBI): domain Eukaryota; kingdom Metazoa; phylum Chordata; class Mammalia; order Artiodactyla; family Bovidae; genus Oreotragus; species Oreotragus oreotragus. The sequence continues at coordinate 92,254 of SJYX01018096.1, forward strand.
GGCCACATGATGCAAAGACTGACTCATTAGAAAGATCCTAATGCTGAAAAAGATTGAAGACAGGAGGAGAAGGGGATGACAGAGGATGAGATGTTTGGGTGGCATCACTGATTCAATAGTCATGAGTCTGAGCAAGTTCCAGGAGTTGGTGATGGACAGGGAAGCCTGGTGTGCTGCAGTCCATAGGATCACAAAAAGTCGTACACGACTGAGCAACTGAACTGAAACTGAATGTGAAAGTTTAAGTTTATCAAAACAAGCTCAGTTATGAGAAATCAATGGGCAAAACCTGCTCATATGATGCCAGGAAGTAGTAAATGTGTCACACACAATTCACTGTGGCAAAGCTAGAATGTGCAGGCTAATAGAAGCACTTGGCTTCTAATTCAATATTGTCCCTTGAGTTAATCTCAAGACCCAAAACTGTGATGATACACAAGAGACACACCTTCAGAATGTCCTAGTGTCCCTTTCTGTAAGACTGTATGGACCTCAAATAAGGGATGTGGATGGTGTGATGCAAGTAAATGACCACTGTCAGTAGGGAGTCCTAGAAGTATAGCCAAACTACTATTCACTTATTCATTTATCTATCCATCCAGTCATCCACTCATTAAAAGTGGTCTTGTGTCTTTGCTGCATGTCGAGTCCTGCGCCATCAATATGCCAGGGCTATGAAAGAGAGCTTGCCTATGTGTAGTTGACCAAATGGTGGGGGAGGGGGGGAAGGTGTGAGTCAAGGAGACTCACCAACACATGCAAGCTCATAAGTATGAGGAGTGCTCTTAAGAAGAGAGTACATGTCCTTCAAACTGACCTGGTCAGCAGGATCAGGGAAGTTTACCTTGTAGAGGTGATGCCTGAGATTTGAAGGAAGAATTGGATAGGCAATGACAGGAGGAGAGCGTGCTCTAGGCAGAGGGTACATTATATGCAAAGAGTGTGGCAGGAGGGATGGTTGGGAGTCTCAAGGACAGAAAGGAGGCCAGTGTAGCCAAGACATTGAACTCACCACCCTGTGACACGAGGGTGGAAATGGGTGGGGATCAGAGTGTGTGAGAGCTTTTAAGCTGTGCTGGGAATTTTGGTCTTTGCCCTGTGGGCAACGGAAAGCCTTGGGGTTTTTAAGTCTGGAAATGGAGGTGGGATGATCAGTGTTGCAAGTGGAAAATATTACTTTGGTTGTAACATGGAGGGTGTATTACTGTGGGAAAGTACTGTCAATAGCAGCAGCTGAGCACTTCCAGGCATTGGAAACATGTAACAGTGTGTTTAGTGGGACACAAAGCTTTCTCACATATGTCAGTTTAGCCTGCTTTGGAAGATCACTGCCTATGTGTGCATCAGCATAAATTCCCTCTCCCTGATTAATTTTTTTAAATTTGGGGCATTTGTAACTATGCTGACTTCTGTTTAGAATAGTCCATCTGCTATCATGCAGAGCTCTGAGCAGGCCTTTTTAAATTAGGTTTCCTGTGGTTGATCACCTGAAACTCACGGCACTGTTTCCCTGAGGTAAGGTTTTTCATACCTTGTTGCTGTGGTTTAGTCGCTCAGTCGAGTCCGACTCTCTTGCGACTCCATGCACTGTAGTCTGCCAGGCTCTCCCATCCATGGGATTTCCCAGGCGAGGATATTGGAGTGGGTTGCCATTTCCTTCTCCAGCGGATCCTCCTGGAGGATCCTCCCGACCCAGGGATCGAACGCGCTTCTCCTGCATTGGCAGGTGGATTCCTTACCACTAAGCCGCCAAGGAAGCCCTTCTCGTACTTTAGGCTGCATCGAAAGCACTTGGAGCACTTGTTAAACCATGAACAGCTGGGCCCAGCCACTCCCAAATGTTCTGATTCAGTAAGGCGAGGGTAGGAACCAATAATTTGCCTCTTTAACAAATTATCAGGGGATATTGATGATGCTGGTCCAGGAACCACACTTTGAGAACCACTGCACCTAATGCATTAGATCCCATCTGTGGCTGCACATTAAAATCACTTTGAAAGCCTTAACAGTACCAGTTGAGAGGGACCCCAGACCCAATAAATCTGAATATTCCTGGTGATTCTAACGCCTATACATTAGATTGGAAAACACTGATCTGGTTCCTTAGATGTCGAATACTAAGCCTTAAGTTGCATTATTCTGTCTCTTTTTTCCCTTTATTTCCAGCTAACTCATTGAATCCTAGCTGTAAGGCAATTCAGAGCTTTCAACAGAAATAATTTTAAGATGCATAGTATTTATAAAAACTTTATTTTAGTTTTGTGTGCAACTATTTATATATATATTTACACAATGAGATCATACTATTCACACTGCTTTTTAATGTTTTTAAATATGTTTTCCCACTCATCAACAAATTTCCATATTTCCATATCAACAAACACCAAAATACTCTATCTTTTTTATTTGGGTATAGTTGCTTTACAATATTCCATTAGTTTCTGCTGTACAATGAAGTTAATCAGCTATGTGTATTCATCTATCCCCTCCCTCTTAAGCCTCCATCCCACTTCCAAAATATCCCCTTTAAAACATCATTTTTAATGTTGATGTATTACCTCATTGTGTAAAGAGCACAGTCTCTGAAAATAATACTAGTGATATCCTTTAAAAGTCCTAAAATTAGGTAAATGAAATTTATATTTTGATACTTCTGTTTCATATTGCCAAACTGATCTATGCTGCTGCTGCTGCTGCTGCTAAGTCACTTCAGTCGTGTCCGACTCTGTGTGACCCCATAGATGGCAGCCCACCAGGCTCCCCCATCCCTGGGATTCTCCAGGCAAGAACACTGGAGTAGGTTGCCATTTCCTTCTCCAATGCATGAAAGAGAAAAGTGAAAGTGAAGTCGCTCAGTCTGTCCGACTGTTAGCGACCCCATGGACTGCAGCCCACCAGGCTACTCCGTCCATTGGATTTTCCAGGCAAGAGTACTGGGGTGGGGTGCTGATCTATAGAAAAAGGTATATAAATTTATACTTTCTTGTGGGTGTCCATTGCCCCACACTTTAATCAACCTTTGTTAGTTATCACTGAATCGATTTTTTAATTTACTAGATGAAAAATTAAAATATTTAATAATTTTTAAAAGTTTAAAGTGAAAGTTGCTCAGTCATGTCTGACTCTTTGTGACCCCATGAACTATACAGTCCATGGAATTCTCCAGTCCAGACTGCTAGAGTGGATAGGTAGCCATTCCCTTCTCCAGGGGATCTTCCCAACCCAGGAATCGAACCCAGGTCTCCCACATTGTGGGTGGATTCTTTACCAGCTGAGCCACCAGGGAAGCCTTTAAGAGTTTATCTGAGTTTAATTTTAAAATGCCTACTAGCCAACATCTATTTGTTTCTCAGCACAACTAATGAGAATTTACAGTGTATGCGGCATGTGAGCATCATTGTGGTCTCTAAATTAACATTTTTGTGCACCTATGTGGAAGTGGTTGATAATGAAGGTACTATATGATCTTTTGATTATTTCTATTTTCATCACATGATCCCCAATGGATGTTACCATCCAGACTGGTGTATGTGTGTTTGTGTGAGTGAGTGTTTACAGTCATGACTCATGTCCTAAGAGATGAACAACATTGGCTTCAGCAGCCTAGATGCTGATGAAACCGCTATTATGCAATTTCCGACATCACAGATTGCAGTCAGCAGGACAGGTTTTCATGACTCTGCTCTCCACTCCCTGCTTCAACTGCTTCCCACAAAATGTTCCCACAAAACGAGCAGCTTTATCCCTGCCATGCTAACTGCTCCACAGCCAGTTTCCACCCTCTTCAAATTTGTACTGGCTTCAGGGACTAAGGAGCCTGGTAGGCTACAGTCCATAGGGTTACAAAGAGTCGGATATGACTGAAGCAACTTAGCACGCAGCCTGCATGGAAGGAAGGGTAGATTTCCCTTACTACATGATTTTCGTGCGCCCGGGGTAGAAAGCAGGAGAAAGATTCCCACTAGCCCAGCAAACTCCTTCTCCCAGTTTATCAGTTCCTGTCCATACTGCTGTTGCCCCATCTCACTTCTGAGGATTTCTCAAGGAAGCTTCCCAAGGCTCAGGGTGTACTCTTTGGCAAGGAAAGGTATAGCCCTGGAAGTTGGCTGGGCTTCAATGGAGAGAGGATTTGGTCTATGCTGTGTCATGAGTTATTTCCAAATTAATGCAAAAGGTAAAGCTCCTCACTCGGATGAGCTGAAAGGCAGCCTCTAAACAAGTCAAGCAGTTCAGTTCGGGGTCTGACATCACTTTGATCATTCTTGTGTTTGCTATCTTTATACCAGCTTACCTAAAAGCATTTAAATTGATCCCACTGAAGCTCAAAAGAGTTATGTGTATTTTTCATATGTGGAGAAACTCCTAGTTTGGAATAACCTGGGATTTGCACTGGCACACACCTTTCCTTTCACCTGAAATATGCCTTCTAAACTTGAAAGATGGTGCTTCTCTTCATAAAATATAAGGTAGGAGTTGGTCACAATTACCCATCTCCATACAGAATATGAACTTTAGTATCTTTGATTCTTATAGGAGTCATTCCTTAAGTTTACCCTGAATCTATATTGCTATGTTTTCTCCTGACTGACATACCATGATAATCAAGAGAGTCAACCAAAATGATGTCCAGACATGTAGAAAAGTGATCAGTACTCAAAGGCGCATATTCCAGACACCAGCCTGCAGGAAAGTGGTGTGCTTCATAGGGTACTGTGGAAGAAGTTCAGACAGGACGATCTTTAAATCCTTTTCCATTCTAAGATTCTATGTGCTTAGAACTTCCCCATGTTAGTACTGGGGAAAGAAAAGAAAAAGTTGTCCCTATTACCTTTTCTTAATTCTACGTCTAAACACTCTTTATTAATGTATGACTTACAGAGAATGAAATACGTGATCTTAAGTGTATAGCACTTAAGCACTTGGCTTCCCTCATGGCTCAGATGGTAAATAATCTTCCTGAAATGTGCAAGGTGTGAGTTCGCTCCCTGGGTTGAAAGATCCTCTGGAGAAGTGAGTGGCAACCCACTCCTTTCTAGAGAATCCTATGAACAGAGGAGCCTGTTGGGCTACAGTCGATGGGATCACAAAAACTCGGACTAAGAGACACACACAAAGAATGAAATACATAGATCTTACGTGTATAGCACTTAAGCATAACTCTGATTAAAATTAGAATAATAGCAGTCCTCATGAGAGGTTCCCTCATGCCCCTTTCCGATCACTATCTCCTTAAGGATAATATCAATTTTCTACTCTANTGGGCCCAGCCACTCCCAAATGTTCTGATTCAGTAAGGCGAGGGTAGGAACCAATAATTTGCCTCTTTAACAAATTATCAGGGGATATTGATGATGCTGGTCCAGGAACCACACTTTGAGAACCACTGCACCTAATGCATTAGATCCCATCTGTGGCTGCACATTAAAATCACTTTGAAAGCCTTAACAGTACCAGTTGAGAGGGACCCCAGACCCAATAAATCTGAATATTCCTGGTGATTCTAACGCCTATACATTAGATTGGAAAACACTGATCTGGTTCCTTAGATGTCGAATACTAAGCCTTAAGTTGCATTATTCTGTCTCTTTTTTCCCTTTATTTCCAGCTAACTCATTGAATCCTAGCTGTAAGGCAATTCAGAGCTTTCAACAGAAATAATTTTAAGATGCATAGTATTTATAAAAACTTTATTTTAGTTTTGTGTGCAACTATTTATATATATATTTACACAATGAGATCATACTATTCACACTGCTTTTTAATGTTTTTAAATATGTTTTCCCACTCATCAACAAATTTCCATATTTCCATATCAACAAACACCAAAATACTCTATCTTTTTTATTTGGGTATAGTTGCTTTACAATATTCCATTAGTTTCTGCTGTACAATGAAGTTAATCAGCTATGTGTATTCATCTATCCCCTCCCTCTTAAGCCTCCATCCCACTTCCAAAATATCCCCTTTAAAACATCATTTTTAATGTTGATGTATTACCTCATTGTGTAAAGAGCACAGTCTCTGAAAATAATACTAGTGATATCCTTTAAAAGTCCTAAAATTAGGTAAATGAAATTTATATTTTGATACTTCTGTTTCATATTGCCAAACTGATCTATGCTGCTGCTGCTGCTGCTGCTAAGTCACTTCAGTCGTGTCCGACTCTGTGTGACCCCATAGATGGCAGCCCACCAGGCTCCCCCATCCCTGGGATTCTCCAGGCAAGAACACTGGAGTAGGTTGCCATTTCCTTCTCCAATGCATGAAAGAGAAAAGTGAANCTGCTGCTGCTGCTGCTGCTAAGTCACTTCAGTCGGGTCCGACTCTGTGTGACCCCATAGATGGCAGCCCACCAGGCTCCCCCATCCCTGGGATTCTCCAGGCAAGAACACTGGAGTAGGTTGCCATTTCCTTCTCCAATGCATGAAAGAGAAAAGTGAAAGTGAAGTCGCTCAGTCTGTCCGACTGTTAGCGACCCCATGGACTGCAGCCCACCAGGCTACTCCGTCCATTGGATTTTCCAGGCAAGAGTACTGGGGTGGGGTGCTGATCTATAGAAAAAGGTATATAAATTTATACTTTCTTGTGGGTGTCCATTGCCCCACACTTTAATCAACCTTTGTTAGTTATCACTGAATCGATTTTTTAATTTACTAGATGAAAAATTAAAATATTTAATAATTTTTAAAAGTTTAAAGTGAAAGTTGCTCAGTCATGTCTGACTCTTTGTGACCCCATGAACTATACAGTCCATGGAATTCTCCAGTCCAGACTGCTAGAGTGGATAGGTAGCCATTCCCTTCTCCAGGGGATCTTCCCAACCCAGGAATCAAACCCAGGTCTCCCACATTGTGGGTGGATTCTTTACCAGCTGAGCCACCAGGGAAGCCTTTAAGAGTTTATCTGAGTTTAATTTTAAAATGCCTACTAGCCAACATCTATTTGTTTCTCAGCACAACTAATGAGAATTTACAGTGTATGCGGCATGTGAGCATCATTGTGGTCTCTAAATTAACATTTTTGTGCACCTATGTGGAAGTGGTTGATAATGAAGGTACTATATGATCTTTTGATTATTTCTATTTTCATCACATGATCCCCAATGGATGTTACCATCCAGACTGGTGTATGTGTGTTTGTGTGAGTGAGTGTTTACAGTCATGACTCATGTCCTAAGAGATGAACAACATTGGCTTCAGCAGCCTAGATGCTGATGAAACCGCTATTATGCAATTTCCGACATCACAGATTGCAGTCAGCAGGACAGGTTTTCATGACTCTGCTCTCCACTCCCTGCTTCAACTGCTTCCCACAAAATGTTCCCACAAAACGAACAGCTTTATCCCTGCCATGCTAACTGCTCCACAGCCAGTTTCCACCCTCTTCAAATTTGTACTGGCTTCAGGGACTAAGGAGCCTGGTAGGCTACAGTCCATAGGGTTACAAAGAGTCGGATATGACTGAAGCAACTTAGCACGCAGCCTGCATGGAAGGAAGGGTAGATTTCCCTTACTACATGATTTTCGTGCGCCCGGGGTAGAAAGCAGGAGAAAGATTCCCACTAGCCCAGCAAACTCCTTCTCCCAGTTTATCAGTTCCTGTCCATACTGCTGTTGCCCCATCTCACTTCTGAGGATTTCTCAAGGAAGCTTCCCAAGGCTCAGGGTGTACTCTTTGGCAAGGAAAGGTATAGCCCTGGAAGTTGGCTGGGCTTCAATGGAGAGAGGATTTGGTCTATGCTGTGTCATGAGTTATTTCCAAATTAATGCAAAAGGTAAAGCTCCTCACTCGGATGAGCTGAAAGGCAGCCTCTGAACAAGTCAAGCAGTTCAGTTCGGGGTCTGACATCACTTTGATCATTCTTGTGTTTGCTATCTTTATACCAGCTTACCTAAAAGCATTTAAATTGATCCCACTGAAGCTCAAAAGAGTTATGTGTATTTTTCATATGTGGAGAAACTCCTAGTTTGGAATAACCTGGGATTTGCACTGGCACACACCTTTCCTTTCACCTGAAATATGCCTTCTAAACTTGAAAGATGGTGCTTCTCTTCATAAAATATAAGGTAGGAGTTGGTCACAATTACCCATCTCCATACAGAATATGAACTTTAGTATCTTTGATTCTTATAGGAGTCATTCCTTAAGTTTACCCTGAATCTATATTGCTATGTTTTCTCCTGACTGACATACCATGATAATCAAGAGAGTCAACCAAAATGACGTCCAGACATGTAGAAAAGTGATCAGTACTCAAAGGCGCATATTCCAGACACCAGCCTGCAGGAAAGTGGTGTGCTTCATAGGGTACTGTGGAAGAAGTTCAGACAGGACGATCTTTAAATCCTTTTCCATTCTAAGATTCTATGTGCTTAGAACTTCCCCATGTTAGTACTGGGGAAAGAAAAGAAAAAGTTGTCCCTATTACCTTTTCTTAATTCTACGTCTAAACACTCTTTATTAATGTATGACTTACAGAGAATGAAATACGTGATCTTAAGTGTATAGCACTTAAGCACTTGGCTTCCCTCATGGCTCAGATGGTAAATAATCTTCCTGAAATGTGCAAGATGTGAGTTCGCTCCCTGGGTTGAAAGATCCTCTGGAGAAGTGAGTGGCAACCCACTCCTTTCTAGAGAATCCTATGAACAGAGGAGCCTGTTGGGCTACAGTCGATGGGATCACAAAAACTCGGACTAAGAGACACACACAAAGAATGAAATACATAGATCTTACGTGTATAGCACTTAAGCATAACTCTGATTAAAATTAGAATAATAGCAGTCCTCATGAGAGGTTCCCTCATGCCCCTTTCCGATCACTATCTCCTTAAGGATAATATCAATTTTCTACTCTATCACCATAGATTAATTTTTGCCTATTTCTGAATGTCATATTAATGGGATCACACAGTATATACTCTTTCATGTTTAGCTTTTTCATGCAATATTATGTCTGTGAGATTCATTTGTATTGTTAAGGATGGCAGTGGTTCATTCTTTTAAATTTCTTATATTCTGTATGAACATACCACAGATTATCCATTCTATGGATGAATATTTGAATTGCTTTCAACTTTTTGCTATCATTAATAAAGCTACTTTGAACATTCTTAAAATATTTTGCAAGTACTCATTCCTATTGGATATATAGCCTGGAATGGAATTGTGGTAGGATCATGTTTAGTTCAAAAGATATTACCAGTTAATTTTCCAAAGTGGCTTTACCAATTTATATGGCCACCAACAATGTAAATCTCCATATTCTCACCAACATCTGATTTCACTGTCCTTTTAATTTAATTCAGTCCAGTGGGAGGTACTGGTATTTCTTTAGTATTAATTTGCCGTTTCTTGCAGGCTGATAAAGTTGAAACTTTTCATATGCTTCTCCAGTTATTATTTTAAATAACTCCAATCAGGTTTTTCTCTCCGTTACCAGCGGAACTCCTCTTGTTAAGTAACAAATGGCCTCCATATTAGTTCTCAGTTCTTATCTTCTTGCCTCCCCAAGTAAAACAGTAGACATTGAGAGAGGGCATCAGAGGGCATCAGAGGGCAGACAGACTGAAACCATGATCATAGAAAACTAGCCATTCTTTTCACACGGACCACAGCCTTGTCTAACTCAATGAAACTATAAGCCATGCCGTGTGGGGCCACCTGCCATGGGCGGAGTTCCTCACGCTGGGGGCCAGTGTGAGGAACTCCGCCCATGGCAGCCACCCAAGACAGACGGGTCATGGTGGAGCGGTCTGACAGAATGTGGTCCACTGGAGAAGGGAATGGCAAACCACGTCAGTATTCTTGCCTTGAGAACCGATGAAAAGTATGAGATCAGTGAAGACTACCCCCAAGAAAAAGAAATGCAAAAAAGCAAAATGGCTTTCTGAGAAGGCCTTACAAATAGCTGTGAAAAGAAGGGAAGTGAAAAGCAAAGGAGAAAAGGAAAGATATACCCATTTGAATGCAGAGTTCCAAAGAATAACAAGGAGAGAGATGAAAGCCTTCCTCAGTGAACAATGCAAAGAAATAGAGAAAAACAATAGAATGGGAAAGACTAGAGATCTCTTCAAGAAAAGTAGAGATACTGAAGGAACGTTTCATACAAAGATGGGGTCAATAAAGGACAGAAATGGTAGGGACCTAAGAGAAGCAGAAGATATTAATAAGAGGTGGCAATGATGAAAGCCTTCCTCAGTGAACAATGCAAAGAAATAGAGAAAAACAATAGAATGGGAAAGACTAGAGATCTCTTCAAGAAAAGTAGAGATACTGAAGGAACGTTTCATACAAAGATGGGGTCAATAAAGGACAGAAATGGTAGGGACCTAAGAGAAGCAGAAGATATTAATAAGAGGTGGCAAGTATACACAGAAGAACTATACAAAAAAGATCTTCACGACCCAGATAATCACGTTGGTGTGATCACTCACCTAGAGCCAGACATCCTGGAATGTGAAGTCAAATGGACCTTTGGAAGCATCACTTTGAACAAAGCTAGTGGAAGTGATGGAATTCCAGTTGAGCTATAGCAGATCCTAAAAGATGATGCTGTGAAAGTGCTGCACTTAATATGCCAGCAAATCTGGAAAACTCAGCAGTGGCCACAGGACTGGAAAACGTCAGCTTTCATTCCAATTCCAATGAAAGGCAATGCCAAAGAATGCTGAAACTACCACACAATTGCACTCATCTCACATGCTAGTAAAGTAATGTTTAAAATTCTTCAAGCCAGGCTTTAGCAATCCATGAACCGTGAACTTCCAGATGTTCAAGCTGGTTTTAGAAAAGGCAGAAGAACCAGAGATCAAATTGCCAACAACCACTGGATCATCGAAAAAGCAATAGAGTTCCAGAAAAACATCTATTTCTGCTTTATCTACTATGCCAAAGCCTTTGACTATGTGGATCACAATAAACTGTGGGAAATTCTGAAAGAAATGGGAATACTAGACCACCTGACCTGCCTCTTGAGAAACCTGTATGCAGGTCAGGAAGCAACAGTTAGAACTGGACATGGAACAACAGACTGGTTCCAAATAGGAAAAGGAATACATCAAGGCTGTATGTTGTCACCCTGCTTATTTAACGTCTATGCAGAGTACATCATGAGAAAAGCTGGGCTGGAGGAAGCACAAGCTGGAATCAAGATTGCTGGGAGAAATATCAATAACCTCAGGTACACAGATGATACCGCCCTTATGGCAGAGAGCAAAGAGGAATTAAAGATCCTCTTGATGAAAGTGAAAGAGGAGAGTGAAAAAGTTGGCTTAAAACTCAACATTCAGAAAACTAAGATCATGGTATCTGGTCCCATCACTTCACGGCAAATAGATGGGGAAACAATGGAAACAGTAACTGACTGTATTTTGGGGGGTTCCAAAATCACTGCAGATGGTGACTGTAGCCATGAAATTAAAAGACGCTTGCTCCTTGAAAGGAAAATTATGACCAACCTAGACGGCATGTTTAAAGCAGAGACATTACTTTGTCAGCAAAGGTCTGTCTATTCAAGGCTATGGTTATTCCAGTGGTCATGTATAGATGTGAGAGTTGAACTATAAAGAAAGCTGAGCACCAAAGAATTAATGCTTTTGAAATGTGATGCTGGAGAAGACTCTTGAGAGTGCCTTGGACTGCAAGGAGATCCAACCAGTCCATCCTAAAGGAAATCAGTCCTGAATATTCATTGGAAGGACTGATGTTGAAGCTGAAACTCCAGTACTTTGGCCACCTGATGTGAAGAGCTGACTCATTTGAAAAGACCCTGATGCTGGGAGGGATTGGGGGCAGGAGGAGAAGGGGATAACAGAGGATGAGATGGTTGGATGACCTCACCAACTCAATGGACATGGGTTTGAGTGAACTCCGGGAGTTGGTGATGGACAGGGAGGCCTGTTGTGCTGTGGTTCTTGGGGTAGCAAAGAGTTAGACAAGACTGAGCTACTGAACTGACTGACTCCCCAGATCACACATCCTTTGTTTTCCTTCTACCCCACTGGCTATTCTTTACCAGTCTTTCTTTTTGCCAGTTCTTCCTAATCTCTCATCATTTTAACACAGAAGTACCCTAATCAACTTCATCCCTCCTCTGACGCCAACCTCCTTCACCCCCTTTCCTTACTGTATTTTTGTTTATATTAATTATGACCATTTATAATATATATAGCATGCCAAGATATTTATTGCTTAAGCCATATCATAATAAGGGATGAAAACTCCAGGAGGGCAGAAATTCTTGCCTCTTTTGTTCCTTTGCTATATTCTCTATATCTTGGACAGTCCTTGTCACATAGCAGGTACTCAGTGAGTACTTGATGAATAACTGAGTGATGGATTGAGTGAATGAAGCAATAAAGGGAAAATAGAAAGAAGCATCGGAAAAATACTTTCTCCCAAGAAATATTTAATGAGTGACTATTACAGACATAGCCCTATTTGAACCTATACACTCTAGACTATATGACTTGTGTCACCAGAGTTCAAGTTTTAAAGGCAGATGCCTTTGAGTTTATGAGTGGCACATAGTAGAGAGGAATCAAATCCTTAAAAACATCTGTGGCAAGTGTCAAGATGACTCAAAGGAAAGCACCAGAAACAACTGCATAATCAGTTTACACTGCAATGTAAACTGAGGATGGGTGTGGTTTGGCAGTATAGCCTTATGTCTCTTTATCCACCTCTGCCAGAAGCCTCATTGGAACATGACAGCTTCTCAGTTAGTAGCTAGGGCATAACTGAAGCCAGCTGTAGCTTTCCTGATCACTCAGCTGGTAAAGAACCTGACTGCCAAAGCCGGAGACACAAGTTCGATTCTTGTGTTGGGAAGATTCCCCTGGAGGAGGAAATCGCAACCTCCTCCAGTATTCTTGCTTGGGAAATACCATAGATAGAAGAGCCTGGTGGGTTACATCTCATGGGGTAGCAAAAAGTCAGATAAGACTGAGTGTGTGTGCACGTACACACACACAGCTATAGGCAGCTAACAGTCTGGACTAAATTCTAGGTTGTAAAACAAAAGTAGTTAGTAAGCTGGACTAAGTCTCTGTGGCCAGAACAAACATTCAAACAAGCTTAGCACAAAGAAAGGCCAAATCAGTGCATTTAATAATTTCTCTCTGAAAAAATGCAAGAGATCTCTGGACTTTGACCCAGGGAACATCAAGAAAGTAGAATACAAGTGAGAGAGGCAAGACCATGACAAGTCAAGAACAAAGTGGAAGGCACACACAATTGTGACATTTAGCGTTCATTTTTGGCTTCTGGGATCTATAGCCTGGATCTCCCAAAGGTCTTTGTGGCATCCAGTGCTGTGTTGGCTGGATGCCACCAACAGAGGCATATTCCTATATCCTCACTGGAAACCTAAATCTGAAGATCAAGAACAGAATAAAGGGAGGTGGAAAGCTTTGCTGTCAAAGCTGGAGACTATTTCCAAAATAGGCAGATTCTTCCTCAGATTTTTGGCTACCAGGCAAATTGTTCAAAGGTAGTAGATGTCAGCTCAGGGCCCAACTCTCTTCCTCTAGAAGTACAAAAAGACATTTTGGCCAACAAGCCATTACATGAATGTTTCTGTTTAAAAATTATTTATCCATGTATTTATTTTTAGCTGCACTAGGTCTTTGTTCCTGCACGCAGTCTATCTCTAGTTGTGGCAAGTGGGGGCTACTCTTCACTGTGGTGCTCAGCTCCTCATTGCCAGGGCTTCTCTTACTGTGGAAATGGCCTCTAGGCGTGTGGGCCTTAGTAGCTGTAGCACGTGGCCTCAGTAGTTGTGGCACATGGGCTTAGTTGCTCCACAGCATGCGGAATCTCCTCAGACTAGGGACTGAACATGGTACAGGAGACAGGGATCAAGACCATCCCCATGGAAAAGAAATGCAAAGAAGCAAAATGGCTGTCTGGGAGACCTTACAAACAGCTGTGAAAAGAAGAGAGGCCAAAAGCAGAGGAGAAAAGGAAAGATATAAGCATCTGAATGTAGAGATCCAGAGAATAGCAAGAA
>SJYX01018097.1:18846-29681 GCA_006410675.1 Oreotragus oreotragus
GTAAAAAAATTAAAAAATACAAAAAAAAAAAAAGAAAATGCCTTATCAGATATAAAAGCAGATTATAAAACCACTGTAATAGAAAACATGTATTTTTGGTGCATAATTAGAATGGTGTAGAAATGGAAGAGAATAACATTTCCATGTGGACAAAAATCTTCATTTGTCTTACTCACATAGTACACACTCCAAGTTTTTGTTTTTCTTTAATCATAAATGAACAGAACAGATAGCATGGAGACCAAATATGGCGTCTATGAGATGTTAACTTATGGGGAAGAAATGAAAGGATTACTCAACAAATTATCTTGAAAAAATAGACCAAGAATTTTCTTTGTGTGTGTGTGGGGGGAAGGGGGGATGTTGCTTTGTTTTTTATTTTTAATCAAGCTTGATGTACATCTCAGAACTGCCATCAAAAAGTTCTAGTGGACAGGAAACACTCCACGAGCATGCCTGGTAAGCTCAGGTGGTTCAAAAATATAGGTCAGGATGTAAACTTTGTCTATTGGACCATCACAAGAGAAAAAGAATCAATATACTAAACAAATCCATGTAAAGACCTCATATGAATCAACCTGGGAATCATTACGTCTCTACTAAACTAACAAAAACACACAGAGAAAAGAAGAAATTATTGAACTCTGACCAAAATTGTAGTTCAGATAAATATATTTATAATTGACAGACAACAGGAAGGGTAGATGATGAAATTCAGATGGGATACAGTGAGTCGGGGTATACTGAGACCATCTTCTTCATCAGTGAGGACGTAGCCTGAGATGAAAGCCAGAGTAGCAATGGGGCCTGAGAACTGTAAGGAGGATCTGCTCCAGGTCTAGGTCTAATTACCCCCAGGCTAGACCTATGGAAGAAGCGGCTGTGGAGTTAACTGCATTGTCAGGAATACAAATAAATTAACATCAGTTCTCTCCAACCCATTGCTGCCTTTCATCCGAACCACACGACTAGATAATCAGAGCTGTTTCCCTAATAGCAGGAGAAAATCTCAAGTATACAAAACTCATAATCAAGGTAGATAGATGAACATCTTCTAGTAGCCACAGTGGAGAGACAAGATGCCCCAAAAGGATCTGGATTATGGGTCTCCTGGTAGATCAGCAGTGTGTCAGTGGCCCTGAAGGAATGAAGCCAAATTTGTGCATGGTGTGAACTGAGTCAGTGTTGCTGCAAGGAGAGGGGACACAGGAGCTAGTCTGCAGCTAGCTAAGAAAGAAGTCCAGTCAGTTCAGTCACTCAGTCATGTCCAACTCTTTGTGACCCCATGGACTGCAGTAAGCAAGATCCCCCTGTCCATCACCAACTCCCAGAGTTTGCTCAAACTCAAGCCCATAGAATCGGTGATGCCATCCAACTATCTCATCCTCTGTGGTCCCCTTCTCCTCTTGCCTTCAATCTTTCCCTTCATCAGGGTCTTTTCCAATAAGCCAGTTTTTTGCACTAGGTGGCCAAAGGATTGGAGTGTCAGCTTCAGCATCATCAGTCCTTCCAATGAATATTTAGGACTGATTTCCTTTAGGATGAGCTGGTTGGATCTCTTTGTAGTCTAAGGGACTCTCAAGAAACTTCTCCAACACTACAGTTCAAAAGCATCAATTCCTTGGCACTCAGCTTTCTTTATAGTCCAACTCTTATATCCATACATGACTACTGAAAAAACCATAACTTTGATTAGATGGACCAGTGGCCTTCCTTTATAAATTACAGGGAGGAAAACGAAGAGGAAGGACCCAGTACTGCCATTTGAAGATCAAGGACTTCTCATCCCATTTACTTAGTGCCTATATTAGGGACTCCTTAATTAGGTTCTAGAAAACTTTAGGGCCCAAAGGACCTATGAGTTAAAAATGAAGAGTAATGAACTAAAGGATGAAGGTTAAGATAAAGCAGTCTTAGAAGACTGTCTTAGAAGATTTTCCACAGGCAGAACAAGGGAAAAGCAGGAATGATTAACAAGCTCTGTTTTTTTGTTATCTTACTCCCTTCAATGTATTCAAGACTTCACTTTATCACATGTATCATTCGCTTGAATGAACTTAGTAGATTTATGCTGTGGGTCCTCATATACCTGTTGCCAATCTCAAAGTTGCAGCTCTAGACAGCTTGACAGGCTCCTCCCTTTCAGAACACTGTCATAAAGCAAAAATAGCATAAAGTTCTTCAGCAGAAGAAATACACATGTAAGAGCTTGCATTTGTAGGCTTTAATGAAGAATGGAAGAACAGAGGTGACTTCACAAGACTATTCTCCCAGCTTCTTCCCAGCTGTCTCGATAATTTCTGCCTTCGTTTTTATGCAAGCAGGAAGGAAAAAGTGAACTGCAGATCTATGTCTTCCCCTGTTAAAAAATAAACATTTTCTCTTCACAGTAAAATGAACCATCTAGAGAGAAAACTCAAAATGATCTACTTGCTGGTTTTTTTTTTTAATTTGATTTGTTTTAGTCTATCTTTTATGATTTCTCCACAATCTATGTTAAAAGAAAATCCAAACTTGACTGCTAGCAAACTAATTTACTTCAGTAGATTCCTTTTTTATAATAGCTTAATGAATATTGATGAAATCTATCAAGAATCACTCATTTCCCTCTATAACTTATCAACTGAATTTTCTCTCTTCAAGTTCTATTGACAATGTATGTCCCTTGAGTTTAAGGGAGATGTGCTGAAATATCATAGTATTTTTTGTTTGTTTGTTTTTTGTTCTTTTAGTTTCCCCCCCTTTTTTTTTCCTCTTGGGTAATACAAAATTTTCAACTACATGCCTCAAAAGATGGATCACTCTAAAACAGGCTTTTAAATGGCACCCCACACCAGTACTCTTGCCTGGAAAATCCCATGGATGGAGGAGCCTGGTAGGCTGTGGTCCATGGGGTCGCTAAGAGTCAGACATAATTGAGCGACTTCATTTTGACTTTTCACTTTCATGCATTGGAGAAGGAAATGGCAACCCATGCCAGTGTTCTTGCCTGGAGAATCCCAGGGGCAGAGGAGCCTGGTGGGCTGCTGTCTATGGGGTCGCACAGAGTCGGACACGACTGAAGCAACTTAGCAGCAGCAGCAAGTAGCATCTTAAGCAATCGGTCTGCATTGTGTCAGCTATCTGCAGGGCAGAAAGAGCTTTATAAAGATGAAGGGCTGTGAGAATCATACTGCTCTGTTCTACTGTTCAGAGATGTGTTTATTAAGCACAAATTCATGGCCTTATGGAATATAGGGCTACACCAGGCCTTGGAGATTCTCTGCCCTTCATTTTATAGAAGATGGGCCCATGACCTAGTAAGGGAAGGTGACTATCCCAGTACTCGTGGTGAAATTGGCAAAAAAAAAAAAAAAAAAAAAAAGCCAGAACAAAGACCCCTGTCTTTGGGATAAACTATTTGTGGCAAGTATAACTGACAACATATTTCTATCTAAAATATATAAAAATTTTAGGAAATCACTTTTTAAAAAGTAAAGCAAGCTCATTAAAAATCGGAACAAGATACATTTATTCTTCAGATGGACTTCTGCTACCTCAGAAACGTAAGGAGAGAGGCTTATACCAGTATGGGTTGGTTTTCGTCAAAAATTAGGTCAGAAAAAAAGCCATTCAGGTGACTAGAGCTGCCTGATTATCAAGAACACATCTTCTTTCCTGTTCAATAAACTTTCTTCTTACAGTACAGAGTACCTCCCTTTCTCCAGGCTTTAAGTCTGAGTTCCAGAATTAAAAAAAAAAAACAAAAACAGAAGGAAAGTTCCAAGGACTAAAATAAAAGATGTGCAAATGTGCTAAGTCATTTCAGACTCTGTGTGACCCTATGGACTGTAGCCCACCAGGCTCCTCTGTCTATGGGATTCTCCAGACAAGAATACTGGAGAGGATTGCCATGTCCTCCAGGGGGTCTTCCCAACCCAGGGATCTAATCTGAATCTTTCATGTTTCCTTCACTGGCAGGTGAGTTCTTTACCATTAGTGCCACCTGGGAAGCCCCCCCCCCAAAAAAAAAAAAAAAAAAACACACACACACCTTTTAAAAAGTCTGTCTGAAATCCCAATGACTTATACTTACTACTTTCTATTGGCCAGAATTAGGTCATATGACCACTTCCAATTTCAAGGGAAAGTAGGAAATAAGTTTAAGTGAGTATATTGGAATGTAAAATAAAACAAAAATCAGTTAGTAAAGAATTGATGAATAGCTAGGAAGGAGATGATTAATAGTGTCTGCCAAAGAAAAATTGAGGCATACACAGAATAGGGAACTCAATGGCCAATAAAGATAAGTAAATTTTCCCAATCACATAGTATTCAGCACGAAACAAAATAAAACAACAAGATGGCACTTTGTATTCAATCAGAAAGATAATGTCATGCATTCACAAAAATGAGAGTAAATAAGAACTTTCATATGCTGAAAATCAAAGCACACAATTATACTATGTTTTGGAACACACCGTATACGGTATTTTAGAGGATAATTTGAAAACACCCAATAATGTTTTATTTTTATTTTTACTTTATTTTACTTTACAGTACTCTATTGGTTTTGGCATACATTGACATGAATCTGCCACGGGTGTACACAAACTCCCAAACACGAACCTCCCCCCATCTCCCACCCCACATCATCCCTCCGGATCATCCCCATACACCAGCCCCAAGCATCCTGCATCCTGCATTGAACATAGACTGGCGATTCATTTCTTACATGATAGTATACATATTTCAATGCTATTCTCCCAAATCATCCCACCCTCTCCCACTTATGACCCAGCAATCCCACTGCTGGGCATACACACCGAGGAAACCAGAACAGAAAGAGAAAATACCCAATAATTTTTTAATGAACCAAAAATGGCATTTCTAGGTACATTCTTTAGAGAAATTCTATGTGCTCAAAGAGGTATGTAAAGTATTCTTTATAGCACCAATTGTATTGTAAAAATACTACACAAAACTAAATTTCCTCAATAAGGGTACGGATAACCAAATTGATTGATGCATTTGTGCAATGAATGTGTTGGATCTACAGGTATCACCAGGGACTGATTCTTGGGCCTATACTCCATAACTATCCTGACTTTGGCTTTTGTATCTCAAGGTATTATTCAGTTTTACCCCACATCTAGGGGTGTCCATAAAAATCTATTTGACTTTTCTATCAAGTTCCATAAAATTTTTACTCCTACTAGGATTTTTGAGAACCAGTAGAATTTACTGAAGATTTGGGAGGATATGAAGAGTCAAACTGGAAGTGAATGAACTACTCTCATCTTCCATGCCCTTCTCTACATCTCTTCTAACTTTTTCATTGTCTCCAAGGTTACCCTTCTCAAGCTCTAGATTATTTTGTCTGTATGCAGAGCTTCCTCTCTGCTGAATATCCAATCCTCAACACACACACACACACACCCCTTTAAAAGATCAAACGCCTCCAACTCATGTAAGCTAGATTGTTGAACAGCAACTCTTAAGTTTTTAGCAAAGTTGTTCACCAACCAAAACAACTTTATCTTTCAGAAAAATAAAGTAGTTGCCACCTCATTACCAATCTATGTCACTTTTATTGAAATTGATCCCCCCGCCAGTCCTCATAAATGTTATTATTAAATTGGTATGTCTTGTTGTTCAGCTGTTCAGTCACGTCTGATTCTTTGTGAACCCATGTAGCACCTAGGAAATATAACAGCGAAAAATTCAGCCAACTAAATTAAAAATGGTAAAAAGTGCTAACAAAAATGTATAATACGTTCATAGTAAATGATAGCTATGGTTTGAATCTATCCTTCTGAAGGCCTGTCCTTATTCACTTTTGTAGGTTGGAATGATAAAAATCATTTGGGAAAAGAAAAAAGTATTTGGGACAAATGATAGAATCCAGCTGGAAGTGCTTATCCCTACTATAGAGAAGATATTTAAAATATCTAAATAGCAATGAATAACCTCCTCTCATAGTCATAGATGTATTTACTTAAAACATATTTTGTAAGCAGAATGGCATATAACAACCATATGGCTAATAATTTATACAATCTGTAAATCATAGCTGAACCTAGGCATTTACTTTGTTATAAAGAAATATGACAATTTATGTAATGATTGAGAAGAATTATGTGTTAAAGAAAAGGGAGCTTCATGTTTTGATTATGTAGGCAAGAAATGAAATTAAAGTGGTCCACACTGATTTATGGCTAAGCATTCTACAACCATACAGTTAGACACTGGAAATGTATGTTTGCTTTATTTATATCCAAGCATTTTGAAAATGCCATTACCAGCCCTAAGAAAATGTCCTATTGAGTTGTTTATTTCAAATCCTTCTCAAATCAGTAGAAACTATTGGTATGAGTTTATTTTAAATTCTAAAATATGATTGTGGCTTTCAGATTTTCAATCTGAGCCTAAATATCTCAAATGACATAAAAATATTCCATGTTACCCACCCAAAGCTGACACTGCTTTTCTCTGAAGCTCTCTCTGATATTCACTGCTTACAGTTACATCTAGTGATGATCATGACATAGGTAGCATGGCAGAAGCACAGACTCTTTGCACCTTCGTAATATTCAGCACCATTGTAATGATGCTGAGTAAGGTCTATACTTAGTCAGATTTGTTACAATCTGTGTAAGAAATGAGACTGGATTGGAATGTGGTGCGGGGAGTGAGGATGGCAGGGTGATAGAAACAAAGGTGGACAGAGCACATACAAATATGACCATGTAAATATATAAATTCTAGATATAATAAAAAATTTTAATCTCCTTTGTAAATCTGATACCCTATCTTGTCATCTCCTAAATGGTTGTGTGTCAACATTACAAGAAATTATGACAGGATGGTAATATATTATTAAATTATTCAGTTCAGTTCAGTTGTGTCCGACTCTGCAACTCCATAAACTGCAGCACGCCAGGCCTCCCTGTCTATCACCAATTCCCAGAGTCCTCCCAAACCCACGTCCATTGTGTTGGTGATGCCATCCAACTATCTCATCCTCTGTCATCCCCTTCTCCTCCTGCCCTCAATCTTTCCCAGGATCAGGGTCTTCTCAAATGAGTCAGCTCTTTGCATCAGGTGGCCAAAGTATTGGAGTTTCAGCTTCAACATCAGTCCCTCCAATGAACACCCAGGACTGATCTCCTTTAGGATGGACTGGTTGGATCTCCTTGCAGTCCAAGGGACTCTCAAGAGTCTTCTCCAACACCACAGTTCAAAAACATCAATTCTTTGGCACTCAGCTTTCTTCACAGTCCAACTCTCACATCCATTCATGACCACTTTCCAGTAGAAAACCATAGCCTTGACTAGATGGACCTTAGTCGGCAAAGTAATATCTCTGCTTTTGGATATGCTGTCTAAGTTGGTCATAATTTTTCTGCCAAAGAGTAAGTGTCTTTTAATTTCATGGCTGCAATCACAATCTGCAGTGATTTTGGAGCCCAGAAAAATAAAGTCAGCCACTGTTTCCACTGTTTCCTCATCTATTTCCCATGAAGTGATGGGACCGGATGCCATGATAGATTTAATCATATATTTGCAATTTATATGCTACCTAATTCTAAAAGCAATGAAAAAAATATGTTGTGATAATAAGTAACTAACCATGTAGATAGTTTAAATTAACATAAAAGGTAAAGAAGTATAGGAATCTAGAAATTTATAATTTGATCCATAATGTAGATCAGTGCAGTTCAGCAGAACTTTCTCTAATGATGGAAATAGTCTATATTTGTGCTTTTCAATACAGTAGACAACAGAGACACATGACTAATGAGCAACTGGAAAATGGTTAGTGTGACCAAGGAACTAAATTTTAAATTTTATTTCACCTTAATTTAAATTTAAATATAAATAGTCACATGGGGTTAATGGCTACCATAGTGGACAATGCAGATCAAGACTGAAAGTATTTGCTGTTGTTGAGTACTCAATCCAGGTCTACCTCCCATTATCCTAGGGGAAGAAGAAGATGCATTGAGCAACACTAGCTGGTCAAAGAAAGTATCCTTGTTAGTCCACATCTCAGTATCTAATAGGAATATACTTCATAGACCTTATCTATACAGAGAACAATTCCTTGATGTGATGGTTTTATTGAGGTCACAGCAATATTATTCATGTTGCTTTTTTTTTTTTTTTTTGTAGAGCCCTAATCATTGCAGAAAAAATACTAAAGGATGACTGGAGAATGATACCTTTATGGGAAATTAAAATAAGTGGTTTCAAAATCTGATTTGTTATAGGAGTGAAACCAAGAATATCTAGATGAATAAGTAAAGACCATGTACGTTTGTCTTACTCTCTCTCTTACACACACAGCAGCAGCAGCACAGCATCTCTGAAACAATGGAGAAAACAATATATTGACTGTTGAATATTTATAAATGAAAGACATTGTTAAAATTATATATTTGATTAATAACATCAAGCAAAATTGCACATTATGAAATTTTAAGTGAAGAAAGGAGAGCACAAAACTTTATAAATGGTGAAATCTATATTTCGTAAAAACTGAAATGTACATAATGTCAATAATATATACTATATACAAATTAGACTGGAAGCAAATATTTCAGTATGTAAAAATCAGTTCTTTCTTAGTGGTAGGGTCAAAACTGATATTGTTTTTATTGTGTTTTTAATATTATAAATTAAGTGCTGAAAAATGTTACCAATTTAAATAAACAAATTCAGTAATAAAACAATAGACATTTGTCTCTACCTGGCTACAATTTTATGTAACCAATACAGAACTTATATGTGGTAAAATAATAGAGTTTTATCAGAAATCCTTGGTTAATCTGGTATCTAAGGACAAGACTTAATAAGAGCGGCACAGGCATGGATACCCTAACTGTTCAGACACCACCTAAGACTAAGACTGTGAGATGGTCCCCTTGTGCTTCTTATTCTGCAAAGCTCTTTGATAAATACACTTATTCTTTGGCTAAAACAGAAGAGATAAATGAGCATAATCTGTATTTCATGGGTTGCTGAAGAGAGGGATTAAATAAAATAAATTTAGTAAGGCATATAGTATAGTGATTAGCATGTATGGAGACTTAATAGATATTCAATTAAACCTCTGTTTTTCTACATAAATGGGAAAGTTTCCACAGAAGCCTGTAAGGCATACTTATAAATACTTGATTTGCCATGACAGTAAGTATTCCTGAGAATGTTATAAATTACCTCTCTTTAAACATCGTATGACAACTCTTTCATTAAGTCCTATTTCCTCAAGTCTTATTTAGCATAACCTAGCTCTGGGCTCTATTGGCTATTGCCTATAAAAATATGTCAGATCCAATAGTCTGACCAAAAACAATAGTTTAGATGCTTTTGGGTACCATCTGGCAGCTTGTCACATAGAGCCAACACTTTCCCTAATCAAAGAGAGACATATTGAAGGACTCCTCTTCGAAGACATTCTTTCTTGTTCTCTTGGATTCAAAAGCTTGCAGTAATTTTAAAAATAAGCAAGCTTTTTCCTAAAGTGAAAAAGAAAGAAAGATAGGAAAACAAAGATCTGAAATGGACTAATTTTAGGTCCTGATTTAATTATTTTGTTCTTACAAAATGTGCAGAGATTTTAATGAAAAATATCTAAATCCCTTGCATAAACCCAAATTGTTTACACAGTCAGATGACCAGATAATTGGAAGTTAGGAAGAAACAGGAGAAAAAGGAGCCACAAGAGATAACAAGTTAAAAGGCAACTTTCAAGATGCTGTTTCTGTGTGCAGAAAAAAAGCTTGATAACAAGGAATGCTGACTTAAATGTGGGGAAAAGCGAGAGACACCATGCTTGTCAAAAGTTTGAAAAATAGACTCCATTTAAGACATATAGACCCTCTGTTTTCACCAATTGTGATCAGCCAAAAAATGCAAAGTTATTCTTCACATCAGGAATAATTTCATTATACAGCCACATATGCAGGGGAATAATTATCCTGATGTTCTGTCATTTTATTTTAAATATATTCGTGGAAGCAATCACATATCAAAGGGTAAAAGAATCAGATGCCTAGTTATTACCAATTGAAAGAATTAAAATTCTTTTTAAACTAAAATAGGGCAAAATAAACATGTAGGAAAACAGCCTTTCCTTTTAATGAGATTGTTTGTTAAAAAATAGATATTTTTGTAATCTAATGACCATTCACTGCTTTGCTTTGATCAAAACTCTAAGCAAAGCCCCTTTATGGGTTGCTTCCAGGTAGATGTTTTAATAGCCAGCCAGTGCCTTGCTGCCTTTCCTTTTTCCCAGTGCTGATGCCATGGCAATCAGCGTTGCTTCAGATGAGGAAGAATCTGCCAATCTGGGTCCCAGAATAAGAACACAGATTCAAGCTGCTAGCTAACTCGCAGTGGTGATATAGGGTGAATGAGAAGTTCAGTTCAGTTCAGTTCAGTCGCTCAGTCGTGTCCAACTCTTTGCAACCCCATGAACTGCAGCACGCCAGGCCTTCCTGTTCATCACCATCACCTGGAGTTCACCCAGACTCACCTCCATCGAGTCCATGATGCCATCCAGCCATCTCATCCTCGGTCGTCCCCTTCTCCTCCTGCCCCCAATCCCTCCCAGCATCAGAGTCTTTTCCAATGAGTCAACTCTTCTCATGTGGCCAAAGTATAGGAGTTTCAGATTTAGCATCATTCCTTCCAAAGAAATCCCAGGGTTGATCTCCTTCAGAATGGACTGGTTGGATCTCCTTGCAGTCCAAGGGACTCTCAAGAGTCTTCTCCAACACCGCAGTTCAAAAGCATCGATTCCTCGGCGCTCTGCCTTCTTCACAGTCCAACTCTCACATCCATACATGACC
>SJYX01018097.1:29752-42437 GCA_006410675.1 Oreotragus oreotragus
TCGGCACTCAGCCTTCTTTACAGTCCAACTCTGGCCTTGGTGGAAATGTAAATTAATACATCCACTATGGAGAAAAATACAGAGCTTCCTATTTATAAAGTAAAAACAGAGCTACCATATGACTCAGATATCCCAATACTGGGTATATACCTTGAGGAAATCATAATTCAAAATGGCACATGCACCACAAAGCTCTTCTCAACACTATTTACAATAGCCATGACATTAAAGTAAAAGGTGTCTTAAACCTGAGACATACTGCAACATAACCGAGCCCATCCTGTTGAATGTCAATAATGAAATTTATATGCAGTTGTCTCTATACTCTTCAAGACAAAAGATATTTATTAAGTCAATTTCTCAGTAAATCATTTATTAACCAAATGTTATGGAGCATTAGTCTGTGCTAGACCCTGCGAAGAGCACAGGAGGCAGGACCAATAGTCCTCTGCTCTTAGGGGGTCTGTATTTCATTAGGAAATGATGAACAATACATAGGCAAACACTTTTAGAAGATCATTTCACATTATAAAATGGCCTATAGTGTTAACTCAATTCAGTTCTGTCACTCAGTCATGTCCGACTACAAAAGATATTTATTAAGTCAATTTCTCAGTAAATCATTTATTAACCAAATGTTATGGAGCATTAGTCTGTGCTAGACCCTGCGAAGAGCACAGGAGGCAGGACCAATAGTCCTCTGCTCTTAGGGGGTCTGTATTTCATTAGGAAATGATGAACAATACATAGGCAAACACTTTTAGAAGATCATTTCACATTATAAAATGGCCTATAGTGTTAACTCAATTCAGTTCTGTCACTCAGTCATGTCCGACTTTTTGCAATCCCGTGGACTGCAGCTCGCAGGCCTTCCTGTCCATCACCAGTTCCTGGAGCTTGCTCAACCCCATGTCCATCAAATTGGTGATGCCATCCAACCATCTCATCCTCTGTCATCCCCTTCTCCTCCTGCCTTCAGTCTTTTCCAGCATCATGGTCTTTTCACATGAGTCAGCTCTTCCCATCAGGTGGGCAAAGTATTGGAGTTTCAGCTTCATCATCAATGCTTCCAATGAACATTCAGAACTGATTTCCTTTAGGATTGACCAGTTGGATCTCCTTGCAGTCCAAGCAATTCTCAAGAGTTTGAACATTACAGTTCAAAAGCATTAATTCTTCAGTGTTCAGCTTTCTTTATAGTCCAACTCTCACATCCGTACATGACTACAGAAAAAACCATACCCTTGACTAGACAGACCTTTGTTGGCAAAGTAATGTCCCTGCTTTTTAATATGCTATCTGGGTTAGTCATAGATTTTCTTCCAAGGAAATTGTGTCTTTTAATTTCATGGCTACCGTCAACATCTGCAGTGATTTTGGAGCCCAAGAAAATAAAGTCTGTAACTGTTTCCATTGTTTCCCCATCTATTTGCCATGAAGTGATGGGACCAGATGCCATATTCTTTGTTTTCTGAATGTTGAGCTTTAGGCCAACTTTTTCACTCTCCCTTTTTACTTTCATCAAGAGGCTCTTTAGTTATTCTTTTCTTTCTGCCATTAAGAGTGGTGTCATCAGCATATCT
The DNA here is from genome assembly GCA_006410675.1 of Oreotragus oreotragus. Lineage (NCBI taxonomy): Eukaryota > Metazoa > Chordata > Mammalia > Artiodactyla > Bovidae > Oreotragus > Oreotragus oreotragus. The sequence goes on from SJYX01018097.1 coordinate 31,336, forward strand.
GTGGTTATTGATATTTCTCCTGGCAATCTTGATTCCAGCTTGTGCTTCTTCCAGCCCAGCATTTCTCATGATGTATTCTGCATATAATTAAATAAGCAGGGTGACAATATACAGCCTTGATGTGCTCCTTCCCCGATTTGGAACCAGTCTGTTGTTCCATGTCCAGTTCTAACTGTTGCTTCCTGACTTGCATACAGATTTCTCAGGAGGCAGGGCAGGTGGTCTGGTATTCCCATCTCTTGAAGAATTTTCCATAGTTTGTTGTGATCCACACAGTCAAAGGCTTTGGCATAGTCAATAAAGCAGAAATAGATGTTTTTCTGGAACTCTCTTGCTTTTTCAATTATCCAGTGGAAGTTGACAATTTGATCTCGTGTTCCTCTGCCTTTTCTAAACTAGCTTGAACATCTGGAAGTTCATGGTTCATGTATTGTTGAAGTCTGACTTGCATAATTTGACCATTACTCTGTTGACTTGTGAGATGAGTACAATTGTGGTGTAGTTTGAACACTCTTTTGCATGGCCTTTCTTTGGGATTGGAATGAAAACTGACTTTTTCAGTTCTGTGGCCACTTCTGAGCTTTCCAAATTTGCTGGCATATTGATAACAGCACTTTCACAACATCATCTTTCAGGATTTGAAATAGCTCCACTGGAATTCCATCACCTCCACTAGCTTTTTTCATAGTGATGCTTCCTAAGGCCCACTTGACTTCACATTCCAGGATGTCTGGCTCTAGGTAAGTGATCATACCATTGTGATTATCTAGGTCGTGAAGATATTTTTTGTATAGTTCTTTTGTGTATTTTTGCCACCTCTTCTTAATATCTTCTGCTTCTGTTAGGTCCATACCATTTCTGTCCTTTATTGCACCCATCTTTGCATGAAATGTTCCCTTGGTATCTCTAATTTTCTTGAAGAGATCTCTAGTCTTTCCCATTCTATTGTTTTCCTCTATTTCTTTGCATTGATCACTGAGGAAGGCTTTCTTATCTCTTCTTGCTATTTTTGGAACTGTGCATTCAAATGGGTATATCTTTCCTTTTCTCCTTTGCCTTTCACTTCTCTTATTTTCGTAGCTGTTTTTATGGCCTCCTCAGACAACCATTTTTCCTTTTTGCATTTCTTTTTCTTTGGGATGGTCTTGATCCCTGTCTTCTATACAATGTCATGAACCTCTGTTCATAGTTCATCAGGCACTCTGTCTATCAGATCTAATCTTCTGAATCTATTTGTCCCTTTCACTGTATAGTCCTAAGGAATTGATTTAAGTCATACCTGAATGGTCTAGTGGTTTTCCCTACCTTCTTCAATTCAAATCTGGATTTTTCAGTACGGAGTTCTGCTGTGCGGCACCAGAGCGGTGGCTGCATGGCACTGGCATAACTTTGAGGAGATATCCCATGTTCAAGGGCAAAGGAGAATCTCCAGCAAGACAGTAGGAGGGCAAAAGCCCATTTAGAATCAAGCCCCATATTGCCAGAGATGCTCAGAGGGCTCAAACATACCTTGTGTTCACCAGGACCCAGAGACTGATACACTGTATTTGGGTGTCTCCTGAGGAGGTACAGGTCAGCAGTGGACTGCTGCAAGGGTAGGGGCTCTGAGTGCAGTAAACCTGGGTATGGCACAAGCCCGCTTGGAAGAGGTCACCATTAACTCACCACAGAGCCACCAGAACTTACACAGGACAGGGGAAACAGACTCTTGGAGGGCACAAACAGAACCTTGTGTGTACCAGAACCCCACAAGAGACTGACCCAGACTTGACCGTGAGTGTCCATTAGTGGCCAGCAGAGGTGTGGTCAGCAGGGTGGTGGCCTGCAGCAGGGTTTGAGGCACTGAGTGTAGCAATGCCTGCATGGGACCTTTTGAAGGAGGTCGCCATTATCTTCATTACCTCCACCATAGTTTGGCCTCAGGTAAAATGACAAGAAGGGAACACAGCCCTGCCCTTCAACAGAAAATTGGATTAAAGATTTACTGAGCATGGCCCCACTCATCAGAAGAAAACCCAGTTTCTTCCATCCTCAAGCTTCCCTAAGCCTCTCATCTCCCATCAGAGGTCAGACAGACTGAAAACCTCAATCACAGAAAACTAACCAATCTGACCACAGCCTTGTCCAACTCAGTGAAACTATGAGCCATGCCGTGTAGGGCCACCGAAGACAGAACTCCTGCATGGGACCTTTTGAAGGAGGTCGCCATTATCTTCATTACCTCTACCATAGTTTGGCCTCAGGTAAAATGACAAGAAGGGAACACAGCCCTGCCCTTCAACAGAAAATTGGATTAAAGATTTACTGAGCATGGCCCCACTCATCAGAAGAAAACCCAGTTTCTCCCATCCTCAAGCTTCCCTAAGCCTCTCATCTCCCATCAGAGGTCAGACAGACTGAAAACCTCAATCACAGAAAACTAACCAATCTGACCACAGCCTTGTCCAACTCAGTGAAACTATGAGCCATGCCGTGTAGGGCCACCGAAGACAGATGGGTCATGGTGGAGAGTTCTGACAAAACGTGGTCCACTGGAGAAGGGAATAGCAAACCACTTCAGTATTCTTGCCTTGAGAACCCCATGAACAATATAAGGATAATAGCAAGGGGTAAAAAGGAAAGTCTAGAAAAGTGAGGATTTTTAAACTCAGGTTCGAATATCTAAAAGAAACCAGCCACAGAAACAACCAGGGAGGGTATAATCCAAGCAAAAGAAACAAAATACACAAAGGCAGCAAGTGGAAGAAAACCTGTCCACCTAGAGTTGAATGGAGGCAGACAGGCAGGTGTTGAGGTTGAAGATGTAGGCAAGTTCTGGAGTCACCCCTAACATATGTGGGTCCAGGAAAATACTACAACTGGAGATCCTTGGCACCGGTAAGATCCTCTTTTCTCTTTTCTGTCCTACTCCACAAAAGACCTTATTCCTATGTGTCCATAGCTCTCTTTCAAATATTTAAAACTTGGCACTCCTCAGGCCTAGAAGTAAACACAGTGGTTTCTCAGTTTTCTTCAAAGGACAAACTGGAGAGGAACCTGTGTAGGTGTGGACAGTGGCTCTGGGTCTTTTGGGCAAGGGATTCTAGGGTCACAGCCTAGAATAGAGGGGACATGGAGAATGTGTGGGCTTTGGGGAGCCATGCCTCCTTGATCCAGCAGATCCCTTACCCAGCGTTGAAATCTCTGGCTAGAGAAAGGTGAGGGTGGGCCTTCATGTCAGATATAGATCATATAAGGTCAGTACTCTAGATCACGGTAAAGTTTCCAAGAGCTTGTTATATGCAAATAACAAATGGCAGTGGGCTTGACTCAGAAAGAACTGACACAATCCTTTCTCCCTATGCAACATACTTCATTTACATAAATTCCCCCAAATAAGAAATATGTTTTCATAGTTAGACCAAGCTGGGGAGAGTTACCAATAATTTCTCTTCTTTGGTGTAACAGAATGGAATGTTTAAAATCATCGGAGAGTGTACATATCAGGAGAATGGTTCAAATCAAGCTGTCTTCAGATGTGGAAACTCCCTATCACTGAGACATCAAAAGATTAAAAATTTAAATGGATATTGGGTCTGCATAGATAATATGAATGGGTGAAAAAAAGTATTGAGACAGTAACCAACAAGAAAGTGTACACACTTTTAAGATGCAACCACTGCTTAGTTCCATATGCTTAAATCTGTGACATGGACTAACCTCAATTTTTCAAGAGAAGCTAGATATCCAAGTTTATACAGTAAGTTTCTCAAATTAAAAAAAAAAAGTAAGAGAGAAAAATCAAAGGAATCTATAACTCTGGGCAGTACACATATGCATGATTATGGGTGAGACTGTAATACTAGGTGATAGATTTATAACCTTTGCAAAAGGTCAAAATCTAGATGAGGAAATACTTAGGCTTGAGTTGAGTGGCTGAGATAGATTTCACTGTTCTTTTCAAGAATGAGATTCCAAAAATCTATATCTGTATACCATATTTCTCTTTTTTGTCTAAATTTTCTTTATACTTTCTGATTGCTTTCTAACAGCCAGGTCTGTATACCTGGGTTCTCTTTCTCAACTACCTGGGAGTCTAGGACACATCCTGTCCTTGAAATCTCTGCTAAAGGACTAAACTTGTTTATACATAAAATAAATTTATGTGAATTTAGAAGTTTTCTTGCCCTCAAAACACATCATCAGATGGCAGAGGTTTCTAATTAATAATTTGGATTAAGAAATCACTTTTAAGGGAGAAAAAATTGTGGAATTAAACCCATACTAAGGTGTAAGGTCTCTGCCCAAGAGCACATCTCCAGAAAAGAAGCTAAAAGAAAGCTTAGAAGGCCTGAATGTTGATGCATGTAATGATATATACCTTATGCTTCTATCAGGTTTTCTAAATTTCAAAGCATGTTCACATATTTTCTATTTTACCTTGTATCCTCAAATCTTTATCACTGGATCATGAGATTATAATGTACTCTTTACAAAAATAATCTTAAACCTTGTTTATAAAACTTAAGAGAAGAAATTTCATAGCTTAATATTTTTCTTATTTAATTTATACTCATATATGAATATAACTATAGCATGCTGATTGTTATGGAATTAATTGTGTCCCCTCAAATGCATATGTAGAAGCCCTAGCCCCCATGTGAATATATCTGGAGATAGGGCCTTTAAAGAGGTAATTAAAACTAAATATGGTCATAAGCATGGGGACTTAATCCAATATGACTGATGGCCTTATAATAAGAGAGATTCACAAGAATGTGTATGCAGAGGACACGTGTATGTGAGGACAAAGCAAGATATCTTTAAGCCAAGGGAAGAGGCCTTGAGAGAAATTAAATCTGCTGACACCTTGGTCTTGGACTTCCAGCCTCCAAAACTGCAAGAAGCAATTTTTGTTCTTTAACCCACTCTATAATATTTTATTAAGGCAGCCCTAGAAAATTAATACAAACATGTTAAATTTAATCTCAATCTCCTTGTTTTTTTGAGTTCAATCTCTTTGTAGAATGTGAGTTAAATCAATGTTTCTTGAGTAGTCATTATGCAATGGAACTGATGACACAGTGACCCAAATTAACTATTAAGATGGACTGAAACACTAGCAGTTATTTCTAAATTCGGTGATCCATGAATCATGATCATATCTGAACCTTATCTCCTTATTCTGAAATATAGTCAAATTGTTTTAGACTCTATTAGCAACTAAATCAAACAGATCCTATCCTAGGCTGAACCAATTAAATGTTGAGAAATCAACTAAATCTGTCTCAAAATAATTATTGGGTCTGTGCAGACTAAAATTAATCATATTCTATGGCACTTTACAATAAATCCTCTTATAGCTTCATAAAAATAGAAATTGTAAAATATACTTTATTAAGCTACTTTTTCCTGCAAGTTTTATCATCACAGTTCTTCTGTGAAAGCACTAAAATTATAATGAGTTCTCTACCTCATCCCTAAAGTACTCATCATAATAGAGTGAACAATTGAGGTCTCAAAAACCTGAATGCACAAGACAAGGCAAGTTCATAAAGAAGTTCATTGTGTAAGAGTAATTTGTGGGAAAATTACCACATATGTGGAAGACTTGAAATAAAGAGAACAAAAATTCACAGATGTCACTTAAAGTCAGCATAATACTGAAAGATAATCCTAAAGCAATATCAGAATGAATAATACAGAAAAGATAAGAAGTTTCTACACTTTCTTCTCTAAAAAAAAAATTATAAAATTATCTTTCTTGAAAGAAAAAAAGCAAATATTGACATATTTCTGCTTCTGGCTTTGACAAAGTCAAGAGTACCGCATTTGACCTTCCACTTTACTTACAAAATTGGGTAAAAATATGTGAAGCAATTGCTTCTGCATTGAAACACAGAATTCAGGTCTGTAATCTTTGAGAGAAAATATATGCAAAAGGTAAGAATCACATTCTTCTGAATTTTCTGCCAGAGACCACATTCCAAATCACAGCACAAAGAAGTGAAATCAGACACGCAGCAGTCGTCTCCATGCTCTAAGAAAGCCAAGACTACAGTTTCAAGGCTGTTGAGACAGTTGAAGTTTATGGAGCAGAATATCAGGGAGGAAAATCTATGTAGAGAGGAAACTCCAAGTATTCAGGTATAGGCTTCCCTTCTACCTTTGACCAATTACTAGGTTGTATATACGGTGTGTAAAAAACTATGAAACCTACTAAGGCATATGAGCAGAATGAATATTTTAGAGCTTACACGTGTGCATGTATGCTAAGTTGCTTCAGTCCTGTCTGACTCTTTGTGACACTGTGGACTGTAGCCTACCAGATTCCTCTGTTCACGGGATTCTCCAAACAAGTATACTGAAGTTGGCTGCTATGCCCTCCTCCAGGAAATCTTCCTGACCTTGGGATCAAACTTACGTCTTTTGCAATTCTTGCATTGGCAGGTGGATTCTTGACAACTGCACCATCTGGGAAACTGGGGGCATAAGGGATTGTCCCTATTTGCCTAATATCTGGACCTGGAGTGATTAGGCCAACTGGATAAAAAACATCACTCTCTCCAAACAGATCTAAAAGTTGAACATGTTCCCAAACAAAATCACAGCAGATCATTCCACAGAAATGGACTACTTGATTTTAAAGTATGTAGAATATAAAGATTCAAAGGATAAAGAAGTTCAAATAGCCAAAACTTTTGAAAATAAAAATTTAAGTTGGAGGACCTACTGCTTCTGATTTCAAGACTACTTATAAATCTATAAAAAATGAAGAGAAGTGGTTATTTATATAAGGATGGGTTAGGGAACAGAATAGAATCAAGAGTTCAGAATTAGACCTAAACTTACGTGGTCAAGTGTTTTTCAACAAAGGTGCCCAAGAAATTCAACGGGGCAAAGAATGTTTTTATGCATGATTCTGCAACAATTGGATATCTAACCTTACCTGCCTCCTGAATGTAGGTCAAGAAGCAACAGTTAGAACTGGACATGGAACAATAGACTAGTTCCAAATTGGGAAAGGAGTATGTCAAGGCAGTATATTGTCACCCTGCTCATTTAACTTATATGCAAAGTACATCATGTGAGATGCTGGACTGGATGAATCACAAGCTGGAATCAAGATTGCCAGGAGAAATATCAATAACCTCAGATATGCAGATAACACCACTTTTATGGCAGAAAGCAAAGAAGAATTAAAGAGCCTCTTGATGAAAGTGAAAGTGGAAAGTGAAAAAGTTGGATTAAAGCTCAACATTCAGAAAACTAAGATCATGGCAACCAGTCCCATCACTTCATGTCAAATAGTTGGAGAAACAATGGAAACAGTGAGAGACTTTATTTTGGGGGGTTCTAAAATCACTGCAGATGATGACTGCAACCATGAAATTAAAAGATGCCTGCTTCTTGGAAGAAAAGCCATGACCAACCTAGACAGTATATTAAAAAGCAGAGACATTACTTTGCCACCAAAGGTCCTTCTAGTCAAAGCTATGGTTTTTCCAGTAGTCATGTATGGATGTGTATGGATGTGATAGTTGGACTAAAAAGAAAGCTGAGTGCCAAAGAATTGATGTTTTTGAGCTGTGGTGTTGGAGAAGACTCTTGAGAGTCCCTTGGACTGCAAGGAGATCCAACCAGTCCATCCTAAACAAAATCAGTCCTGAATATTCATTGGAAGGACAGATGCTGATGCTGAAACTCCAATACTTTTGCCACCTGATGAGAAGAACTGAAAAAGACCCTGATGCTGGGAAAGATTGAAGACAGGAGGAGAAGGGGATGACAGAGGATGAGATCATTGCATGGCATCACCAACTCAATGGACAAGAGTTTGAGCAAGCTCTGGTAGTTGGTGATGGACAGGGAAGCCTGGCGTGTTGCAGTCCATGGAATCACAAAAAGTTGGACACAACTTGCAACTAACTTTCATTTTCACTTCAGTATAAGGGTGAGCTTACTCAACCATTTGCATACATAAGTTATCTTGGAAAGTGATGTATGTGTCTACATGGAAAATCACTCCACTTGGACTGCAAGGAGATCCAACCAGTCCATCCTAAACAAAATCAGTCCTGAATATTCATTGGAAGGACAGATGCTGATGCTGAAACTCCAATACTTTTGCCACCTGATGAGAAGAACTGAAAAAGACCCTGATGCTGGGAAAGATTGAAGACAGGAGGAGAAGGGGATGACAGAGGATGAGATCATTGCATGGCATCACCAACTCAATGGACAAGAGTTTGAGCAAGCTCTGGTAGTTGGTGATGGACAGGGAAGCCTGGCGTGTTGCAGTCCATGGAATCACAAAAAGTTGGACATGACTGAGTGATTAAATTGACTGAAGTGAAAAAAAAAAATGTACCTTGACCTTCATTCTCACCTTTCAGAATCATTAATTGTAATAATTAATTGATAAGAATAGAAAATACTGAACAATATGACTTCTATAGAAAATATTATAAAATATATTTATTGATTCCTAATAGGCAAAGATTTCTTAGACACAGAAAGCACTACCAAAAAATATAAATAAGACTTTTTCAAAAACTTTTTTTATCAAGAGGCACCATATGTGAGATGTCAATAGACAGGTGGTTAGGTGTATGTCTGTGTGTGCTTGTGTGTGTGTGTGCATGTGTGCAATGATAGGGGTTATATGGTAAATATTTTTACTTTTCACTTAATTTTGATATGAACATAAAACTGCTCTAAAAGTTACTGTTTCTTAATTTTAAAAAAAAGACACCATAAAAAATGATGATCAAGTCACAACCTAAGAAAATATTTATATATTTATATGCAATATATTATACAGGTAAAGTTTATATATACATAGATATATGTGGTGCTGCTGCTAAGTCACTTCAGTCATGCCCNACCCAGCAATTCCACTTCCAGGTATATATCCTAAGAAAATGAAAACATTAATTCAAAAAGATATATGCACTTCAGTGTTCATAGCCGCATTGTTTACAATAGCCAAGATATGGAAGCAATCTAAGTGTGCATCAACAGATGAATGAATAAAGAAGATAGATATATATCTGTCTCTTATACACATCTAGATGTGTATAAGAGACAGGTGTGACCCCATAGACGGCAGCCCACCAGGCTCCCCCATCCCTGGGATTCTCCAGGCAAGAATACTGGAGTGGGTTGCCATTTCCTTCTCCAATGCATGAAAGAGAAAAGTGAAAGTGAAGTCGCTCAGTCTGTCCGACTGTTAGCGACCCCATGGACTGCAGCCCACCAGGCTACTCCATCCATTGGATTTTCCAGGCAAGAGTACTGGGGTGGGGTGCCATTGCCTTCCCTGCATAGATATATGTATGTTTACATATATGTGAGTACTCAAAGTAGTCATGCAAATAGTATGTAACGGATCCTACAACTTGATAACAGACGAAAAGAAATGGTTCAAAGACTGAGACACTTCATGAAAGAAGATGTACAGATGATCAAAAAGCATAAGAAATATAGACCATCACTATCTGTTATAAGAGGGGGAAATATGAAACTTGACTTCCATCAAAATGTTTAAAGTTGAAAAGACTGATAATGCCAATTACCATAAAAAGCTAAGCAATTCTACTTTTGAGTATTTATACAAGAGCAATGAAAATGTGTGTTCACCCAAAGATTTGTATAAGGATATTCATAGGAGCTGTACCCATAACTGTGCAGATATAGAAGCAACACGCATGTTCACATTGAGTCGACTTGATAAGAAAATCAGGCTGTTCATACCTTGGAGGATGCCCAGTGGGAGTTGGAGCCATCTCATGCTGGATCACAGAGCTCACGATGAAACTTCTAAGAATTTTTCAAAATGACAGATGAACTGTTACTAGCTGGAAATTTTCTAGTTTCAGAGTGTTTAAATCCTGGAAATTAGCAAATGCTACCATTCAGAATTTTTCTTTCAATCCAGTTTAAATATTGATCAATACATCATTGATTAGAATTCAAAAATGAAAAGTAACAAACTATCAGTATCCTAACAACATGGCTAAATAGAGAAAGCATTATACTGAATAAAGCCAGACATAGAAGAATACAAAATTTTTTCAAATAGTATTCCTAGAGGAATCTCCAGAATAGGAAAAACTAATCTATAGTTATAAAATTAGAACACTGCTTGTCTCCAGAGTTCATTCAGGAACTTTCTGAGTTAATGAAAATATACTATTCTTGATATAGATGTAAGTTACACAGATAAATGCTATTGTCAAAATGCTTTGCTTATCTTCCTATCACTTTTGTTATGAACCTAAAGCTGCTCTAAAATAATAAAGTCTTAAAAAATGCATTGAACAGCACACTTAATATCTGTGCATTTTTTTGTATGTAAGGTACAGCTCAATAAATATATGATGCAAAAGAGCATATGTTAGAACATAGTAAAACATAAATAAAACAGATCAATAATATAGCCAACTTAACAACAACAAATGCAGTCATTTACTTACAAATAGTCCATGGGGTCACAAAGAGTCAAATACAACTTAGTAACTAAAAAACAACAACAACAAAGCACTCTACTACTATTCCAACCAGTGCTGCTGTTATTGTTACTTCCTAACATCACTACGAACAAAGCTAGTGGAGGTGATGGAATTCCAGTTGAGCTGTTTCAAATCCTGAAAGATGATGCTGTGAAAGTGCTGCACTCAATATGCCAGCAAATTTGGAAAACTCAGCAGTGGCCGCAGGACTGGAAAAGGTCAGTTTTCATTCCAATTCCAAAGAAAGGCAAAGCCAAAGAATGCTCAAACTACTGCACAATTGCACTCATCTCACACGCTAGTAAAGTAATGCTCAAAATTCTCCAAGCCAGACTTCAGCAATACATGAACCGTGAACTCCCTGATGTTCAAGCTGGTTTTAGAAAAGGCAAAGGAACCAGAGATCAAATTGCCAACATCCGTTGGATCTTGGAAAAAGCAAGAGAGTTCCAGAAAAACATCTATTTCTGCTTTATTGACTATGCCAAAGCCTTTGACTGTGTGGCTCACAATCAACTGTGGAAAATTCTGAAAAGATGGGAATACCAGACCACCTGACCTGCCTCTTGAGAAATCTGTATGCAGGTCAGGAAGCAACAGTTAGAACTG
>SJYX01018097.1:53926-90802 GCA_006410675.1 Oreotragus oreotragus
GAGTGAACTGAAATGAACTGAGTATAGGTCTCAAATATTGCATGGACATACTTATTCTCACTAGAATCAAACTAGAGCTCCAGTTTTAGGAGAAGAGGGTTTGGAAGCACAATCTAGAAGCCCAAGCATACTGGAGTGGGTAGCCTATCCCTTCTCCAGTGGATCTTCCCAACCCAGGAATCAAATCAGGCTCTACTGCATTGCTGGCAGATTCTTTACCAGCTGAGCTACCAGGGAAGTCCCCTAGCAGCAAACATTAGAAGGAATTTCTCCACCAGAGGGAACTTTTTATAGGAAACTGTTACCTAAATGGCTGGCAAGAAAATGGCAGCTAAGTCAACCAATACAGTTTGAAGAAGGCCGTGTGCTTGTGTCAAGGTAATCTTGATTCTTTGCCTCCCTCTGGTAAAACACTGAGTGCCTCACTGTATTCTGAGGTTGGTTTGAGCAACTTAATTTATTTAAAAGAACTTAAGCTATGATGTAGTGGAAGACAAAGGACAATTCTTTAATTCTCTGTGTCTATTCATATACTTCAGTAGCCAGAAAGACTCAAGTGGGACACCAGTGAGAACCCCACTGTCACAGAGAGAGAATCCATAAGGCACCAGCAATAGTTAGCTATATTATCCAAAGTTCCCTAGCTGATGAATGTGTCTTCAGAGCCAGTTGGTTAATAGGGCAATTTAGAAGAGTGAGGATCAAAACGGGTTGACATCCAGCACAGATGAGTTGGAAATATGGGGCTATGACAGTAACGTGCACCTTGAGAGACATAAAGGAATGTGCATGTCATTCCAATACACTCTTTGATCGCTAAAGCAGTACATGATGCTTGGTTTCTGCTGATGCACTCATCTGTTCCAAGATGATAATTGATTAATAAAACCTTCATTTATAAAAGATTGGTTTCTGAAGAGAATCATCCTTTCCTAAAAGAGGAAGAAAGTATCATTGCACCTGAAGTGAGACTTACTCGACCATTTCCTCAACAAGATTTCCTTGCAGAAATCTAGTTTCTAGACAAAGCTAGAAATTGAACCATGAAAGCCAGAATGTTTAATGGAAGGGGGGCTACAGTCCTTGAAGAAAAGTGGTAATGAAAGCAAGGAATGTGAAAGTAACATTTATTTTCCAAATGCTAGCTCTCTTAATCCTTGAAACCTGGTTCTGTCCATTCCAAAGCCTGTGTCCTTTGGCACAATCTCATGCCTTATTTATTCATTCACTTATTCGTTTTACAATAGCGTAAAAGATAGGCCAATTTTCAGATAGCATTACACGTACACACAGATACATTTACTTGCACATCTTTTGATGGTTATCCTTCTATATTGTGGTAATAATCATTTGCTGAAATGGTGTGCATAAGAATCACAGACTAATAATAGGGTTACTGGCATGGTGTACTTCCCTCTGGCCAGAACAGGTACCCTTTCTTAGTGATACAGTTTGGACGGGGGCTGAGAAATACTGGCTCAGAGAGGACTTCCACTGTTCCCAGATGCATACTTCTAAAGAATATAATTAGTTCTCCACAAACTAGTGGGGCTATGATTTGTTCCCTGAGATACTAACCTTGCTTAGCATAAAGGACATTTGACATAGGTGGCACCCAGTGTTAACTGCTAATTTATTCTGTCATGTGGGATCATATATTATATTGAATTCAATGAGGAAACTGAATTTGGATGAGAGTCGGACACGACTGAGCGACTTCACGTTCATGCATTGGAGAAAGAAATGGCAGCCCATTCCAGTGTTCCTGCCTTGAAAATCCCAGGGACGGGGGAGCTTGGTGGGCTGCGGTCTGTGGGGTCACACAGAGTCGGACATGACTGAAGCGACTTAGCAGCAGCAGTAGCAGCAACCTATGTTAGAAGTGGATACTATCATCATGGCCAGAGAGAGAGGAGGAGTTGATTTCTTTATTTTGTGCCCATCTTTCAGGATAGAAATGGGAAAATGGTTTTGTCTAACCTGCCATATTAGTTGGCCAGGGTTGCCATGATAAAGTGTCACTAATTGGGAGGCTAACAAATATTAATTTATTGTCTGATCTTGAGGCTAGAAATTTGAGATCAAAGTGTGAATAAGCTTAATTCCTTCTGAAGGCTGTGGGGGAAAACAAGTTTTATCCTTCTTTCTTAGATTCTAGAGTTTTGCTGGAAACCTTCCGCCCTTGCGAAGAGTTGGGCACGACTGAGTGACTTCACTTGCACTTTTCACTTTCATGCATTGGAGAAGGAAATGGCAACCCACTCCAGTGGCCTTGCCTGGAGAATCCCAGGGATGGGGGAGCCTGGTGGGCTGCTGTCTATGGGGTCACACGGAGTCGGACACGACTGAAGCAACTTAGCAGCAGCAGCAGCTGAAAATCCTCTAGATTCTTGACTTGTAGATTTCTACATTCATCAACATATGACATCTCTCTGTGTTCATGACTGTCTCCAAATTCTCCCTTCTTACAAAGAAACCAGTACTATTGGATTAGAGCCCACTATTATAGCCTGCTGCTGCTGCTGCTGCTAAGTCACTTCAGTCGTGTCCGACTCTGTGCAACCCCACAGACGGCAGCCCACGAGGCTCCTCTGTCCCTGGGATTATCCAGGCAAGAACACTGGAGTGGGTTGCCATTTCCTTCTCCAATGCAGGAAAGTGAAAAGTGAAGGTGAAGTCGCTCAGTCATGTCTGACTCGTAGCGACCCCATGGACTGCAGCCCACCAGGCTCCTCTGCCCATGGGGTTTTCCATGCAAGAGTACTGAAGTGGGTTGCCATTGCCTTCTCTGTATTATAGTCTACTTTAACCCAATTATGTTTATCTCCAATAAGGTTATGTCCTGAGGTACTGGGGTTTAAGACTTCAGCATATGAACTTTGAAAGTGTTAGTTGCTCAGTTGTACCCCATGGACTATACTCTTTGTGGCTCCATGGACTGCAGCACCCCCAGGCTCCTCTGTCCATGGGATTTTCTAGGCAAAGATACTGGGGTGGTTTGCCATTTCCTTCTTCAGGGGATCTTCCCAACCCAGGGATCAAACCCAGGTCTCCTGCCCTGCAGGAAGATTCTTTACTGACTGAGGTATCAGGGAAGCCCATACGAACTTTAGGGGGGCACAATTCAATAATTCAACTCATAACACTTGCCAAGGCTGGTTTATTTCTAGGAGTGGACTCCTGGAATACAGTTGTAGTCACCCTTCCTGACTATACCTGGGATTAGTAGACCAGAGGATAGAGCTCGATCAGTGATATCTACCATGAGACATAGGCAGTTGTGAACCTCAGCCCTAATCAGCGGGTTAGTAAAAGTATTAATATAGTAAGTTAATCAAATCAAAGAATTTACTTTCATCTACATTCGGAGGTCAACATTATTCTTTTTTTAAATTAAAGTGTAGTTGATTTTTAGGGATTCTCTGATAGCTCACTTGGGAAAGAATCCATCTGCAATGCAGGAAACTCCAGTTCAATTCCTGGGTCAGGAAGATCCACTGGAGAAGGGAAGGGCTACCCACTCCAGTATTCTGGCCTGGAGAATTCCTTGGACTGTACAGTCCATGGGGTTGAAAAGAGTCGGACACAGCTGAGTGGCTTTCACTTCACTTCACTTCTTAGTTGATTTACAATGTTGTATTAGTTTCAGGTGTACAGTAAGCAGATTCATATATATATAGTTGTTGTTTAGGCACTGAATCATGTCCTACTCTTTTTGCAACGCCCAAGGACTATGCCCTGCCAGGCTTGTTTGTCCATGGAATTTCCCTGGCAAGAATACTGGAATTGGTTGTCATTTCCTTCTCCAGAGAGTCTTCCCAACCCAGGGATCAAACCTGTGTCTCCCACACTGGTAGGCAGATTCTTTAACACTGAGTCACCAGGGAAGCCCATATATTCTTTTTCAGATTGTTTTCCATTATGGGTTATTACAACATATTGAATATAGTTACCGAAGATATACAGTAGGTCCTTGATGTTTATTTTGTATACAGCAGTGTGTATCTGTTAATCCCACGCTCCTAGTTTATCCCTTCCCAAACCTTACTCTTTGGTAAGCATAAGCTTGTTTTCTATGATCATTATTCTTAATATGCAACAAATATTTGTATCATCAGTTCTAGGACAGACAGAAATATAAAACCAGACTTATGAAAAAACAAAGGAAAACTGTCTGTTGGTGTTAAGATACACAATGGGCTTTGGAAACAGATACCCCTGTGACCTCTGTCTCTACTATTTACTAGTTCTATGACCTTTGGAAAATTATTTTATCTCTCAGAGCCTCACTTACAAAAGGAGACTAAAGTGAGACAGCTGGTTCAATGACACAGCTCACTTGAATTTCTTAGCATGTTAGCTGCTTCTGTGATTATCAGTCCTTTAGGGTTGATTAAATCACTTTTTCACCCCGCAAAAATGCCCTTAGTTCTAGCACTGTAGGTGTTGCTGCTTTTCTGATTCTGTACCTCACAATATATTGCAGTTATTTGTTTCCTTATCTGTCTCTCTGTGCCCTTCATTAGAAAACACATACACATAACCCAATACATAATCCAGAGCTCAAAAATTATAGGTGTTAAATAAATGAATTTGGGGAATACTTGTAATAACAAGATCACTACCTGCTTAGAACAAGCAAGCAAATGATAACAGTAGAGTTCTGAAAAGAGACATAGCTCACAGAATAATTTGAAGTGTAGGGTTTTTTTTTTTTTAAACAATCTATTGCAATGGCCATAGTGTAGAAGCCCAAGAGGGCAGCAGGAAGTAAAAGAAACGTCAGCAGGATAAATGATGCACGAAGGAAAAAACCAGCACTGAATAAATGAGAATTGGCTTGATAGAGAGCAGATCTGACAAAGAACGATGATTCTGCCTGAAGGAATGATCCAAGAGGCTGTTCCAAGTGAGACAAAGGCAACTAAGAGGGAGGAGGGCAGGTCGGGGAGAAGCAAGTACTTTTCCACAACTGAACACACTGATTAGTATTTTGCCCGTATGTTTTCTTGCAATCGGGTAGATACAACCTAGGTCACTTCTTAGAAAAAGTACACAGAAAACTTTCAAATATGTTCCGTCTGGGGATGTTTGCTTCCTTGTCCAAAATCAGAAGGATAAGTGCTTTGACAGCAAAGGTGAGAGAGCAAGGAAGAGTCAGCACTGCCTCTGAACCAAGAGAATTTTGGATTGGCAGAGTCCCAACTCTTCAATCACTCGAGCCCTTTTTCTTAACTAAGACTCTTGGATAATGCCATTGATTTATGACATATCCCCTCTACTGAATGTGGAGAAAAATGTGACACTTGGACATCTGATGGGGGAGTTCAGTCCAAGCTTCTCTTCACCCTCCCCTGATTTCCCTGGCGTTTTTCTACAGGTCAGAGTGAGTGACATTCTGTATGTTTAGGGCAGAGGCTTCTGCTGAAGGTCAGGTTTTTAATTTCACAGTGTTCAGCCTGACCGCTTTGCCATGTAAACTCTGACTAAATACAGTGTATGTTGTTACTGTTGAAAATATATTGCTCATGGATATATAATGCAGAAAATTCCCGTGTAAATTTCTCTATAGCTTGAAGTGTTGAAACCGTAGCCCAGTTTATCAAAAACACAGCTGCCTTCCTTGGGGTTTGGGAAGGCTCATAACAATTTTTTTCTTTATGAACTTGTGAGAACACCCTGAGGAAAACAGCTGCGTTATTGCAGAGATGAAGAAATCTCAGATGAGTGTGAAGTATTGTAATTTAAATAAGAGTGCTATTTTCAGGCCTTTTCATTTTAAGATCATTTTATTATTTTATTTTTCCCTAAATAAGTTATCCAGAAAAATAAGAGAGTAATTACTCGAGGGACTGCAGGCAGTGTAGCAGGCAAATTAAGGGTTTTAATTGAGAATATCAAATGTTGCACTACATGATTAATAGCAATGTGACACCAGTATTTACATATGTGAAATATTTACCATATTCACTTTGTTTTATTTAAATATGAAGCCAAAAACAAATGAAAAATAACAGATTTTGTTGATTTTCTTTACAGCCATCCTTTCTTGTCTGCTGGGGATGTGTTCCAAGAACCTCAATAGATGCCTGAAACCATGGATAGTACCAGACCCCATTTATACTGTGTGCTTTCCTATACCAAGGAGAGGCAGCTTCTATGGCATGGGAACACTGGACAAAGGGAGGACTGACATTTCAGGGAAGAAGCACAATGGTAGGAGATTTCATCACACAATTCAGAACAGCACACAATTTAAAACTTATGAATTTCTTATTTCTGGAACTTTCCATATAATATTTGTGGACCATAGTTGACCATGGGTAACTGAAACCGTGAAACCATGAAAAAAGGGAGAACTATTGCACTGTCTTTGATTACGGTCTGTATTCCAAGTTACTCATGTCATTCATCATAAATGTTAGTGTTTTACTTGTACTGATGTTTGCAAATAAGACAAAATTTATCACAAATATGAACACGCCTCTGTACACATTTCAAATCATACAGCAAGAAAGAAGCCTTCTTTTAAATAAGAAATTTTATCTCAAATTGAGTTGTCTACCGAACTTGACTTATTGAGTCCAGCCCGAAAAATTTAGTTGCTCTAACTACCCATGTCTAATAAGACAACTCTGAAAAAGACATATATATTTTATGTTGCCTATCTTTTTTTAATTAAAAATTTAAGTGCTAGTACTTAACACCTTGAATTTTAACAAGCTAATTCATTCCCTCAAATTTTTATTCAATAAATAGGTACAAATGAAAGGAAGCAAACTCAAATATTCAATTTTCAAAATTTTTTTAATGTATTTTTTCATGAAATTAAACATTTTTGCACAGATGTGGCTTGAGAAATGTTGAATCCAGTGCCAAAAATTGTTATTAAAACACTCCCTAAGTCTCTGCCTCGGCCTTTCTCTTTTTCTTCCATTCCTTCTTTCAATTCTTCCCTTTTGTCTTAGACTCTTTTCTCCCCTGCAGAAATTCTTCCAAGTGACCATGAGGAAAAACGCCACAGAAACCTCTGCCTACTTGTGATTTGCTCATACACATAAGAACCTACCTCTGTTGTAACTTCTACATGTCAAGTCTCATGTGCCTGACAAGTCTCTAAAGAGTTTTGCCTGTGGGAGATGTCAACTCTACACAGACGCCCATGTCTAGGAGCCTGGGTTATCTTGCTTAACCAGGTTTCTACTTGTGTCTCGGGGCTGGAGGATGAGTGGGAAGAACACATCTCGGTCCTCTGAACTATATAACAGGAAGAAATAAGGCAGGGGTGGAGGGGGGTCCAGAAAAAGAAGAAGAAATATTGAGGAGGAAAAAAAAGTCATTTACTCTTGTTGATCATTATGATGATAAAGAAGTGGACGAGAGAAGGAATAGAATTAAAAGAAAAAGAGGAAATAATAAAGAAAGAAGGAGGAGAGGAAGGAGAAGGGAGAGGAGGAGGAGGTGGGGAAGGGGGAGGTTGCTGACATGGGGGAAAAAGGAGGGACATAATAATAAGGAAAAAGGATTGGGGATATATTACCAATTTGACTAATCAACATTTCAGAAACATTTCAAAAATAGACCTTTATCAATAGAAAAGTAGATATTGCAAAATCTGTTGTGGGTAACAAACTCAGCATCCATTTGCCTGATGGGGGGCACTTTTAGCTCTCCTGGTAGTCATGGAATAAGTGCTTTACTTCAGGGGGACCAAAAGTGTTTATTCTGAATTATTTACATTCACACAAACACAACTCTTTTAAATGCCAGAGTTTTCACTGGAAAATATTCCATTGTTTAAAATGTTGAAACCTCCATTTTACCATCATCATTTTCCTCTCCTCCTCCTCTTCCTCCATCATCATCATCATTACCTCTAACATTTATTGGATGCTCACTGGGTACGAGCCCTTTTTCTTAACTAAGACTCTTGGATAATGCCATTGATTTATGACATATCCCCTCTACTGAATGTGGAGAAAAATGTGACACTTGGACATCTGATGGGGGAGTTCAGTCCAAGCTTCTCTTCACCCTCCCCTGATTTCCCTGGCGTTTTTCTACAGGTCAGAGTGAGTGACATTCTGTATGTTTAGGGCAGAGGCTTCTGCTGAAGGTCAGGTTTTTAATTTCACAGTGTTCAGCCTGACCGCTTTGCCATGTAAACTCTGACTAAATACAGTGTATGTTGTTACTGTTGAAAATATATTGCTCATGGATATATAATGCAGAAAATTCCCGTGTAAATTTCTCTATAGCTTGAAGTGTTGAAACCGTAGCCCAGTTTATCAAAAACACAGCTGCCTTCCTTGGGGTTTGGGAAGGCTCATAACAATTTTTTTCTTTATGAACTTGTGAGAACACCCTGAGGAAAACAGCTGCGTTATTGCAGAGATGAAGAAATCTCAGATGAGTGTGAAGTATTGTAATTTAAATAAGAGTGCTATTTTCAGGCCTTTTCATTTTAAGATCATTTTATTATTTTATTTTTCCCTAAATAAGTTATCCAGAAAAATAAGAGAGTAATTACTCGAGGGACTGCAGGCAGTGTAGCAGGCAAATTAAGGGTTTTAATTGAGAATATCAAATGTTGCACTACATGATTAATAGCAATGTGACACCAGTATTTACATATGTGAAATATTTACCATATTCACTTTGTTTTATTTAAATATGAAGCCAAAAACAAATGAAAAATAACAGATTTTGTTGATTTTCTTTACAGCCATCCTTTCTTGTCTGCTGGGGATGTGTTCCAAGAACCTCAGTGGATGCCTGAAACCATGGATAGTACCAGACCCCATTTATACTGTGTGCTTTCCTATACCAAGGAGATGGCAGCTTCTATGGCATGGGAACACTGGACAAAGGGAGGACTGACATTTCAGGGAAGAAGCACAATGGTAGGAGATTTCATCACACAATTCAGAACAGCACACAATTTAAAACTTATGAATTTCTTATTTCTGGAACTTTCCATATAATATTTGTGGACCATAGTTGACCATGGGTAACTGAAACCGTGAAACCATGAAAAAAGGGAGAACTATTGCAAGGTCTTTGATTATGGTCTGTATTTCAAGTTACTCATGCCATTCATCATAAATGTTAGTGTTTTATTTGTACTGATGTTTGCAAATAAGACAAAATTTATCACAAATATGAACAAGCCTCTGTACACATTTCAAATCACACAGCAAGAAAGAAGCCTTCTTTTAAATAAGAAATTTTATCTCAAATTGAGTTGTCTACCAAACATGACTTATTGAGTCCAGCCCGAAAAATTTAGTTGCTCTAACTACCCATGTCTAATAAGACCACTCTGAAAAAGACATATATATTTTATGTTGCCTATCTTTTTTTAATTAAAAATTTAAGTGCTAGCACTTAACACCTTGAATTTTAACAAGCTAATTCATTCCCTCAAATTTTTATTCAATAAATACTGAGGTACAAATGAAAAGAAGCAAACTCAAATATTCAATTTTCAAAAATTTTTAAATGTATTTTTTCATGAAATTAAACATTTTTGCACAGATGTGGCTTGAGAAATGTTGAATCCAGTGCCAAAAATTGTTATTAAAACACTCCCTAAGTCTCTGCCTCGGCCTTTCTCTTTTTCTTCCATTCCTTCTTTCAATTCTTCCCTTTGGTCTTAGACTCTTTTCTCCCCTGCAAAAATTCTTCCAAGTGACCGTGAGGAAAAACGCCACAGAAACCTCTGCCTACTTGTGATTTGCTCATACACATAAGAACCTACCTCTGTTGTAACTTTTACATGTCAAGTCTCATGCGCCTGACAAGTCTCTAAAGAGTTTTGCCTGTGGGAGATGTCAACTCTACACAGACGCCCACGTCTAGGAGCCTGGATTATCTTGCTTAACCAGGTTTCTACTTGTGTCTCGGGGCTGGGGGATGAGTGGGAAGAACACATCTCGGTCCTCTGAACTATATAACAGGAAGAAATAAGGCAGGGGTAGAGGGGGGTCCAGAAAAAGAAGAAGAAATATTAAGGAGGAAAAACAAGTCATTTACTCTTGTTGATCATTATGATAATAAAGAAGTGGACGAGAGAAGGAATAGAATTAAAAGAAAAAGAGGAAATAATAAAGAAAGAAGGAGGAGAGGAAGGAGAAGGGAGAGGAGGAGGAGGTGGGGAAGGGGGAGGTTGCTGACATGGGGGAAAAAGGAGGGACATAATAATAAGGAAAAAGGATTGGGGATATATTACCAATTTGACTAAGCAACATTTCAGAAACATCTCAAAAATAGACCTTTATCAATAGAAAAGTAGATATTGCAAAATCTGTTGTGGGTAACAAACTCAGCATCCATTTGCCTGATGGGGGGCACTTTTAGCTCTCCTGGTAGTCATGGAATAAGTGCTTTACTTCAGGGGGACCAAAAGTGTTTATTCTGAATTATTTACATTCACACAAACACAACTCTTTTAAATGGCAGAGTTTTCACTGGAAAATATTCCATTGTTTAAAATGTTGAAACCTCCATTTTACCATCATCATTTTCCTCTCCTCCTCCTCTTCCTCCATCATCATCATCATTACCTCTAACATTTATTGGATGCTCACTGGGTACCAGAAACTGTGCTTAGCACTAGGCTCATATTATCCCATTTCATCCTGACAATAATCCTGTGTTGTAAGTGGTATTATCCCGTGTTTACAGAAAAAGTAACTGAAGTTTAGAGAGATTAAACAGTTTCTTAGGTTAATATGTCACATGTACAATTAACAAAATCGGTTTCCCCAGAACAAACAAAATAACAAACAAACCAAAAAAACAAATAAAAAGAAATCCTCCCAGACAGTCTAAACATCTTTTAGATCCAACACATGAAAAAGAAATTACTTATATCTTTAACCACATCTGTTTCTGATATTGTAGTAACTTCATTCAGCCTCCTGAACTCCCTTATTCAAATCGTTTTACATTATGTTCTATTCTCTACTTTCTGTTCATTCATGTACAAAAAGCTCACCTTTAAACTAGAGAAAGAAAAGTTGTTACATTCCACCACCCTAAATACTAGTCAAATATTCAGAGAATCTTATGACTTCTGTGAAAATATGGTCCAAATACAAACATATATAAAAATTTCATAAGAATTTAGAGAATTTGAATTCAAGAGAATCTATTACTGCAGATCAGAAATCTGAGACTCAGAAAAATAAAGCAAGTTGCCAAAGATAGTACATATACTTAGCTGAGCTTCCTGACCTAGAGCTTAGGTCTCCTGGCTCCTTATTTTAGGCTCTTGATACCCATTGTGATGTATGCAGTATATGAAGCATTTCTGTATATTTAAAAGAATAACAATAAAATTAACATACTCACCACCTTGGTTATCAGATAGCCCCCTGTGTGTCCCGCCTTGATCCCATTCCATACTTCCCTGCTGGCTCAGCTAAAGAGTCTGCTTGCAGAGTGGGAGACCTGGGTTTGATCCCTGGGTTGGAAAGATCCCCTGGAGAATGAAATGACAACCCACTCCAGTATTCTAGCCTGAGAAGTCACATGGACAGAGGAGCCTGGCAGGCTACAGTCCATGGGGCCACGAAGAGTTGGACGCAACAACTAAACAACAACAAACCCAGATGTTACCATTATCCTGAAATGCAGGTGATTTTATAGTAGTAGATTCTTACCACCTATGTGACCCTTTAAGCAGTATGTTGTTAGGCTCTGCCCACTTTAGGAGGACGTAAAATTTTTTTGTCATAGATATTTGGTATTACAGTACAAAAAGCCATTCAACATTAAGCAGTGACCTTTGTGCTGTGATTCCTTTGGTCTGAGGCTATTAAGAATTCATTTACGATTAGAACATATCACTAACTGGGGGACAGCCACTAATGTAGGACACCGTCTGTACATTTCATGTTCTCCCCAGTCAGCGAGTGCCCTTAGGAAGTGGAATTCCATTTGTCCAGTGTCAAAAGAGCTGCCTGGGAAGACACTGACCCCAGCTTTCCTTGCCTTCCTTTTCAGTCTTATGTGTTATTTCTTAGCTTCAGAAGCTTCTGTCCTAGCCAAAGTGAAACTTTCACACTTTTGTTTGCTCAGCTTATAGCATCCTCTCCTTCACTGCCATCTTTGCTGGTCATCTGAAACCCAATACTGATGTCCCTGGGCTTAATGATTGGAGAAGGTGTAGCAAATGAGCAGGTCAGAGGAGAGATGGCATTTGTTTCAGAAGGATCCCTTCACCTCCTGAATTTCCTAACCCTTGATTAGAATCTCTCTTATGGCATATATAACTTTTCCTTGTAACATTAGTAACTTAGCTCTTATCTTCTCTACTAGACTAGATACATAAAAGGGTTCAAATTATGGCCAGTGTCTGAAAACCCTCTTGCTAAAGCATAAACTTCTGGGAACAGATGGGGTGGCTAGTTCTACTGGGATGCATCAAGGCTTCGAGGGGTGGCTCAGCATGTGAACATCTGCTAGGCCCTATGATGTACCCAATTCAAAGTCTTCAGGCTCTATGAACACAAAATCTACCTGACTTCTCAAGTGATCTTTCATATAATCTCTGTGGCCATTAGGAATTTAGCTGAGGTTTTGTCTGCCCAGAATAAGGACTACATATCCCAGCTTCCTCTGCAGAATGTGTGTCACATGACCATGTTTGGGTCAATGACATGTGAGCACAAATGATGTGCAGAGCTTCTGGGCCCTGACCTTAAAGTCAAGGAATGTGTCCTTGTCTTGCCTTTTCCTCCTTCTACTGGCTGGAATCTAGATAACTGCTGACCAAGGAAGAAGACCGTCATGAAGTAACTTGGACTTCTGAGAACTATGTTCTGCAACAGAACTTCACATCGGCCTGGATTTTAAGGTTCAAAGTAAATTAATTTCTATCCTGCTTAAGTCACTGTTAATTTGGTCTTTTCTACAACTGCTACTAGCCCAATCTTTTATTCTAGCTAATACAGGCCCTTAGAGGCTGAGCTACAGATTACTTTTCCTTGAAACAAAAGCCTGCGATTATGTGGATGTGAGTATAGGCTACTCTTGGGACATCCATTTACTGCACTGTCTAAAATGTGACATTGTCCATTGTCTCCCTGGAGCTTTGAAGCAAGTATCCTCTTTATCCCTAACCAGTTCCAGAAGGAGTAAAAAAACTTTTTTATCATAGATATTTGGTATTACATTACAAAAAGCCATTTAAAAATAAACAGTGACCTTTGTGCTGTGATTCCTTTGGTCTGAGGCTATTAAGAATTCATTTACGATTAGAACATATCACTAACTGGGGGACAGCCACTAATGAATGGAAAACTGAATCCACAAACTGTGAAGATTGTATTTGGGTGGATAACCACAGCTGTGATACTGAGGTTTTATTTTGTAATTACATCTAACTTCTTGAAGATTAAAACAATTTCAAACTCTCATTCCTTTCCATTTTTCTCAAGTTTTTCTCAACTTACAGACCTAGTTAAGCGGCTGGCACAGGATGATCTCAACCCATTCCGTCTTCTCAGATATATCTGGGAGGGAGCTTGGAATGCCCATCCTGAGACGTATGGAGAGAAAGGAAAAACCAGATGTTTCTGTGTCAGCCTATAGAGACTCAAGATAGAAAAACAAAACAAAACAAAACACTTTCTCTCCTCCTCATGGCAAAGTTAAATAAGCAGAAGTGACCCTACTCTTAAGGAAGTAAAATAGCCTTTGGACATAAACTAAGAAAGCTTCAGATTATGCCCCATACCCATCCCACCACCTGGCCACACCCAGTTTGGATGTGATGGGTTATGTCTTCAGAAGATTAGGGAGTATAAAAAAGGAAGGAGGGGTTCTCTCAGTTCCCAGTAAACTAGCTCTGCCCCTCACATCTATTAAATATAGAACTTCTATTAATTTTAGCTAGCTATCACTCTCATCCTTGACCCAAATATTAGCCCCAAGTTAACAAAGCTTTGAGCAAGTGATCCTATGTTAAGAGTTAAGTGATAATAAAAGCTTGTGTTTGTCAGGAAATTCCAACGTGCCAGGCAGTTCACATACAAAATTTCTACTAATGCTCAGAATGACCCTCTGAGAAGGACATTATATTCCTAGCTAACAAAGAAGGACCTGAGTCTGAGAGAAGTTGAGTTACTCTCAGTAACCTTTGCAAAGGCATGCACCTAAAAGCAGCACAGCCTAGGGATGACCAAGACAATCTGCACTGTCCAGTGTAGCATGCCTATTCATCTTTATTTAACCATGTTCATGGAGGACTTCTACGTGTTGAACATTCTACCATGCACTTTCACATCTTCACTCATTGAATTAGATTCATAACCCTAGCTATGGTTTGCCACATTTACAGAACTGAGGCAGAAAGAAGTTAAGTCACTTTCCCTAAGCAAGAGCTTGAGAGTGGCCAGGATTTGAGCCCAGGTGAAGACTTGGAAGAGAAAGGACATATATGTCATATAAGGCATCTGTAGGCATGGCCCAGTGCAGTGATGAACTGCTACTAGCCTCAATGTGTAGAAAATGGAAATGCACATTCTTTCTGGAACTATTTCTCTGCTCTTCCCCTGTAGCTTTTTGGGGCTTCCTACCAACCTGGGGGGCTCATCTTCCAATGTCATATCTTTTTGCCTTTTCATACTGTTCATGGGGTTCTCAAGACAGGGATATTGAAGTGGTTTGCCATTCCAAAATTTCCCACATGAAGAGGACAAGGAGGCTACTGGATGGATGAGAACACAGTTCCTGGTATTTGGGGTCATTTTGATAGACTGTAGATGTTTTTAAGAGAATAAAATAATATTACTTGAGCACTTATTATTTCCCAAGTGCATTGCTTGGTGCTTTTCTCACTTGTGAGGTAGAAATTAGGATCATCCTCACTTTATAGAGGCTTAGAGAGGATCTAGAACCTCACCTAAGGACTTTCAACTCCTCATGGTGGTGCTACAATTGAAAGCCATGCCCTTTGGAGCTGGAAGGTCTGATTACACCATTGTGCCATACTGTCTCATTACAATGAGAGGAGTTGCCTCTCTGGGGAATAGCTGTTAACTAGAGCAATGCTATTTCCAGTTATAATGACTTCGAATTAGCTTTTTGTTGAGTAACTAACATCCCCACCTCGTCCCCCGCAGGGTATCCAGGCAATTGTCATAGACCTTGGGGATCTCAATATCCTGCCCAATTCTCCTGCCTGGATCTCAGTTCATCATCCTATGCATAGTGGGTCTGATACTCAGTTCTAACCCTGCTTAATTGTGCAATATATTTAATTTTCTGATTTTAGCTCACCATCTTTCCTGAGATGGACTTTTATCTTTCAGAGACAGCATAAAATGAAATTTTCAACTTTGTTACTACCAAATGGGGACTCAAAACACAGGCAGTTGGGCAGAATGAAAAATATATCTATAGATAGATTACAACTTGTCAGGTTGTTCCATAAACTGAGAAGAAAAACGAAAAGGTCAAGAATAGCCAAACAAATTTCAAAGAATAAAGAGAGCAAGTAAATTTGCCAT
This sequence comes from Oreotragus oreotragus, assembly GCA_006410675.1. Taxonomy (NCBI): domain Eukaryota; kingdom Metazoa; phylum Chordata; class Mammalia; order Artiodactyla; family Bovidae; genus Oreotragus; species Oreotragus oreotragus. Next base: position 69,445 of record SJYX01018097.1, read on the forward strand.
AAGAAATCACCAGATTATAAACAATGGAGCAAACAAAGAGAACAATAGCAAAGAAGAGAGGACAAGCCCACAAGTATACAGGGACTTGATAAATTATAGAGATGACAGAGATGGCTATTCAAAACTTAATCAAATTGGTTACCTGTATAAAAACCAAAACTGTGTGCCGATATTACGTCATACACAAAAATAAAATCTAAATTGACCAAAGCCTTATGTGTAGAAAGTATAGCTTTAAAACATTTAGGAAAAAACATGAGATTTTACAATGTTCAAATACATGTATATATACATTTTAAGCAAGATATCAAGAATACAAACCATGGAGAAGGGAATTATAAACTTATTATATTTAATTAAAAACTGCTAACAAATAGAAAAAACAAGGAAAAGATAAACTGGAAAGTTGCAGCCCACATAAATAACAAATGATTAGCAACCAGAACATATAAAGAATTCTCACAAATCAAAATGAAAATTAAATCAATAGCTGAATGGAAATATTGGGCAATATTTATTGTTTGGCAAGTCACAGAAGAAGAAATATGAAAGACTACTGGATACAGTAAAATAGGCTCAACTTGACTGTGACCAAGGAAATTAAAGTTAAAACAAACATAAAATACCATTTCATACTCATTCAGATGACAAAACTAAAAAAACCTGAAAATTCTAAGTACTGCAAGAATGTGCAAAAATAGGAAATTTCAAGCGCCATCAATGTGAATATAAATTGAAATTGCCATTTTGAGAAGATTTTACTTAAGTCTACTAATCTGTGGCTACATATAACCACACACCCGGCATACAACCGTTGCTTCTAGATATTTATCCTAAAGAAATACATGAAATATGCGTAAGGACAGTACTTCTCTATAGCATGGCATGTAATAATAAAGAAAAGTGAGAAATAACATAAATAACTATCAATAGGATAGTCGATGGATAAATAAATAATACTGCTCTCTCACAATAGAATTATACACAACAGTGGCGATAAATGAACCAAAACTACATGCATCAAATGGAATTAATCTTGAAACAAAATATTGAATGGAATGTCAAAATGCTACATTTAATAGCATTTAGATGCTCCTAATCTCTACTTCACAAGTGAGAAAGCACCAACATTGTCAGAATGCTACATTTCTGTTTTTTTTTATATACATACATATGTATATGTATAGTGTATATGTGAAAATACCAAGACATAGGTGGAAATACACATGCAGACTTCAGTATGGTGGTTATACTTGCAGAAAGAAAAGAGACAAAATGGATTTGAGAAGGATGAAATATGATTTTAAATCTGTAGATCTCTATTTTATAAAAATAAGGAAATACAGAAAATCACAACATTTCTTAGATACAATGACTGATACTGAATATATATATGTGTGTATGTGTGTATACATATTTATATATATGAAATATACCCTGAACAGGCTTTAGGGTCAACAAGTCCTAGACAGATATACTGTATGTTGGTTCTGCCTATTTATTTTATGCCATATACATATATATATATGTATTCAAAATACATTGAATTTGGTTTTTATCATAAAACACACATATCAGAGTGTGCTATACATTTTATAATTTAATCTTCTTTACCAGAGCACCAAAGAATTGATGTTTTTGAATTGTGCTGCTGGAGAAGACTGTTGAAAGTCCCTCGGACTGCAAGGATATCAAACCAGTCAATCCTTAAGGAGATCAAACCAGTCAATCCTTAAGGAAATCAACCCTGAATATTCACTGGAAGGACTGATGCTGAAGCTGAGGCTCCAATACTTCGGCCACCTGATGCAAAGAGCTGACTCATTGGAAAAGATTCTGATGCTGGGAAAGATTGAAGGTAGAAGAAGAGGGCGACAGAGGGTGAGATGGTTGGATAGCATTATCATCTCAATGGACATGAGCTTGAGCAAGCTCCAGGAGGTAGTGAAGGACAATGAAGCCTGGCGTGCTGTAGTCCATGGGGTCACAAAGAGTCAGACATGACTTTGCGATTGAACAACAGCTCTTCAATGGGCTTCCCTGGTGGCTCAGACAGTAAAGAATGACCTGGGCTTGATTCCTGGGTAGGAAAGATCCCCTAGAGAAGGAAATGGCAACCCTCTCCAGTATTCTTGCCTGGAGAACTCAATGGACAGAGGCGTCTGGCAGGCTACAGTCCATGGGGTTGCAGAGTCAGACACAACAGAGCAGTTCACAGGTTCACGTTCACTTCCTAGCTGTGTGTTCCAAGCAAATTGTTTCACCAGAATGAGCTCAGGCCCTTCACTTTTAGTAACATATATTTCAAAGAGTTGTTCTGAAGAAGATTAAATTATAAAAATCTATAACATACACTGATATGTATGCTCTACAATAAAAGGGAAACCTATTTTGAAANTTGAGCAAGCTCCAGGAGGTAGTGAAGGACAATGAAGCCTGGCGTGCTGTAGTCCATGGGGTCACAAAGAGTCAGACATGACTTTGCGATTGAACAACAGCTCTTCAATGGGCTTCCCTGGTGGCTCAGACAGTAAAGAATGACCTGGGCTTGATTCCTGGGTAGGAAAGATCCCCAAGAGAAGGAAATGGCAACCCTCTCCAGTATTCTTGCCTGGAGCATTCAATGGACAGAGGCGTCTGGCAGGCTACAGTCCATGGGGTTGCAGAGTCAGACACAACAGAGCAGTTCACAAGTTCACGTTCACTTCCTAGCTGTGTGTTCCAAGCAAATTGTTTCACCAGAATGAGCTCAGGCCCTTCACTTTTAGTAACATATATTTCAAAGAGTTGTTCTGAAGAAGATTAAATTATAAAAATCTATAACATACACTGATATGTATGCTCTACAATAAAAGGGAAACCTATTTTGAAAAAAAAAATGCATAGCATACAATATACATGGCATATTAGTATTAGCATAGTGTTCAGCACACAGTAAATATCAATAAAACACTACCACTTTTATTTCTTCAACAAATATCTACATCTTGTGTATTGCCAAGCTTATAAAAGTAAATTATCTGGAGCCAAATTATAATGCTTTATCAATAGTTTTAACATCATGCGCAATAAAACTGAATGGTTCTCTTTTGACAATTTATATATGTGGTTCCAAAGTTACCTGAAGTGGTTCTCATCTGAAAATGCCTTTAAAAGCATTCTAGATGGATCTAGAGACTGTCACACAGAGTGAAGTAAGTCAGAAAAAGAAAAACAAATATCACATATTAACATGCACAACGCACATGCAGAATCTAGAAAAATGGTCAGATGAATCTATTTACAAAGCAGAAATAGAGGCATAAACATAGAAAGCAAGTGTATGGACACCAAGCAGGGGAAAGGAGGGTAGGATGAATTGGGAGATTGGGATTGACATATATACGGTATTGATGCTATGTATAAAACAGGTGACTAATGAGAACCACTATATAGCACAGGAAACTCTACTCAGTGATCTTTTGGGAAAGAAATCCAAGAAAAAGAGGGGATATGTGTATATATANAAGTCTACTAATCTGTGGCTACATATAACCACACACCCGGCATACAACCGTTGCTTCTAGATATTTATCCTAAAGAAATACATGAAATATGCGTAAGGACAGTACTTCTCTATAGCATGGCATGTAATAATAAAGAAAAGTGAGAAATAACATAAATAACTATCAATAGGATAGTCGATGGATAAATAAATAATACTGCTCTCTCACAATAGAATTATACACAACAGTGGCGATAAATGAACCAAAACTACATGCATCAAATGGAATTAATCTTGAAACAAAATATTGAATGGAATGTCAAAATGCTACATTTAATAGCATTTAGATGCTCCTAATCTCTACTTCACAAGTGAGAAAGCACCAACATTGTCAGAATGCTACATTTCTGTTTTTTTTTATATACATACATATGTATATGTATAGTGTATATGTGAAAATACCAAGACATAGGTGGAAATACACATGCAAACTTCAGTATGGTGGTTATACTTGCAGAAAGAAAAGAGACAAAATGGATTTGAGAAGGATGAAATATGATTTTAAATCTGTAGATCTCTATTTTATAAAAATAAGGAAATACAGAAAATCACAACATTTCTTAGATACAATGACTGATACTGAATATATATATGTGTGTATGTGTGTATACATATTTATATATATGAAATATACCCTGAACAGGCTTTAGGGTCAACAAGTCCTAGACAGATATACTGTATGTTGGTTCTGCCTATTTATTTTATGCCATATACATATATATATATGTATTCAAAATACATTGAATTTGGTTTTTATCATAAAACACACATATCAGAGTGTGCTATACATTTTATAATTTAATCTTCTTTACCAGAGCACCAAAGAATTGATGTTTTTGAATTGTGCTGCTGGAGAAGACTGTTGAAAGTCCCTCGGACTGCAAGGATATCAAACCAGTCAATCCTTAAGGAGATCAAACCAGTCAATCCTTAAGGAAATCAACCCTGAATATTCACTGGAAGGACTGATGCTGAAGCTGAAGCTCCAATACTTCGGCCACCTGATGCAAAGAGCTGACTCATTGGAAAAGATTCTGATGCTGGGAAAGATTGAAGGTAGAAGAAGAGGGCGACAGAGGGTGAGATGGTTGGATAGCATTATCATCTCAATGGACATGAGCTTGAGCAAGCTCCAGGAGGTAGTGAAGGACAATGAAGCCTGGCGTGCTGTAGTCCATGGGGTCACAAAGAGTCAGACATGACTTTGCGATTGAACAACAGCTCTTCAATGGGCTTCCCTGGTGGCTCAGACAGTAAAGAATGACCTGGGCTTGATTCCTGGGTAGGAAAGATCCCCAAGAGAAGGAAATGGCAACCCTCTCCAGTATTCTTGCCTGGAGCATTCAATGGACAGAGGCGTCTGGCAGGCTACAGTCCATGGGGTTGCAGAGTCAGACACAACAGAGCAGTTCACAAGTTCACGTTCACTTCCTAGCTGTGTGTTCCAAGCAAATTGTTTCACCAGAATGAGCTCAGGCCCTTCACTTTTAGTAACATATATTTCAAAGAGTTGTTCTGAAGAAGATTAAATTATAAAAATCTATAACATACACTGATATGTATGCTCTACAATAAAAGGGAAACCTATTTTGAAAAAAAAAATGCATAGCATACAATATACATGGCATATTAGTATTAGCATAGTGTTCAGCACACAGTAAATATCAATAAAACACTACCACTTTTATTTCTTCAACAAATATCTACATCTTGTGTATTGCCAAGCTTATAAAAGTAAATTATCTGGAGCCAAATTATAATGCTTTATCAATAGTTTTAACATCATGCGCAATAAAACTGAATGGTTCTCTTTTGACAATTTATATATGTGGTTCCAAAGTTACCTGAAGTGGTTCTCATCTGAAAATGCCTTTAAAAGCATTCTAGATGGATCTAGAGACTGTCACACAGAGTGAAGTAAGTCAGAAAAAGAAAAACAAATATCACATATTAACATGCACAACGCACATGCAGAATCTAGAAAAATGGTCAGATGAATCTATTTACAAAGCAGAAATAGAGGCATAAACATAGAAAGCAAGTGTATGGACACCAAGCAGGGGAAAGGAGGGTAGGATGAATTGGGAGATTGGGATTGACATATATACGGTATTGATGCTATGTATAAAACAGGTGACTAATGAGAACCACTATATAGCACAGGAAACTCTACTCAGTGATCTTTTGGGAAAGAAATCCAAGAAAAAGAGGGGATATGTGTATATATATAGCTAACTCACTTTGCTATACAGCGGAAACTAACACAGCCATGTGAAGCACCTATACCCCAATACATTTTTAGCGTTCTAGAGAAAGCAGTGGAGAAGGCAATGGCAACCCACTCCAGTGTTCTTGCCTGGAGAATCCCAGGGACCGGGGAGCCTGATGGGCTGCTGTCTATGGGGTCACACAGAGTCGAACATGACTGAAGCAACTTAGCAGCAGCAGCAGAAGAGAAAGCAGTGATGGCCGATAGAACTTCCTGTAACAATGGAAGTGTTTCCTCTGTTACCCAGCACTGTAACCACTAGCCACTCTTGGGCTATTAAGTATGTGGACTGTGACTAATGAGGTGAGAAACTCAATTTTTAATCACATTTTTAAATTGAATTAATTAGCCACCTGTGGCTGTTGTTCAGTCAATAAGTCACGTCTGACTTGGCAACCCCATGAACTGCAGCACACCAGAGTTCCCTGTCCTTCACTAAACCCCAGAGCTTGCGCAAACTCATGTATGTCCATTGAGTCAGTGATGCTATCCAACAATCTCATTCTCTGTCATCCCATCCACTTCTGCCTTCAGTCTTTCCCTGCATCAGGGTCTTTTCCAATCAGTCACCACTCTGCATCAAGTGGCCAAAGTACTGGGGCTTCAGCTTCAACACCAGTCCTTCAGATGAATATTCAGGGTTGATTTCATTTAGGATTGACTGGTTTGACTTTCTTGCTGTCCAAGGGATTTTCAAGAGCCTTCTCCAGCACCACAGTTCAAAAGCATCAACTCTTCGGTGCTCAGCATTCTTAAGTTCCAACTCTCACAACCATTCGTGACTACTGAAAAACACACATCTTTGACTACATGGACCTTTATCATCAGTGTGATGTCTCTGGTTTTTAATACGCTGTCTAGGTTTGTCATAGCTTTTCTTTTCTTTTTTTTTATTTTTTAAATTTTATTTTATTTTACTTTACAGTACTCTACTGGTTTTGGCATACATTGACATGAATCCGCCACGGGTGTACACGAATTCCCAAACATGAACCCCCCTCCCTCCTTCCACCCCCCATCATCCCTCCGGATCATCCCCATACACCAGCCCCAAGCACCCTGCATCCAGCTTTTCTTTCAAGGAGCAAGCATTTTTAATTTCATGGCTGCTGTAATTGTCCATAGTGATTTTGGAGCCCAAAAAAATAGTCTGTCACTGTTTCCACTTTTTCCCCATCTACTTGCCATTAAGTGACAGCACCAGACACCATGATCTTAGTTTTTTTGAATGTTGAGTTTTAAGTCAGCTTTTTCACTCTCCTCTTTCACCCTTATCAAGAGGTTCCTTAGTTCCTCTTCACTTTCTGTCATTAGAGTAATGTCATCTGCATAACTGAGGTTGTTGATATTTCTCTGAACTAGATTCCAGCTTGTGCTTCATCCAGTCCAGCATTTCACATGCCGTACTCTGCGTATAAGTTAAATAAACAGGGTAATAACATACAGCCTTGATGTACTCCTTTCCCAGTTTTGAACCAGTCTGCTGTTCCACGTCCAGTTCTAAATGTTGCTTCTTGATTTGCATACAGATTGCTCAGGAGGCATGTAAGATGGTCTGGTATTCCCATCTCTTTAAGAATTTTCCAATTTGTTGTGATCTACACAGTCAAAGACTTTAGCGTAGTCAATGAAGCAGAAGTAGGTTTTTTTTTTTTTTTAATTCTTTTGCTTTCTCTATGATCTAATGGATGTTGGCAATTTGATCTCTGGTTCCTCTGCCTTTTCTAAATCCAGCTCTTACATCTGGACTTTCTCGGTTTACATACTGCTGAAGCCCAGCTTGAAGGATTTTGAGCATTACCTTGCTCATATGTAAAACTGTGCAGTAGTCTGAGCATTCTCTGACATTGCCTTTCTTTGGAATCAGAATGAAAACTGAGCTGTTCCAGTTCTATGGCCACTGCTGTTTTCCAAATTTGCTGACATACTGAACGCAACACTTTGACAGTATCATCTTTTAGCATCTAAAATAGTTCAGCTGGAATTCCATCACTTCCACTAGCTTTGTTTATAGTAATGCTTCCCAAGGCCTATTTAACATCATACTTCAAGATATCTGGCTCTAGATGAGTGACAACACCATCGTGGTTATCCAGGTCATTAAAATCTTTTTTATATAGTTTTGTGTATTCTTGGCACCCCTTCTTAATCTCTTCTGCCTCCTTTAGGTCCCTGCCATTTCTGTCCCTATTGTGTCCATCTTTGCACAATAAAGGTATCTTGGTATCTCCAATTTTCTTCAAGAAAAATTTTTTGAAGAAAATTGGAGATACCATTTTATTGTTTCCTCTATTTTATTGTTTTCCTTTATTTTATTATTTTCCTCTTTCCCATTTTATGGTTTTCCTCTATTTTTTTTTGCATTGTGCACTTAAGAAGGCTTTCTTATCTCTCCTTGCTATCATCTGGAACTCTGCATTCAGTTGGGTATATCTTTTCCTTTCTCTTTTGCCTTTCACTTCACTTATTTCCTCAGCTATTTGTAAGGCCTCCTCAGACAAGGCCTCCTCAGGCCTTCTTGTATTTCTTTTTATTGGAGATGGTAACTACCATATTAGACAGCATAGATCTGAGATTACAAAATGTGTTTTCAGCAAGGACTTTTGGACATCTACTATAAGTAGAGCACCAATGTGGACGATGCAGGAGAAACATAAGACTACCGGTGCCCTCAAATGAATAATCTGTGAAAGGAAAGTAGACATGCATGAGACATTTAAATGAAAAAAATAGGCAGCGAGTAGCTGAACTAAAATGAATGGAAACTAGGGCTATATGGCAAATATTTGCTGGATTACCCCAGGCAGATATAATGAAGGAGAGGTGCCCCGAGATGGCAGGCTGTAATCGGGTTTTAGGAGATGAAAACACTTTAGATGAATAGAGGTAGCTGCTTCATGGGAAATAGATGGGGAAACAGTGGAAACAGTGTCAGACTTTATTCTTTTGGGCTCCAAAATCACTGCAGATGGTGACTGCAGCCATAAAATTAAAAGACGCTTACTCCTTGGAAGAAAAGTTATGACCAACCTAGATAGCATATTGAAAAGCAGAGACATTACTTTGCCGACTAAGGTCCATCTAGTCAAGGTTATGGTTTTTCCAGTGGTCGTGTGTGGATGTGAAAGTTGGACTGTGAAGAAGGCTGAGCGCTGAAGAATTGATACTTTTGAACTGTGACTCTTGAGAGACTCTTGAGAGTCCCTTGGACTGCAAGGAGATCCAACCAGTCCATTCTGAAGGAGATCAGCCCTGGGATTTCTTTGGAGGGAATGATACTGAAGCTGAAACTCCAGTACTTTGGCCACTTCATGCGAAGAGTTGACTCATTGGAAAAGGCTCTGATGCTGGGAGGGATTGGGGGCAGGAGGAGAAGGGGACGATGGAGGATGAGATGGCTGGATGGCATCACTGACTGATGGATGTGAGTCTGAGTGAACTCTGGGAGTTGGTGATGGACAGGGAGTCCTGGAGTGCTGCGATTCATGGGGTCACAAATAGTCAGACATGACTGAGCGACTGAACTGAACTGAACTGAAAGGTAGATGCTGCTGACACCCAGTATAGCTCAAGTAGAGCTGAGGCCAGAGTGACTGAACTGCGACAGATATCTATGGTACAGAAGAACTGCCTGTGAATGCAGCTGGACTTAATAGAATTTCCTTCATCTGTCCATATCTCCAGGCTCCTTTCTTTCCAATGCATGCCCTAGCAACTTAGAGCTATTTTTAGTTTACCTGCAGGTTCTCATCTGTATATATGAACTGGTGTTGCCTCTTCTCGGGTCATCCTATTCTATAATATTTACTAATCCTTAAGACACAGCTCAGGAATTGCTTTCTCTAAGAAACTTCTCCTGACCTTTCATGCCAACCCAGGGCATATTAGATGCCTAATCTGTTTCCAAGAGAGGAGGTATCTAATGCCTCTCCTTGCTGGCATGCATGTTTCTGGTATTGATTTCATTACATGCTTTTATAATTAAGTGCATCCTCCCTAATTGATCAGAGCTTTTTGGAAGCAGGGACAACATCACATTCATTTTTTTCTCCCCAACACTCATTATATTCTGCATGAGTTTTGTCATATAAGCAATGAAAATTCCTAGAAGATTTTCAAATATGAATGTGGTATTTTCTTTGTGATACTTTGTGTGTGTGTGTGTGCATGCTCAATTGTGTCCAACTCTTTGCAACCCCATGGACTAGATAGCCAGCCAGGCTCCTCTGTCCATGGAATTCTCTGGGCAAGAATACTGTAGTGGGTTGCCATTTCCCTCTCCAGGGTATTTTCTCAATCCAGAGATTAAACTCGCACTCTCTTACGTCTTCTGCATTAGCAAGCGGGTACTTTACCAGCTGAGACACTGAGGAAGCCCTTGTGATACTTTCAGTTCAGTTCAGTTCAGTCGCTCAGTCATGTCCGACTCTTTAGGAAGCATAATTTCTTAATATTATTCAGTCTGGATTTTTCCACCTAAAATGAAGCATTATTTTTTAGGAAATGATGATGACAAGGTAATGGAGATATTTTGAAGAATATTAATAAGCATTTCCACTTCTAATTTTTATGTGAGCTTCTCTAGCATCTTCTTCTCCCTGTTAATGCATGTGGCTTGCTCTCTAGCTTCCGTCAGGTCTTATTCATGTGTCATTTTTAAAGTGAATCCCAGCACTCCACCTTTAGTCCCTATTATCATAATCTCTGGCTTTATTTTGCTTCATATCACATATCATTAACTTACTTATTTATTTTGCTTATTCATTTGGTTTATTATCTCTCACTTTCTACTAGTGACAGCTCCTTGGAAGCAAAGATTCTATTTCCTTTTAAACAGCATCCTTAGCACCTAGAAGAGAAGCTGACCCATAGCCTGAAGAACTGTGAATTGAATTGCTATGATCAAAATAAATAACTAATTTTCTGTTTCTGGCATTTAAAAGGAGATTTTGCACTAAGGCAATGGACTCTGAAGCCAGGCCTTGTTGAGAAAGACTGCAAAAGTTAAAGCATTTGTGCAAATCAAGAACCAAAGCTGGAGGATTGCTCAGACCTTGACCTGTCTTTCAGAGTGTATCTGAGATGTACCTTCCACCCGTGATAGCCAGGTCATAGACTCATTAACAGAATCAGAGGATGTGCTACAAAGACAAACCCAATCAGCCTCTTGCAGTTCTCAGGACTAAGGCAGTAATGAGACAATGAGGATCTAAAATCCTCTCCAGATTTGAACTCAGAGATGAGAATATGTTTTACATATTTTTTTTAAGGGCAAAGAACTCTAGGAAAGATGCTTTTATCAACTGTCACTGCACCAACCTGATGAGAAGTGGCTGAGGAGAGGTGGTGACCTCAAAGATAATTGATATCTCCAACATGGCAATCACAGGAATGGCCAGTGGACTTCTTTTGGTTCCAGTGAGGTATAGGCAGGATCTAGAACCTCCTGCCAGTTTATGAGGGATGATTACAAAGAAGTTGAGTTGAGAAAAAATAGGCCTTTCCGATGATGAAGGTTTGGACCAGGAGTAGAAGGAGGACATACCTGAGACCAAAGAGAATTACAAAGAACCAGGTGAGGCCCAGTTACAGAGGAGTGCTACTGAACCCAGCAGGGCAAGAGCAAAGTCATCACAAGTTATGCCAACCAGAGATGCTGGGAGGGACTAGACAGAGAAGGACATCCCTCAGAGAGCAGCGGGATCATGGGATTCCACCTGTGCCTTAAAAAAAACCGTCATCTTCTTGAGATCACAGAAGCCATTTTTGATGGGTGTTGGGCTTCCCAGGCAGCGTTAGTGGTAAAGAACCTGCCTGCCAATGCAGGAGATGGTAAGAGAGGCAAGTTCGATCTCTGGATTGGGAAGATTCCCCTGGAAGAAGGCGTGACAACCCACTCCAGTATTCTTGCCTGGAGAATCCCATGGGCAGAGGAGCCTGGCAGGCTACAGGCCATAGGGTTGGCCATGACTGAAGCGACTTAGCATGGATGCAAGTCATGGGGAGCAAATTATGGAAATTAAGAGACAACATTTTGGCCCATAGGCTGAGGAACCTGAAGGGATGTTTTTAATTCCTATATTAGGCTCAAGGTTCTAAGTTGCTCTATCCCCACAACTTAGCAGGAGGGTAGTCACAAGGATGATACAGCTGTGATGAAGAAACTGCATCTTGTCTGCACATCTGAGTAGACTGTGAGTACCAGTCCAACAAAATAATCAGTGCACACAGCCAGAGCCCCACAGAGAGTAAATGGTTGCTAGTGGTCTGATTTTTACAAAGTTCGGTCCTTCTTGGAACACCCACTGCTTACAGCACCACCTGTGTAGCAACGGTTCTGCTTCATGCTAACAATGCATGAAAGGATCTTGAGACAGTTGCCTTGGGGATTTTAGAATCACACACTATAAATTACACTTTTATTCCGTTATCTAGCTCACCACTGGTTTCTCCAAATATGATTTTATCTCAGTCTTATAGAACAGCCTACGAGCACCACCAAACCCATTTGACAGATGAAGAAGCTGAGCCATAGGCTCTAAAGTTGCAGGGCTGTGTGTATGGATTCTTGGCAGCATGGAGTCCCCCAAATCATCCATTATGGTGTAAGTTTCTGGCTGTTTCCATTTCAGAAAGTGGGGAGTGTCTCTCAATTCTCCACAAAGAATTTCTCTCCAATCACTGATCTGGGTATCTCTCATTCTATCCTGCTGAACCCAGTCAAATGGGCAGGTAGTAGCGTGTTCCTCCCAGAGCAGGTGCAGTCAAATGAATGGTAGCGTTCACTGCTGCTTAATGAGTAGCCCCATGCTGCCACAGTGCCATATTCTGGTTTGAATTTTTAATTCCATCTCATAAAATAGTGCTATAAATCATCCTGCGCTCCATTTAGAGTTGCATTTTCCAAAACCATCTCTGAAGTAATTAAGGAGAAACTACTCAGGCCTCTAAATCAGTTCCCGAGATATGGAGGAGCAATGAAAATTCTGCAGCTCCCTTCTCTTTTCTTCTATCTCTCACATCAATTCATCCTGGCTATGACAAACTATCATCCCCAAACCTTCATTCACAAAATATTTATGAGCCATTTGTGAACCTTAAGCCACTGAGAAACATAATGCTGCATGACAAAAATGAGTTATATGAAAGTGTACAAAGTCTTACTTTAATATAATCCATCCGGCCCCAGATCTGCAGATTAATAACCCAAGCCTGACTTCACTATGAGATCCAGACCAAATGAGACATTCTAAAAATCTCAAAGCTGGGCCCAGAGACCTTGCAACCTAACCTAATTCACCTGTTCCCTATATTTTCAAAATCAAATAAATACATAAATAACAAGTAAATTCAAAAGAGATTTCCCCAGCTCCAGGGAGCACTTTTACAGCATATACAAAGCAAACCAATTTGAATGTTTCCCAAACATGCAGGTGCTAAATACTCATGCTTGGCAGGAGTAATTATTTGCTGTATTCCCTGGATCTTCTATTTTGCTGAATTTAATTTGTTTTCAATTCTTTGAGGGAGCAAAAATATAAAAAGTACACCCAAACAGTAGAAAAACTGTGACAGTAAATGAGAGATTTACCACCGGGTTTGTTATGAATATTGTTTAGGCAGCATAAAATTGAAAAATAGTGGGAGGATATCTTCCTTCATTCTCTCCTTCCCTCTCTGCAGTTGGTAGGAAAATGCAAACCTGAAACAATGGAGTGTGGATGAGGTTGGGGGGCAGCATTGCTGTGAACCACTCTTGAGCAAAATCAATGACATTCTTGAAAAAAGGAGAGATTTATGACTTCAGCATCTCATCACCAATAACAGCTCCAGAATGATGGCAAAGGCAAACTTTGTAAGAAGAAGGCCTCACATAGCCCAGGAGTCATGGGAGCCAGCAGAGGTGCTGGCATCCATGGGGGAGGTGGAAATGTTTCCTTGAGATAGCAGTTCTCAAACTAGTTGCACATTAGATTCACCCCTGGAGTTTTAAAGCCTACTAATGCCAGATGCCAACCCAGGACTGATTGAATCAGAGTCTCTGCAGGTGGAGTGTAGGTCCTGCTGATGTAAAATGTGCTTCAAATGAGCCTAATGCTTTGGGGACTGGGAAGCACTGGGTGGTGGTTGATTCTGTCGGTCAATTGCAATTGATGATTGACTGCTCATGGATGCTTGGTAGAGATGAAAAGTTGCAAAGTTGAAGCCTGAGGCTTTATTTAGCATGTAGGTCTTAGCTTGGCATGTATTATACTTAAAATCAAAACAATATTTTTTAATAGAAGATATCAAAAAAGTATAAATTTCTAATTTCTTTTAAAAAGACATTCTAGACATCCTGCATGGCATGTTCAGCTCGACTCCCATGATGTCTGCCCACTTACACAAAGCAGGTCTGTCTGCGCAGTGTGCCTTCGTTTCCATCACAGCCTTCTGAAGATCATACCAGACCACCTCTCTCACTAAAATCACCTGCATTTTATGGCACTTTTTCTTGCTGACCACGAACACAGACCTATGGAAGTGTTAGGAATCATAATCCTAAGACTCAGATATTTGTAAATAAGTAAATGGAGATCTAGAAAATGCAAACTGCTTCCTAGTTCTATTACTTCTTAATCTCTGTCATACTTTCTCAAATTCCCATTTACCTAAGTCAAACTTGCAGGGAAATTTGTTTTTGCAGATTGATCTATTAATATTTAATGATGTTTCTCTTTGAATTTTAAAGTAGTAATTAAATTGAACTGTTCAGAAAGAGCGTATTAATTCCATTTTTTTAATATGAAAGAGAATAAATCTTGCTCAAAACAAAGGCACTGTTAGAAAGAGAACGTTAATTCTGTAGAGTCAACCAAGATATCTTTTATTAAATATGTATTTCAATGATGCGAAATATACTGAGACAACAGCTACTATAGAAACATGAAGTATATACTAATAAGACATATTTCCATTCTCTAACTTTCCTAGCAGCTTGCTGGTACCTTTCAATTTCTGACTTAATTTATATATGTTTATGCTCCTCTAATATATTACAAATTCATTCAGGAGAGAATCTTTGCTTTTTTAAAAAAAAAAAAATCTTCTGAGTCTACAATAGCACTTAACACAAGGCTTTACATTGTAATTAGTATCTGGTGGCTCAGATGGTAAAGCGTCTACCTACAATGTGGAAGACTGGGGTTCGATCCCTGGGTTGGGAAGATCTCCTGGAGAAGGAAATGGCAACCCACTCCAGTGTTCTTGCCTGGAAAATTCCATGGACTGAGGAGCCTGGTAGGCTACAGTTCATGGGTTTGCAAAGAGTCGGATACGACTGAGCAACTTCACTTCAATAATGGCGAAGGAAACATAAACCCACTCCAGTGTTCTTGCCTGGAGAATCCCAGGGATGGAGGAGCCTGGTGGGCTGCTGTCTATAGGGTCACACAGACTCATACACAACTGAAGTGACTTAGCAGCAGCAGCAGCAGTATCCAATAAATATTGGTAAATATCCAGTAAATATACAAAGTAGACCCCAGAAGGTAAAAGAAAGCAATATTCAGAGTAAAGAATCAATATATTAATAGATACCATGGGCAATCCATGTGGTACTGACCGTGTTCTCTGCATATATTTATAGTTCACTGGAGCTTCAAAAGCAAGCTTAGAAGCCCAAGAACATCACTACTGTGATGAGCACAGTCCTGTGGCAGCATCTAGAGAGGCAAACACAGATCTATTCTATCCACTGCCATTTATCCCTGGCTCCCATAATGAAAGGAAAACTCAAACCTATTGAAATTATGCTCTGTTCCAGACACTGCAAATAGGAGGGATCTCACTTGGTTGTTACAGCAACTCTAAGTATTTGTCCCTAATTTACAAATAAGATATTTCTGTCTAGAAGTCAAGTATCTTCTCCCAATTCATGCAAATGTTTAGTAGCAAAGCTCAGAGTTTCTCACACTTCCTCTGTCACCTGAGAATCACAGCAAAATGGAAATTTTGATTCAGTAGGTCTCAGGTAAGTCCTGGGATTCTGTATTTCTCACAAAGCCCCTGTAATATTGAATTGCTGTCCCATTTCCACCACTGGAACTGAAGAGCGGAGTCAGAATTAAAGTATGAGGTCTCTGAAGCCCCATCTGAAGTTGAGTTCTTGGAAGTTTCCCTAAAGCTATGAATTTTGTCATGGTTGCTCAAAACTGCCCTGTAATTCAAACTCTTTCTCTCTCTCCTTCCCCACCCGCCCCCATTTAGCCTTAGAGTAACCAAGATCCTATCTCACTAGGCGGCTTTACCACCTCCTTCCTCTTCCTTTACTCAGCATCCTTTGGTCATGTTCTCAGTTGAAAGGAATCTGAGATTCCAGGCCTTCAGTTCATTTGCAGTTAGAAAATATTTCTGGAGCAACTTCCTTGCTCCAGGCCTTGTGCCAAGCTCTAGAAGGCAGTCATAAACAGAAAAAGCTGCTCCCTAAACCAATTTGAAATTGGAATCCAGAGGTACAAAATATTATAGGAAGAAACAGTTTGCCCCATGAGTGTCTTAGATGACCAGAGATGATTAGAGAACATTTCCCAAGAGGAATATCTCAACTAATATCTAGGAGTTAGAGTTAGACAGGTGAAGAGAAAGCTAAAATTGAGTGTGATAATTATTTTTTATGTGTCGACTTGACTGGATCATTGAGTGTCTAGATATTTGATCAAACACTATTCTGTGTGTCTTTGAGGAAGTCCTTGGAGGAGATTAACAATCAAATCATTAGACTGAGTAAAGCAGATTTTCCTCCCTTTGTAAATGGTATCACTCAATCCATTGAAGGGCTTTAATAAGACAAAGCTTCCCTAGTGGCTCAAATGTTAAAGAATCTACCTGCAATCTGGGAGACCGGGATTCCATCCCTGGGTTGGGCAGATCCCCTGGAGAAGGAAATGGCAACCCACTCCAAAATTCTTGCCTGGAGAATCCCATGGACAGAGGAGCCTGGTGGGCTACGGTCCATAGGGTCACAGAGTCAGACACAACTGAGCAACTAATACTTCCATTGCCAATGAGATAGAATTCTTCCTCGTTGGCTGTTTGAGCTGGGACATCAGTCGTTTTATACTTTTGGGCTCTTCTTGGGCCTCAAGCCTACAGTTTTCAGACTAAGATTTGTATCATTGGCCCTTGTGGGTTTCCAGCTTGCCAACTGTGGATATTGGGATTTTTCTACTCTCATATGTAAGTTAATTCCTTATAATAGATCACTCTACACACACACACACACACACACACACACACACACACACACANTCTTCCTCGTTGGCTGTTTGAGCTGGGACATCAGTCATTTTATACTTTTGGGCTCTTCTTGGGCCTCAAGCCTACAGTTTTCAGACTAAGATTTGTATCATTGGCCCTTGTGGGTTTCCAGCTTGCCAACTGTGGATATTGGGATTTTTCTACTCTCATATGTAAGTTAATTCCTTATAATAGATCACTCTACACACACACACACACACACACACACACACACACACACACATTCTATTTGTCTCAGTGTATTTGTGTAATACACTGAGTAAAGTGTTAGGGGTTGGGGAGAGTTCAACACATCAGATGAAGTTCAGGTTTAGTCCAGTCTTGCTGAGGTCTAGAACAATGAGTGGGGGAAATCAAACTGTGAAGCTAGAGATGTAAGGACAGACCAGGTAGAATGAGGTATAGCTTGCCTTAAGAGGTGTCTTACCTCTTCCATGAGTTTTTACTTTACAGGGAAAGAAAATATGGAAAAAAATGACTTAAAAAAAAAAAAAGGATAGGCTAAGTGTCAGAAACAGAAGACAATGGGGAAATTTCATTCATTTTATTACGTATTTATCAGGCCAGGAACAGAAGAATCATAGCTTTTGCCTTCATTCATTCTTTAAAAAACACTTGCCAAGGACCTATCATGGGCCAAGTGTCATTCTAGGTGGAGAGGAGACATCAGGGAACAAAGTGCCTACCTTCAAGAATGCAGATAATAAACAAGTGCATTTGCATGTATATTTCTATGAAGAAAAGTAAAGCAGGAGATGAAGAAAGGGCATCTTGGGGTAGAATGTGAGGACTACAAGTTATGCCAACCAGAGATGCTGGGAGGGACTAGACAGAGAAGGACATCCCTCAGAGAGCAGCGGGACCATGGGATTCCACCTGTGCCTTAAAAAAACCCGTCATCTTCTCGAGATCACAGAAGCCATTTTTGATGGGTGTTGGGCTTCCCAGGCAGCGCTAGTGGTAAAGAACCTGCCTGCCAATGCAGGAGATGGTAAGAGAGGCAAGTTCCATCTCTGGATCGGGAAGATTCCCCTGGAAGAAGGCGTGACAACCCACTCCAGTATTCTTGCCTGGAGAATCCCATGGGCAGAGGAGCCTGGCAGGCTACAGGCCATAGGGTTGGCCATGACTGAAGCGACTTAGCATGGATGCAAGTCATGGGGAGCAAATTATGGAAATTAAGAGACAACATTTTGGCCCATAGGCTGAGGAACCTGAAGGGATGTTTTTAATTCCTATATTAGGCTCAAGGTTCTAAGTTGCTCTATCCCCACAACTTAGCAGGAGGGTAGTCACAAGGATGATACAGCTGTGATGAAGAAACTGCATCTTGTCTGCACATCTGAGTAGACTGTGAGTACCAGTCCAACAAAATAATCAGTGCACACAGCCAGAGTCCCACAGAGAGTAAATGGTTGCTAGTGGTCTGATTTTTACAAAGTTCGGTCCTTCTTGGAACACCCACTGCTTACAGCACCACCTGTGTAGCAACGGTTCTGCTTCATGCTAACAATGCATGAAAGGATCTTGAGACAGTTGCCTTGGGGATTTTAGAATCACACACTATAAATTACACTTTTATTCCATTATCTAGCTCACCACTGGTTTCTCCAAATATTTATTATTATGAGGATGATTTTATCTCAGTCTTATAGAACAGCCTACGAGCACCACCAAACCCATTTGACAGATGAAGAAGCTGAGCCATAGGCTCTAAAGTTGCAGGGCTGTGTGTATGGAGTCTTGGCAGCATGGAGTCCCCCAAATCATCCATTATGGTGTAAGTTTCTGGCTGTTTCCATTTCAGAAAGTGGGGAGTGTCTCTCAATTCTCCACAAAGAATTTCTCTCCAATCACTGATCTGGGTATCTCTCATTCTATCCTGCTGAACCCAGTCAAATGGGCAGGTAGTAGCGTGTTCCTCCCAGAGCAGGTGCAGTCAAATGAATGGTAGCGTTCACTGCCGCTTAATGAGTAGCCCCATGCTGCCACAGTGCCATATTCTGGTTTGAATTTTTAATTCCATCTCATAAAATAGTGCTATAAATCATCCTGCGCTCCATTTAGAGTTGCATTTTCCAAAACCATCTCTGAAGTAATTAAGGAGAAACTACTCAGGCCTCTAAATCAGTTCCCAAGATATGGAGGAGCAATGAAAATTCTGCAGCTCCCTTCTCTTTTCTTCTATCTCTCACATCAATTCATCCTGGCTATGACAAACTATCATCCCCAAACCTTCATTCACAAAATATTTATGAGCCATTTGTGAACCTTAAGCCACTGAGAAACATAATGCTGCATGACAAAAATGAGTTATATGAAAGTGTACAAAGTCTTACTTTAATATAATCCATCCGGCCCCGGATCTGCAGATTAATAACCCAAGCCTGACTTCACTATGAGATCCAGACCAAATGAGACATTCTAAAAATCTCAAAGCTGGGCCCAGAGACCTTGCAACCTAACCTAATTCACCTGTTCCCTATATTTTCAAAATCAAATAAATACATAAATAACAAGTAAATTCAAAAGAGATTTCCCCAGCTCCAGGGAGCACTTTTACAGCATATACAAAGCAAACCAATTTGAATGTTTCCCAAACATGCAGGTGCTAAATACTCATGCTTGGCAGGAGTAATTATTTGCTGTATTCCCTGGATCTTCTATTTTGCTGAATTTAATTTGTTTTCAAT
This sequence comes from Oreotragus oreotragus, assembly GCA_006410675.1. Lineage (NCBI taxonomy): Eukaryota > Metazoa > Chordata > Mammalia > Artiodactyla > Bovidae > Oreotragus > Oreotragus oreotragus. The sequence continues at coordinate 89,249 of SJYX01018097.1, forward strand.
TCTTTGAGGGAGCAAAAATATAAAAAGTACACCCAAACAGTAGAAAAACTGTGACAGTAAATGAGAGATTTACCACCGGGTTTGTTATGAATATTGTTTAGGCAGCATAAAATTGAAAAATAGTGGGAGGATATCTTCCTTCATTCTCTCCTTCCCTCTCTGCAGTTGGTAGGAAAATGCAAACCTGAAACAATGGAGTGTGGATGAGGTTGGGGGGCAGCATTGCTGTGAACCACTCTTGAGCAAAATCAATGACATTCTTGAAAAAAGGAGAGATTTATGACTTCAGCATCTCATCACCAATAACAGCTCCAGAATGATGGCAAAGGCAAACTTTGTAAGAAGAAGGCCTCACATAGCCCAGGAGTCATGGGAGCCAGCAGAGGTGCTGGCATCCATGGGGGAGGTGGAAATGTTTCCTTGAGATAGCAGTTCTCAAACTAGTTGCACATTAGATTCACCCCTGGAGTTTTAAAGCCTACTAATGCCAGATGCCAACCCAGGACTGATTGAATCAGAGTCTCTGCAGGTGGAGTGTAGGTCCTGCTGATGTAAAATGTGCTTCAAATGAGCCTAATGCTTTGGGGACTGGGAAGCACTGGGTGGTGGTTGATTCTGTCGGTCAATTGCAATTGATGATTGACTGCTCATGGATGCTTGGTAGAGATGAAAAGTTGCAAACTTGAAGCCTGAGGCTTTATTTAGCATGTAGGTCTTAGCTTGGCATGTATTATGCTTAAAATCAAAACAATATTTTTTAATAGAAGATATCAAAAAAGTATACATTTCTAATTTCCTTTAAAAAGACATTCTAGACATCCTGCATGGCATGTTCAGCTCGACTCCCATGATGTCTGCCCACTTACACAAAGCAGGTCTGTCTGCGCAGTGTGCCTTCGTTTCCATCACTGCCTTCTGAAGATCGTACCAGACCACCTCTCTCACTAAAATCACCTGCATTTTATGGCTCTTTTTCTTGCTGACCACGAACACAGACCTATGGAAATGTTAGGAATCATAATCCTAAGACTCAGATATTTGTAAATAAGTAAATGGAGATCTAGAAAATGCAAACTGCTTCCTAGTTCTATTACTTCTTAATCTCTGTCATACTTTCTCAAATTCCCATTTACCTAAGTCAAACTTGCAGGGAAATTTGTTTTTGCAGATTGATCTATTAATATTTAATGATGTTTCTCTTTGAATTTTAAAGTAGTAATTAAATTGAACTGTTCAGAAAGAGCGTATTAATTCCATTTTTTTTAATATGAAAGAGAATAAATCTTGCTCAAAACAAAGGCACTGTTAGAAAGAGAACGTTAATTCTGTAGAGTCAACCAAGATATCTTTTATTAAATATGTATTTCAATGATGCGAAATATACTGAGACAACAGCTACTATAGAAACATGAAGTATATACTAATAAGACATATTTCCATTCTCTAACTTTCCTAGCAGCTTGCTGGTACCTTTCAATTTCTGACTTAATTTATATATGTTTATGCTCCTCTAATATATTACAAATTCATTCAGGAGAGAATCTTTGCTTTTTT
>SJYX01018097.1:99490-116936 GCA_006410675.1 Oreotragus oreotragus
AAAAAAAAAGAGCATTGTATTGTGCAGGGAGCATTCAATAAACCGATAATAATGATAAGGACATTAATAATAATGAGACAGGCAAGAAGGGAGTGGCAGGAATCGGGGGTGGGGTTGGCGGCACTGCTTCATCCTGCTCTCAGCTCACCCTCCAGTGCAGACACAACAGGGGTGGCGGAGTCGTGGTCCCTTCTCTCCTCAGGGTTGCACGCCCGCCTCAGCTGGCTGCCAGTTGTCAGCTCCACCTGCAGGCCTCAGGAGAGACCATCTGGACCTGGCATTTGACACCACTCACAGCACAGAAAAGACCAGAACTCAGGGTCGAGCAATAGCTCCAGTGGTCCCCTCCTTGACAAGGGCATGTGTTTCCATTTAGGGCAGGCTTGTTTTTCGAGAATCCTTGTCCCTCCCCACGCTTGGAAATTTCCTGAGGGCTTATGCTTGACCTCCACACCTGGGGCTGCTGAGCCGGCTTCCTGCCGTTGCTGCCTGCCCTCTGGCCTGCCCATCAAACCCCTGGTTGACCTCTGGAGGGCCAGACCGCATAGCGTGTGTGCCCTGTGGCCTCCTCGTTTCTACACTCTATCTGACCCAACACCATGACGTCTGTATCTGCCCTCAGGCTCCCTGCCGACTCTTTGTAGCCCTTTGCAGCAGTTGAACACACTCCAGTTTTGGCGTTTTGCCCAGAACAGTGACCCCTAAGATGCTTGGGGTCTGTCCACCAATGCCCCATCACTCACTGGCAAAATGGAATCCACTGACCCGTCCAGCCTAGCCCTGCTCTCTCAGTGGTCTCATTAGGACACAGAACATAGTCTACTGGAAACTTCTCCACCTGTCTTGATCTGAGTAGCTCCCAAGTGTGTGATCCCTTCAGTCTAACCACGAAGATCATCAGTCATTCTGCTTTAGTCAAGGACACTGAAGAGAACTATTCTCTTTCTAATGAGTCCTCCTCCCAATGAGTCCTCCTCCCTTATCCCTGCTTGTGGGAAGGCAAATGGTTGGGGCATTCTTTCCTTTGGGGTCACCAAGAGTTCTCTATGAACATGCTTCTTTGTTCTTTGTGATTTGATTATATTCTTAAAAAAAAAAGTCAAGTAAGCTTAGTGTCGAGTTAACCCTTTGGGGTTATACATTGGTTGATAATCCTTAATACCAAACCATTTATTCTTCATGTGGTAGGCATCGTGGCAGTGGGCCAATTGCAGTGGAAGGAACAATGTCAATCTACTCAGGCTTTTCTTGGACTGAATATTGTGCTAAAACCATATAAGCTGCTCTTCCTCATCGAGAGGGACTTACAGCTGAGCTGAGATGACCCAACTGGCTTCAAATGTGTGTCTTCAGATACTGGAAAATGATTCCAAGCCACAGGCTTTTCTAACAAGATAAGTGGTAGTTACAGTGTGGTCTGGGCAATCTGATAATTCACAAGTATTGCTGAGCTGTCTACAATTGCAAAGGGTCTCAAAATGTGATAATGTTGAAGTAATCTTACTTTACTCATCAGTAGCTTTCAACACGGTGATCTCCCCTCCTTGAAACATTTTCTTCAGCCTACCCCCCCACCCTGGGACATCATTTTATCAATTTTCCTTCCACCTCCACAGGCTCATTCATTTCAGTCTGCTTGCTTCTCCTCCTCGTAAGCCAGACTGCCACATTTTGGGATGCTCCTTAGCTTTATGTGGGGGGAAATCTTCCATTCAACTCTTCAGAATCTCACTCCACTCCCGACTAGTAAAGTAATGCTCAAAATTCTTCAAGCCAGGCTTCAGCAATACATGAACCGTGAACTTCCAGATGTTCAAGCTGGTTTTAGAAAAGGCAGAGGAACCAGAGATAAAATTGCCAACATCCGCTGGATCATGGGAAAAGCAAGAGAGTTCCAGAAAAACATCTATTTCTGCTTTATTGACCATGCCAAAGCCTTTGACTGTGTGGATCACAATAAACTGTGGAAAATTCTGAAAGAGATGGGAATACCAGACCACCTGGCCTGCCTCTTGAGAAATCTGTATGCAGGTCAGGAAGCAACAGTTACAACTGGACATGGAACAACAGGCTGGTTCCAAATAGGAAAAGGAGTTCGTNTGAACCGTGAACTTCCAGATGTTCAAGCTGGTTTTAGAAAAGGCAGAGGAACCAGAGATAAAATTGCCAACATCCGCTGGATCATGGGAAAAGCAAGAGAGTTCCAGAAAAACATCTATTTCTGCTTTATTGACCATGCCAAAGCCTTTGACTGTGTGGATCACAATAAACTGTGGAAAATTCTGAAAGAGATGGGAATACCAGACCACCTGGCCTGCCTCTTGAGAAATCTGTATGCAGGTCAGGAAGCAACAGTTACAACTGGACATGGAACAACAGACTGGTTCCAAATAGGAAAAGGAGTTCGTCAAAGCTGTATATTGTCTCCCTGCTTATCTAACTTATATGCAGAGTACATCATGAGAAACGCTGGGCTGGAAGAAGAACAAACTGGAATCAAGATTGCCGGGAGAAATATCAATAACCTCAGATATGCAGATGACACCACCCTTATGGGAGAAAGTGAAGAGGAACTAAAAAGCCTCTTGATGAAAATAAAAGAGGAGAGTGAAAAAGTTGGCTTAAGGCTCAACATTCAGAAAACGAACATCTTGGCATCTGGTCCCATCACTTCATGGGAAATAGATGGGGAAACAGTGGAAACAGTGTCAGACATCATTTTTTGGGGCTCCAAAATCACTGCAGATGCTAACTGCAGCCATGAAATTAAAAGACCCTTACTCCTTGGAAGAAAATTTATGACCAACCTAGATAGCATATTCAAAAGCAGAGACATTACTTTGCCAATAAAGGTCTGTCTAGGCAAGGCTATGGTTTTTCCGGTGGTCACGTATGGATGTGAGAGTTGGACTATGAAGAAAACTGAGTGCTGAAGAATTGATGCTTCTGAACTGTGGTGTTGGAGAAGACTCTTGTAAGTCCCTTAGACTGCAAGGAGATCCAACCAGTCCATTCTGAAGGAGATCAGCGCTGGGATTTCTTTGGAAGGAATGATGCTAAAGCTGAAACTCCAGTACTTTGGCCACCTCATGCGAAGAGTTGACTCATTGGAAAAGACTTTGATGCTGGGAGGGATTGGGGGCAGGAGGAGAAGGGGACGACTGAGGATGAGATGGCTAGCTGGCATCACCAACTCGATGGACGTGAGTCTGAGTGACCTCCAGGAGTTGTTGATGAACAGGGAGGCCTGGCATGCTGCGATTCATGGGGTCGCAAAGAGTCGGACACGACTGAGTGACTCAACTGGACTGAACTGAGCTGAATTCTTATAATACTTCTGCCCAACAATAATGTGAAAGTCAGCTCTTACAGAAAATTGGGAATTCGTCTTTGTGACCCAGAATATCAGTTTGGACAAAGCAAGGACTAGGGTGAACATGTATTATTATTATTTGATCTTATTTATTTGTCACCCTGAGAACATCTCACATCTGGCATTTTTCTTTGGTCTCCTTCACTCTCTTGGCCAAAAGTTTAGCACCCTCTTCCTCTTTTTTCTTAGAATTCTGTCTCTTCATAGCTATTTGCTGGTATTTAGTTGCGAAACATGTGGAGTAAGAGATGCTGAATCTTAAGTGCTTTGGCCCCAGGTTTCTAACCTTCTTTGTTTAGGGGCTTTCTTATAACACACTGGCAGACATCATCTGTTTGAGAAACACTGAAAAGTTTGTGGATTCTGCTAGCTCTTTTGGGCTCCAGGTGAAAAGGCACGGTAGTATCAGTGAGTCCTGAAATATTCTTCTCCCTTTTTTAATGATGACCAAATTGAAAACACTCAGGTTAGCATTTATGATGCAACTTGATACAGATTTACACTTTCTTTCTCCAGTCCTTCCTGGTCTGTAATAGGAATGCCTCTTATTTTGTAGTAGGCAGACTTGTCCATAGGTCAAGACAGTTTGCTTCAAAAGGAAACCCTGTTTGTCCTTCCCACCACTGATTCAGACCACACCACATAACCCTTCTGTTTTTCACCCAGAGAATCAGCAGCATCTTCTGTGGCCATAGATGCACTTTTCTTAAAAGGTACAAAGTTTTTGCTCAGCATCCACTTCAATGAGTTTCTGACCGGTGGCCAGGAAGGAGATGGGTTGGGTTTTATTCTGAAGCAGTCTACCACCTCTGAGGCACTACAAAAAAGATGAGTAAATGTGTATTAAGTCATGAAGCTTCTGATTTTAAAAAATGTGACTGGTGTTAAAACATTATTTTTATTATAGGAAAGATCCCATGTATTTTCTTTCCATTCATAGCCACATACACATAATCAAGCAGAAGAGAGAGGCAATGATTGAGTTGTTTTGTGTCCTAGATGACTCACCTGAACTATCCAGAAGTGGCAAGGAAAAGGGCATCTCTGTTAAGAAAGAAGTAATATTTCTTCTACATTAGTCAGATAATCCTGATTTTACTCCTCACTTGCTTTTATTTTTCTATTTAGACATTTTAAATAGACTTTATTTTTATACCAGTTTTAGATTTACAGGAAAATGAAGAAGATAGTTCAGAGAGTTCTCATCTATCCTACACTCAGTTGCCCCTATTATTAACATCTTATATCAGTATGGTGTACTTCCCACAATTAATGAACAGATGATGCATTAGTTTTAACTAAAGTCCATACTTTATTCAGATTACCTTCTTTTTTTCCTAACATCCTGTTCCTTTTCCAAGATTTCATCTAGGACACAATGTTGCATTTAATCATCATGTCTTCTTAGACTCCTCTTGGCTACAAGAGCTTCTCAGACTTTTCCTTGTTATTGATGACCTTGACAGTTTGAGGGAGTACTGGCCAAGAATACTGTAGGATGCTCCTCTGCTGGAATTTGTCCAAGGTTTTTCTCATGATTACACTGGGGTTATGAGAATTAGAGAGGAAGATTGCAGAGAAGTGCCATTTTCACCCTGTCATATCAAGGTTACACACTATCTACATAGCTTATGACTACTGATGTTGACCTCAGTCACCTGGCTAAAAGTGTGGGTCAGGTTTCTCTACTGTAAAGTTATGCTATTTCTCCCCCTCCCTTTCCATATTCTGATTTTGGGGAGAATGTCTCTGTACACAACCCACACTTAAAGAATGATGGGTTATGCCATGCTACTCCTTTAGGTACATGCATAAATTAGTGTGCTCAGGATATTTGTCTCTTCTCTCCCACTTATCATTTTATTTATGCCTTTATTTATATCAGTAGAGACTCATAGATATTTGTCTCTTTTTTGAATTACTATCTACTACTACCTTAATAATGTTTTGGTCAAATTATTCCAGCTTCCGGCAGTTGGGAATTTTAATTTGTTTTTGTGCCCCTCTTATTGTGTGTGTATGTGTTTTAATACTTCTTTATTTTAGGACTGACAAGCAGCATTAGGCTTATCTTGTAACTTTAATGCCCCAATCCTAGAATCAGTCATTTTTTCCATGAATCTGTGGTTCCTTTAATTAGAGAAAAATATTAGAGACCAACATCTGGATGATAGATGTGCTCATTGATACTAGGCTGCCCTTTCTTTATGTCTACTTATTTAAGATAGCAAAGAAATATATATGTATATATTAATGTGTATATATGCATATCTATAAATATTTTTATAGAGGACCACCTGTAATCACATTTACTTTTTCTGTACTCATACACATAATGAAAGAGATTCACATAGCCACTCCCATCCCAACACTAAGCTTCTGTGTGTGTGTGTGTGTGTGCACACATGTGTGTATGTTCAGTTGTGTCCAACTCTTTGTGATCCCAGGTACTGTAGCCCTCCAGGCTCCTCTGTCCACGGGATTTCCCAAGCAAGAATACTGGAATGAGTTGCCATTTCCTTCTCCAGTGGATCTTCCTGACCCAGGGATCGAACCTGTGTCTCTTGTGTCTCCTGCCTTGGCAGGCATATTCTTTACCACTGTACCATGTGGGGACTAGCACCAAGCTTAAACCACCTTAAAATCAGGTTTGGGGCAAGCACCTCTTAGTATCAGACACTGATGTGAACATCTCTGCCCTTGGATAGTTTCTAATCTAGTGGGAAAAATAGATATATAGGCATACAATTTCAATGAAATGTAGCAGTTTGATCTCATGGGAAATATACAGATTGCTGAAAAAAGTACACAGTAAATGAGGTCAAGTATGAGGATGTATAAATGTGTTAAGTGAAACTAAGGAAAGTGGACTTTATTCTGTAGGTGAATGGAGATGATAGCAACATTTAATACAAGACCAAGTATGCATGAACCCAAGCCAGGTAGACCATTTCCAGTTTCCTGGGCACTAAAGTGTCAAGATCTAATGGAAGAGAGACATTAAGGCTAAAACCATGAAATCTCCTTCCTTGTATACTGTTAGTTTTCATGTTGGTAGGAATGCAAAGATGCTGCTCATGTGTGAAAGCAATTATTTATTTAGCACTTACTATGTGACAAGCGTTATTTAACTCTAGGAGACAGGCATTATGATGAATGCCATTTAGCAGGTGAAGAAGAACTGAGTCTCAGAAGGTAATGTCTATCATTTAATAACATTAATAATTATGAATATTATATGTTAAGATAGACTATATATTATTAAGCTTATATATCGATGTTAATAATTATTAATCTTTTATAGAAAGTAATAGTATCACACAGCTGGGAAGTAGCTGAAAAACCTTTAGAACACATCTGCCTGATAACTCACCATTATTCACTTTAACCATCACTTGGTATCAGGAAAGGTTGAGTTTCCTGTATACAAGTTTCTTCTCAAGAATAGAAGGGCTTAGCCTATTCCAGTGTTTCACTTTTTATTTCTAAGAACAAAAAAGGGTCTGTTGGTGGAGGCCTGGTAGTGACCTCTCTAGATTAAAGAACAATGACTTTTGGAGAATAATAAATGGAATGAAAACAATCATCTCTTTTTGAAATTGGTGCACCCTGACCAAATGTTTCTGTAAAACGTTGGAGCTAAACCATTTCCATCTTTCATAATGAGTAGAAATGGGCAGATAAATCAGCTGGGAGTCTGTAGCCCAGTCCACAGAGGTGATATGTCAACCTGGTCTCCCTCCTCTCTTTGCTGGGATTTACGACAGGAGAGCAGGTCTCATCATTCATCACGTGTGTCTTCAGAGGAATTCTGGGTAAGACCAAGTACAGCCTCTAAGGGTTCAGAACTTCAATCCTACTACTTTGTCTGCACACTGTTAAGACAAACCAAGGAAATACCTAGTAGAGGAGTGAAAAATTCAATGAATCTAATCAACACTTTGTGGTATAAGAGGATCAGATCTTCAGAAAGCATTTGCTATTTTGTTTTTTGCTTGGAGGTATGTGGCATCCTGCAGACCCATTCAGAGAGATGAGCATCACTCTCCTCTTTAGCTAATTGGGTTATTTATTTCTAAGAACAAAAAAGGGTCTGTTGGTGGAGGCCTGGTAGTGACCTCTCTAGATTAAAGAACAATGACTTTTGGAGAATAATAAATGGAATGAAAACAATCATCTCTTTTTGAAATTGGTGCACCCTGACCAAATGTTTCTGTAAAACGTTGGAGCTAAACCATTTCCATCTTTCATAATGAGTAGAAATGGGCAGATAAATCAGCTGGGAGTCTGTAGCCCAGTCCACAGAGGTGATATGTCAACCTGGTCTCCCTCCTCTCTTTGCTGGGATTTACGACAGGAGAGCAGGTCTCATCATTCATCACGTGTGTCTTCAGAGGAATTCTGGGTAAGACCAAGTACAGCCTCTAAGGGTTCAGAACTTCAATCCTACTACTTTGTCTGCACACTGTTAAGACAAACCAAGGAAATACCTAGTAGAGGAGTGAAAAATTCAATGAATCTAATCAACACTTTGTGGTATAAGAGGATCAGATCTTCAGAAAGCATTTGCTATTTTGTTTTTTGCTTGGAGGTATGTGGCATCCTGCAGACCCATTCAGAGAGATGAGCATCACTCTCCTCTTTAGCTAATTGGGTTATTTGGTGAATTCACAAAGATTGGACTTGTGCTCAGCCCAGGTAGAAGAGAGAATATAAAACACTTAAAGAATGCAAACTGCAAGCCTAGGCACAAAGAATGTATAAGTAAGTAAGTAAATGTTAATCACTCAGTCATATCCGACTTTTTGTGACCCCATGGGCTGTAGCCCACCACACTCTTCTGTCCATGGAGTTCTCCAGGCATGAATACTTGAGTGGGTTGCCATTTCCTTCTCCAGGGGATCTTCCCTACCAAGGGGTGGAACCCAAATTGCTTACATTGCAGGCAGATTCTTTACCATCTGAGCCACCAAGAAAGCTAATAAAGTAATAAAGACATTTTATTGGGCTAAGCATGCACCTCCTTTGTGATTAATAAGAGCAGAAATGCAATCCCTTTATCTGTATAGCATAGAGCTCCCTATGTAAAAGAAAGGCTCAGCTTTCCAACTTGCTTCCCATTTATTTGTGTGTATATTAAGCCGTATCATACCCTTCTCTCCCCAGAAAGGAATTTAGGGTGAATACGACTCCTATAATTTCTAAGACCACCATGATAAAGCAGGCTTGTTCACCTTGGCAGCTAATTGCTACCACACAGGATGGTTATGAGTAATCCATAGGTTAAGCTTTGTGTGCTAATCTTATACAAATGTGAAGGAATCTAAATTACCACTTATTTTAAATGAATATGTTCTTAACCTCAGTCTGTTAGGAGAAGAAAGACTCTAAAGAATGGAGAAAAGTGATATTTCTCTTGATAAGTGAGCTACGGGGTCACCAGAGAAAGTGGACAAATTAAATGCTTCACCATTTGAACACAAACCAAATCAGGGAAACCCAGTAAAATTCTCAGACCCTTCTTTTGTCAAATATTTTGAAGTTTTTTGTTTCTTTTTTTTAAAAAATTATACAACCATAATTAATGCAATGAACTGTAATGTGAGTTCAGGTTCAGGAATTTGGGTAAGCAAGTTCAGGGTCACACATAAGTTATGTCACAGCTTCTAACCTGACTGGCCCTGATTTAATAAGACCTCATAGTCACATCCTCCTGTGCACTCAACTTGCAACTGCCTGCTTCAAGAGACAAGGCAATTAGTGACAGAGAAGAGTGAGAGAATTACTGCATTCCAAACACATCTGGGGCAGAGGAAAGGCCTTCCACCCCAGGATGTAGCCAGACAGAGGGGTGCCCACCAGAGGAAAGAATGAAAAATAGTCTTGATTTATGGCTTTGCAGTAACCTAATGTAGAAAATCAAAGCATGCTATTCACAAAAACCTTTGTATTGCCTCATCTCCCAAGGTAAGATGGGAATTTTAGGAGGGAGTTTTCTGGCAGTTTTTCCTGAACTAAATCATAAGGTGTTTCATAATTCCATGTCAGTTGATTGTGCAACGGAACAGCTTTTACTTTCCTGAAACACAAGCGGCACCTAACTCTGCCCTCTGAAAACATTTATTTGCTCTGCAGCCAACAACAAAAACTAAGTGTCCAGCTGGACCCAAGAACCCCACAATGACTAGCATTTCGACTTCTCGGAGAAGAACTTGGGCCAAGCATCTACTTCATATTGTTGTTATTGTTTACTTGCTCAGTTGTGTCTGATTCTTGGGACCCCCATGACTGCAGCCCACCAGGCTCCTCTGTCCAAGGGATTTCCCAGCCAAGAATACTGGAGTGAGTTGCCAGTCACTTCTCCAGGGGATCTTCCTGACCCAGGGATCAAACCTGCGTCTCCTGCATTGGCAGACAGGCTCTTTATCACTGAGCCAACAGGCAGGCCCCTACTTCAGATTGTATTTCTATTTTCTGATCTGGGATGATTTTGTCCAAATTCTCTGTTTCATGTAAACATATTCTGAAATATCAGTACTCTAAATAAATGCCTGTTTTGTCCCTAAAAATATATTAGAACTCTACTTGGCTATCTTGCAAGTTCAGAGCTATCGGGATCTACTAGCTGTGGGTGAGGCTGATTCATTTTCCAGGTTTGAGAGGAAGAAGGACTATTGCCTTTTTTCTATTATTTCCCAAACCCTAACCAATATTTATTTAGTCCTCCTCTTTTGTGCATTGCTGTGAAGATGGCCCTGCACTCGAGTCAGTCTTTAAGCATCAGAACCCTTAGGATCTTCACGTTCCCTTCCCACCCTTGGACAAAGCCCTAGGCACTTGAGAATAGACCCCTTACTCCTACCCAGAGGACTCTTTCATAGTGGCTGTCTTTTAATTAGCTTTTTTTTTATAGGGTACAATTGCTTTACAATCTTGCATTAGTTTCTATTGTACAGCAAACTATATCAGCTATACTTATACATACATTCCCTCTTCTTTGAATTTCTTTCCCATTCATGTCACCACAGAAACTTAGTAGAGTTCCCTGTGCTCCCACAGATGAATGGGTAAAGAAGATATGGTACATGTATACAATGGAATATTATTCAGCCATAAAAAAGAATGAATGCCATTTGCAATAACACAAGTATCCAGAGATATATCTAGAAATTATCTGGAGATTCTCTAGATGCATCTAGAAATTAGCATACTAAGTGAAGTGAATCAGACAAAGACAGACATCATATGATATCACTTACAGGTGAAGTCTAAAAAAATGATACAAATGAACTTAATTAAAAAGTAGAAATAGATTTACATACTTAGAAAACAATTTTATGTTTATCAAAAGAGAAAGTTAGGGGGAGGGAGAAATTAAGAGATTGGGGTTAGCATATACACACTACTATGTGTAAGAAAGAGAGTCAACAAGGACCTACATACAGTATAGCACAGTAACTCTATTCAATACTCCATAATAAACTAAATGGGAAAAGAACCTAAAAATAATAGACATTTGTTTATGCAAACTTAATCACTTTTCTGTACACCTGAAACTAACCACAGCATTGCAAATCAGCTGTGTTAGTCACTCAGTCGTATTTGACTGTTTGCAACTCTGTGGACTGTAGCCCACTAGGTTCCTCTGCTCATGGGATTCTTTTGGCAAGAATACTAGAGTGGGTTGTCATTCCCTTCTTCAGGAAATCTTCCTGACCCAGGGATCAAACCTAGGTCTCCAGGATTGCAGGAACCAATATATATTTTTTAATTTAAAAATGCTTTAAAAAATAATCATCAGCCTATAGCTAGGATGCTTAGAAGTCTACTACAAGTTGCAAATCATTATTATATGTCAAATATTAACTTGAAAGTGTTTTTTAATGGCATATAGGATTTTTTTTTTTTAGCTCAGGATAATCATATATAAGTAAGAAAGCTGTGGTAAATTAAATTTGCTTCAACTGTTTGGGTAGAAAAAGACCAAAACACAACTGAAAAACTAAGTAAAAAAAAAAAAAAAAAGAAGGGATTTCCTTATATTTAAATAATAGAGCTTATTATACAACTCATAACCAAGACTGTGTGTGTGTATCCTCTTGGAACGTGGTGGCTCCCACTGTGGTAGGTGGATGAGCAAGAGGGGAAACTGCACAGACGGGTCCCCTCTCTACCAGTTCAAGTTAGCCTTCACTTATTAAGCACCATTTTTAGGTGTGTAGCATTTCATCACTCAATTTTTCCTGCTTGTCAACCTACATGTCCTATCTCCACCCTTAAATGAATTAACTCTTTCAAAATTAGATTTGACATAGCACTAAAAAATCATACTGATACATATTAAGTTTGATTCGCAGCTCACTCTGCCATCATCAAACAAAATGGTAAGTAAGAAAAATGTTGAATGAACATATCTCTTCCTTAAATTTTTAGTAACTGTCAATTACACTGAGTAAAGGAAGAGGTCTATAGTTCACAAAAATATGTAGTATTCAATAATGCAGTTGTCCCCACATAATATTAAGAAAGCAATTCTATCACGTTAATTCAGCTTAGATCATATTGAGAAGAAAAACTCATCCCGGGGGAATGTACTTATGAGGGTCACCATCATAACTTTTAGATAAGCTCATGAATCACAAGTCCAATGAGATCAGTCTGGGCACTGCTTCCTGAAGACAGCACTGATTTAAATATTAAATACAGTCTTGATTTAAATATTAGTGTTCAACATTATGAATAATGGAAGGGATTCTAGTTTTTCCTCTCTGTACGGCCTTCTTGGTTATTTGACTATGGAAATTCTTCCTCCTAGGAAAAGATAGGCTGACAAAATGTCACTGCTATTCCTTAAATTTGCTACAGCAAGTCCTGTGCAATTCCAGTCCCAGAAGATAATTAATCAAAGGCATAAGAATGGACAAATGCATGAAGTAGTCTTCAAACCCTTTAAAATTTTGCTCTATGTTATGAGAAATGATGCATGCTTGTGATTTTGTGCTATTATCCGTTAGAAGAGGAAGCCCAACTCTCAGCATCACAGTTAAGAATGGAAAAATTAAAACTTTATTTCATCTTGTCAATCATTTTATTGCCTTAGGAGGGAGGCAGGTCTTCTTGACCCTGGAGAAGCAGTAGTCAACTTGGGTCCACAATGATGACAGTGCATCCCTCCTAAAGAAGACAATACTTCCCAGAATTAAGTATCTTTGATTCCAAGCTACTGTTTCTTCTACCTTGCCTTCGAAGTGCAGCTAAAATTTAACCTCCCCTAAGAAGTCCTACTGCCTTCAAATTTCCCATTCAGAATGAAGCATTCCTCAGCTTACACTCACTTAAAAGATGTTTTTACAAGAGTTTGTGTTTGTTTGTTTTCCTTTTTTTCTTTTTCTTACTGAAGGATAATTGCTTTATAGAATTTTGTTTTCTGTCAAATCTCAACATGAATCAGCCAGAGGTATACATATATCCCCTCCCTTTTGAACCTCCCTCCCATCTCCTTCCCCATCCTACCCCCCTAGGTTGATACAGAGCCTCTGTTTGAGTTTCCCGAGCCACACAGCAAATTCCCATTGGCTATCTATTTTACACATGGTAATATATGTTTCCATGTTACTCTCTCCATACATCTCACCCTCTCCTAGAGGTATACATATATCCCCTCCCTTTTGAACCTCCCTCCCATCTCCTTCCCCATCCCACCCCCCTAGGTTGATACAGAGCCTCTGTTTGAGTTTCCCGAGCCACACAGCAAATTCCCATTGGCTATCTATTTTACACATGGTAATATATGTTTCCATGTTACTCTCTCCATACATCTCACCCTCTCCTTCCCTCTCCCCAAGTCCATAAGTCTATTTTCTGTTCTGTTTCTCCGTTTCTGTCCAGTGAATAAGTTTTTCAGTACCATTCTTCTAGATTCTGTATATATGTGTTAGGATATGATATTTTTTTCTCTTTCTGACTCATTTCACTCTGTATAATAGGTTTTAGGTTCATCCACTTCATCAGAACTGACTCAAATGTGCTCCTTTTTATGGCTGAATAATATTCCATTGTGCATATGTACCACAACTTTTTTATCCATTTATCTGTTGATGGACATCTAGGTTGCTTCCGTGTTCTAGCTATTGTAAATAGTACTGCAATGAACAATGGGATACATGTGTCTTTTTCAATTTTGGTTTCCTCAGGGTATATACCTAGGAGTGGGATTGCTGGGTCATATAGTGGTTTTATTCCTAGTTTTTAAAGGAATCTCCATACCATCTTCCATAGTAGCTGTATCAATTTACATTCCCACCAACAGTGTAAGAGCATTCCCTTTTCTCCACACCCTCTCCAGAATTTATTGTTTATAGATTTTTTGATGATGGCCATTCTGACTGGTGTGAGGTGATATCTCATTGTAGTTTTGATTTGCATTTCTCTAATAATGAGCAATGTTGAGCATCTTTTCATGTGTTTGTTAGCCATCTGTATGTCTTCTTTGGAGAAATGTCTGTTTAGGTCTTTACCCACTTTTTGATTGAGTAGTTTGTTTTTCTGGTACTGATTTGTATGAGCTCCTTGTATATTTTGGAAATTAATCATTTGTCAGTTGTTTCATTTGCTATTATTTTCTCCAGTTCTGAGGGTTGCCTTTTCACTTTGCTTATAGTTTCCTTTGCGGTACAAAAGATTTTAAGTTTGATCAGTTCCCACTTGATTTACTTTTGCTTTTATTTCCATTATTTCCATTACTAAGGAGGTGGATCTTAGAGGATTTTGCTTTGATTTATGTCATCAAGTGTTCTGCCTATGTTTTCCTCTAAGTGTTTTATAGCTTCTGGTCCTATATTTAGGTCTTTAATCCATTTTGAGTCTATCTTTGTTACTTATCTTTGTGTATGGTGTTAGGAAGCGTTCTAATTTCATTCTTTTACATGTAGCTGTCCAGTTTCCCAGCCCCATTTATTGAAGAGGCTGTCTTTACCCCATTGTATATTCTTGTTTCTTTTGTCAAAAATAAGGTACCTATAGGTGCATGAGTTTATTTCTGGGCTATCTATCTTGTTCCGTTGGTCTATATTTCTGTTTTTGTGCCAGTACCATATAGTCTTGATGATTGTAGCTTTGTAGTATCATCTGAAGTCAGGAAGGTTGATTCCTCCTGCTCCGTTCTTCTTTCTCAAGACTGCTTTGGCTATTTGAGGTCTTTTGTGTTTCCATATGAACTGTGAAATTTTTTGTTCTAGCTCTGTGAAAAATGTCATTGGTAATTTGATAGCAATCACATTGAATCTGTAGATTGTGTTTGGTAGTATAGCCATTTTCACAATATTGTTTTACCTACCCAGGAACATGGAATGTCTCTCCTTCTGTTTATGTCATCTTTGATTTCTTTCATTAGTGACTACTTAGGTAAGTTTATTCCTAGATATTTAATACTTTAAATACTTTGTTGCAATGGTGAATGGGATTGATTCCTTAATTTCTCTTTCTGATTTTTCATTGTTAGTATATAGAAATGCAAGTGTTTTCTGTGTATTGATTTTGTGTCCTGCAACTTTGCTAAATTCCCTGATCAGCTCTAGTAATTTTCTAATACTGTCTTTAGGGTTTTCTATGTACAGCATTTTGTCATCTGCAAACAATGAGAGCTTTACTTCTTCTTTTCCTATCTGGATTCCTTTTATTTCTTCCTCTTCTCTTATTGCTGTAGCTAGGACTTCCAAAACTATGGTGAATAACAGTGGTGAAAGTGAACATCCTTGGCTTGTTCCTGACCTTAGGAGGAATGCNTTAGGGTTTTCTATGTACAGCATTTTGTCATCTGCAAACAATGAGAGCTTTACTTCTTCTTTTCCTATCTGGATTCCTTTTATTTCTTCCTCTTCTCTTATTGCTGTAGCTAGGACTTCCAAAACTATGGTGAATAACAGTGGTGAAAGTGAACATCCTTGGCTTGTTCCTGACCTTAGGAGGAATGCTTTCTGTTTTTCACCATTGAGAATAATGTTTGCTGTAGGCTTATCATATATGGCCTTTACTATGTTGAGGTAGGTTCCTTCTATATCCATTTTTTGAATAATTTTAATCATAATTGGGTGCTGAATTTTGTCAAAGGCCTTTTCTGCATCTATTGAGACTAGCATATGATTTTTATCTTTCAGTGTGTTAATATAGTGTATCACACTGATTGATTTGCACATATTGAAGAATCCTTGCATTCCTGGAGTAAACTTAACTTGATCATGGTATGTGAGCTTTTTGATGTGTGCTGAATTCTGTTTGCTAAAATTTTGTTGAGGATTTTTACATCTATGTTCATCAGTGATATTGGCCTGTAGTTTTCTTTTTGTGTGTCATCTTTATCTGGTTTTGACATTAGGGTGACAGTGGCCTCGTAGAATGAGTTTAGAAGTGTTCCTTCCTCNATGGTATGTGAGCTATTTGATGTGTGCTGAATTCTGTTTGCTAAAATTTTGTTGAGGATTTTTACATCTATGTTCATCAGTGATATTGGCCTGTAGTTTTCTTTTTGTGTGTCATCTTTATCTGGTTTTGACATTAGGGTGACAGTGGCCTCGTAGAATGAGTTTAGAAGTGTTCCTTCCTCTGCAGTTTTTTGAAAGAGTTTTAGAAGGATAGGAATTTGCTCTTCTCTAAATGTTTGATAGAATTCTCCTGTGAGGCCATCCGGTCCTGGGCTTTTGTTTTTGGGGAGATTTTTTAATCACAGATTCAGTTTCAGTGTTTGTAATTGGGTTGTTCATAATTTCTATTTCTTCCTGGTTCAGTCTTGGAAAATTGAACTTTTCTAAGAATCTGTCCATTTCTTCCAGGTTATCCATTTTATTGCCATATAGTTGTTCATAATAGTCTCTTATAGTCCTTTGTATTTCTTCACTGTCTGTTGTAACCTCTCCTTTTTCATTTTTAATTTTGTAATTTGAGTCTTCTCTCTTTTTTCTTTTTTCTTGATGAGTCTGGCTAAAGGTTTGTTAATTTTGTTTCTCTTCTCAAAGAACCAGCTTTTAATTTTATTAATCTTTAATTTTGTTTCTTTCATTTCTTTTTATTTCTGCTCAGATTTTTATGATGCTTTCCTTCTACTAATTTTTGGGGATTTTGTTTCTTTTCCAATTGTTTTAGGTGTCAATTAGGTTGTCTATTTGAAGTTATTCTTGTCTCTTGAGGTAGGATTGTATTGCTATAAACTTCCCTCTTAGAACATCCCAAAGGTTTTGAGTTGTGTTTTCACTGTTATTTGTTTCTAGAATATTTTTTTTATTTCCCTTTTGATTTTTTCAGTAACCTGTTTGTTATTTAGAAACATGTTGTTTAATCTCCATGCATTTCTGTTTCTTACAGTTTTTTTTTTTTTAATGGATATACAGTCTTATGGCTTTGTGGTTGGAGAAGATGCTTGATATGATTTCAATTTTCTTAAATTTACTGAGGTTTGATTTATGACCTAAAATGTGGTCTATCCTGGAAAATGTTCCATGTGCACTTGAGAAGAAGGTATATACTTCTACATTTAGGTGGAATATCCTCATAATATCAATGAGCTCCATCTCCTCTAATGTATCATTTAAGACTTGTGTTTCCTTTTTAATTTCCTGTTTTGATAATCTGTCCATTGGTGGAGTGGAGTGTTAAAATCTCCTACTATTATTGTGTTACTATCAATCTCTCCTTTTATGTGTGTTAGTGTTTGTTTTATGTATTAAGGTGCTCCTATGTTGGATGCATCAGTTCAGTTCAGTTACTCAGTCGTGTCCGACGCTTTGCGACCCCATGAATCGCAGCATGCCAGGCCTCCCTGTCCATCACCATCTCCCGTAGTTCACTCAGACTCACGTCCATCGAGTCCATGATGTCATCCAGCCATCTCATCCTCGGTCGTCCCCTTCTCTTCCTGCCCCCAATCCCTCCCAGCATCAGAGTCTTCTTCAATGAGTCAACTCTTCGCATGAGGTGGCCAAAGTACTGGAGTTTCAGCTTTAGCATCATTCCTTCCAAAGAAATCCCAGGGTTGATCTCCTTCAGAATGGACTGGTTGGATCTCCTTGCAGTCCAAGGGAC
>SJYX01018098.1:11494-66024 GCA_006410675.1 Oreotragus oreotragus
CAAGGAGTAAGCGTCTTTTAATTTCATGGCTGCAGTCACCATCTGCAGTGATTTTGGAGCCCAAAAAAATAAAGTCTGACACTGTTTCCACTGTTTCCCCATCTATTTCCCATGAAGTGATGGGACCGGATGCCATGATCTTCGTTTTCTGAATGTTGAGCTTTAAGCCAACTTTTTCGCTCTCCTCCTTCACTTTCATCAAGAGGCTTTTTAGCTCCTCCTCACTTTCTGCCATAAGGGTGGTGTCATCTGCATATCTGAGGTTATTGATGTTTCTCCCGGCAATCTTGATTCCAGCTTGTGTTTCTTCCATTCCAGCGTTTCTCATGATGTACTCTGCATATAATAGCAGGCTGCAAACTGTTCGTCGATATCTCAATGAGCCATTGCCACTGAATGCTGAAGTCATCTTAGTCAAGACTCAGCTACAGGGATAAGAACTTCTCAGTCAAGATCATAGCAGCCCTCTTAGTGGCACAAGGGACACTTAACCAGACTGACATTCTAATAGTCTTTATTCTCTTGGCCTCTATGTTATCCTCACTTGATTTATTTAAAATATCATCTCTCTGGAATCAGAATTCTAATATGGAGGTTAAAAGAAATGCATTAAGTATTAAATTGACACTATTAAGATTATGAAGCAATGAAGTGTAAGAAAATGGTATAAAATATGAACTTGAATCATCAGTGGCTATATAGTTAAGCACATGGTGGTCCAGGCATCCAGAGAGAGTGCCTTTTTAATGTCCCCAAGTTAACTGTCAACCAAAGAGGACAAGAGTCAATGGATAAAGCTCTCAACTGTGCCCGTGAAGTGCTTCCTTCCCCTCTTACCCTGTCACTGCTCTTCCATCAGAATCATGCAACTGGATCCTGGAGCCCGGCCAACAGGAATAGTGCAGTCTCCTTCTTCAACTTCTGTTTCTCTTTCCTTCAAATGCTATTTCCCATGGCTCCAGTATTACCTTTATTGTTTGTGTGTGTTGTCCCCAGTAACATACTTTTGTTGGTCCATTCATCCATCTGTGCATCTATCCATCCATCTTTGCATGTGTTCCTCCATCTAATCATCCACCCCTCCATCATTTGTCAAGTAACTACTATGTGCATACAAGGCATATTTTCAAAGCTTTATTTCTCTGGGCAGCCTAGGAAGCCAACGAAAGGTTAGATGCTCTATTTGTAGTTTGATTCTTCAAAAGCAGAACCTATAATAAAGAATTGGAGGGTGCTGGTAGCTTATTTGATAGGTGATTCAAGGAAGCCAAAGTGAAGTAAAGGAGAAAGAAAGAGGAAAAAATAGTAAAGGACGCATTAAGACACGGGTAACTGAGATGTAGGCAATTGCTATGGGCAAGTGGGCTCAGTCCTGCTGAGAGTTTTTTAAGAAACTTTGTAAAGCACACTTCAGAATTGTCCCACTGAAAGATGGGAAAGCTGAGAGATTTATCCATTGACTCTTGCCCTCACTGGTTGAGAATCACCTTGGGGGCATTAAATCCCTGACATGTTTCAGGACTCCCTCCTAGTAGACTTTTAATGCCAGACAAAGTCCTTGGGTATAAAAGCAGAGAAGAGAGGTATGAAGAGGTTCTGTTCACCAAGGCTGCAGGTGAGCCCAGAGGTGGGACCAGAGGCCGTGGGGTGAGGTCGCCATAGCATCTGCGTCCATCCTAACTGCCTGAAATAGAAATGCATGAGACTTCCATTTTCCAGATAAAGTTTACCAGAGTGAGCATTTACTCTATTTCATGTACAGAAACACAGCCCTATGTTTAGAGCTGGACTTACTCATTTCCTGAATATATATAACTTCCTTTTTCTCTACAACCTCTTTTCAGCAGATTTATGCAGACAAGAAAAATATTGCAACTGAAAGCACCACTGCAAATTTCCCTGTGCTGATATTAATCATGCCCATTTGATTTATTATCTATCATTTGAAAAGAATATTTCACAACTATCATGCAATGATTTTTTTTACAAAGAATGATTACATCTATGTAGCATAACTCTTTTAATGGCTAATGCAGTTTGTTTTATTACCCATTCACTCTCCAATTATTGTGTGTTAGCAGACACTAACATGGAAAGCTGGGAGAGAAATATCTGATTCAGCCCACCTTTCAGAGGAAAGAGATGGATATAAAACCAGACTATAGATACAATGACTGATTGCTATATGCTCAATTTGGTGGGCTTAATTTGCCAGGTACCATTGAATTAATTAAATTTAAAGAAACTTCTGTGGTTATTAATACTTTCAAGTATCAGAGAAAAGATTTTTACTAATCTTTTATAATTGAATTGTCCATGTCATTTTTTTATAATGCAGCCTCCCCTTTTGTTTAATTTTTTTCTACACTACACATCACTGGGCTGAGGACAAATGTAATTGTAACTAATATCGGGGAAATATTATTGAAATGCTTGAAAGAAATTCTTGTGGTTATTAATACTTTCAAGTATCAGAGAAAAGATGTTTACTAATCTTTTATAATTGAATTGTCCATGTCATTTTTTTATAATGCAGCCTCCCCTTTTGTTTAATTTTTTTCTACACTACACATCACTGGGCTGAGGACAAATGTAATTGTAACTAATATCGGGGAAATATTATTGAAATGCTTGAAAGAAATTCATTTGGAATTAATATCTCAGAACAAATGCCCATAAACTCTGACAGAAATTAGTAATTAACCTTCCTTTGGTATTCGTTTATGGTTGCTGTATAGAGCATAAACACGTTTTATATAACATGTTATTTATAAAATGTTTATCAAATACATACCAAGTTATATCAGAAATTTCTCTCTCTTTCTCTCTGCTTATTCAAATCTTGTCCAGTGTTTAAGACCCAAACATAATTTCTCTTTCTATTATGACTTTTCTTCAGTTTCTTCTAATTCAGTGCTTCTTATATTTGGATGCAGTTGGGGAGCTGTTAAAATTTCCCCCCGCCCTGGGCTACTCTCAAGATTTTTTAAATCAGAGAAGCTAGGGGTGGGATTCAGGCTTCTGGATATTTAAAAGCTAAGTTCAGTTCAGTTTAGTTCAGTCGCTCAGTCGTGTCCGACTCTTCGCAACCCCATGAATCACAGCACGCCAGGCCTCCCTGTCCATCACCATCTCCCGGAGTTCACTTAGACTCACGTCCATCGAGTCAGTGATGCCATCCAGCCATCTCATCCTCGGTCGTCCCCTTCTCCTCCTGCCCCCAATCCCTCCCAGCATCAGAGTCTTTTCCAATGAGTCAACTCTTTGCATGAGGTGGCCAAAGTACTGGAGTTTCAGCTTCAGCATCATTCCTTCCAAAGAAATCCCGGGGCTGATCTCCTTCAGAATGGACTGGTTGGATCTCCTTGCAGTCCAAGGGACGCTCAAGAGTCTTCTCCAACACCACAGTTCAAAAGCATCAATTTTTCGGCACTCAGCCTTCTTCACAGTCCAACTCTCACATCCNAGACCGATTTCCGCTTGTGGACTCCGCTTCCCAGAGCGCCCCGCGGCCTTCTCTGAGGCTGCTGCCACTACCTCTCCCGGCTGCGGACTCCATTTCCCAGCGCGCCCCGGGGCGGCGTGGTGACGTCGCGCGCCGGGCGGGGGCCGGTAGATCCTTGGGCGGCGCGGGGCTGGCGGCAGTTCCCGGCGGCCCGGGGGCGGGCGGCGGCGGTGGCGGCGGCAGCTTGGGGCTTGGCGCTCATCGCTCGCTCGCTCGCTCGTTCGCTCACGGGCGGGCGGGCGGCGCGATGTCGGGCGAGGACGGCCCCGGGGCGGGCCCCGGGGCGGCGGCGGCAGCGGCCCGCGAGCGGCGGCGGGAGCAGCTGCGGCAGTGGGGGGCGCGGGCGGGCGCCGAGCCGGGCCCCGGGGAGCGGCGCGCCCGCACCGTGCGCTTCGAGCGCGCCGCCGAGTTCCTGGCGGCCTGCGCGGGCGGCGACCTGGACGAGGCGCGCCTGATGCTGCGCGCGGCCGACCCCGGCCCCGGTGCAGAGCTGGACCCCGCCGCCCCGCCGCCCGCCCGCGCCGTGCTCGACTCCACCAACGCCGACGGCATCAGCGCCCTGCACCAGGTCAGCTCCCGGGTCTGCGCCGCCCGGAGCACCCTCCCTCCCCGGCCTGGAGGCACCCCGGCCGGCCCTGCTCTGCGCCGTCGTCCGCGGCGGACCCCCTTTCCCCTCCGTCCCACCTGAGGCTCCCGTCTCCCGACCCTGAGCCGCTGGAGCTGACGCTGGCTTTTGCCATTCTGAGCCGCCCTTTCCCTGGCCCCGAACCGTCGCTGCCGGCCTCAGCCCGGTGCGTCCCCGTCTTGTCACTTCGCGGTGCTCTTTCCCGACCCTGGGGGCTCTCTGCTGGTCTCGCCCGAGCGATCGCCACCGGTGCCGCCTCGACTCCGCCATCTAGTGCTGGGCCTCCCTCTTTCCTGAGTCTGTGCCCTTTGCAGCCCCACCTCTGCCTCCTGTTCCCCCATGGGTACCACTGCCCCACCCTTCTACCTCCAGCAGCACAGCATCCCCGTCCTCCCTGCCTGTGCTCTCCCTGCCGCCGGGCCTCTGCGTGGGGCCGCCTCTGTCATCCCGGCCCATGCCATCTGTTGCTATCTAAGGGTGTTCTTTCCTGAGCCCCCGCCTTCGAGGCTCTACTCCTGAAGTGGGTGCTTCCTTTGCCCGGGTCAGCTCAGGCCGTCTCCCCTGCCCCCCTTTACCCTCATGCCCTCCTTCATTTCTCCTTCTGGGGCTGTGCCACCTCTTGCCTCCCAAGGCAAGGCCTTCTCCCAGGGGTATTTCTCCTCCAGGAACCTCTCTCCCTCTCTCTCCTGTTGCTTTGGCCAGGCCTGCATCATCACCCTTCCTTTTTTTTCTGGGCAAACTCGAAGCACCCATCTCTTCCTGGCTTTGGGCTGCCTCTCTATCCTCTGGTCACCTTGCATTCTCTGCCCGGATCCCCTCCTGTGGATCTGGGCAGTGCCCCCCTCCTGCAGAGTATGTCCTCTCTCCCAGCCCCCATCTTGTCACCTTCTCAAGAGATCCAGAGCCAGGTTACTCCCCTCTGTCCACAGCTTGGGCCCTCATGCCTTCCCCAGACGCGCCGACCGCTGCCTTTGAGCTTCTTCTGTTCCAGAACCAGGCCCACCATAGGCCCCACTACCAGGGTTCCCTCTGCTTCGGGGTGCTCCTGTCACCCCCCACCCCACCCCTCTTTCTTCAGTGGGGCCATCAGGCACAGTTCACAGAGGACCCCTGTCCCTGAGGCTGTCTCCCTCCTAGTCTCCTCAAATTGGTCCAGTTCCCAACCCTCTCTTCCCTGCTAGAACCCCTAGGGTTTGGTTACTTTGGGACCCAGAGAGGATCCAGGGAAGGAAACCTGGGCACGGAGCAGGGGGCTGGGGAAGAGGCCGGAAGGGGCCCCTGTGCCAGGTTCCCAGGAGGAGCAGAAGCTCAGGAAGGTGGGCCAGTCCTGAGTTCTGATCTCGGCTCCTCAAGGGAGTGGCCTCGAGTGCGGGTCTTTTTCTCTGTGCCTCGGGCTTCTTGCCTGTGAATGGGCTGGCAGGGACACCCTGTAGGAAGTGCCTGAGGTCCAGCTGGTGGTTGCAGCCCCTGGTCCAGGTGCCGTCTCTCCCCACTCTGCACCCCCAGGCCTGTGCCCTGCAGGAGCCCCAGTGTCCTCTGGGTCATCCTCCTCCCTCTAGAGGAGGGTCCCCCTTCCTGAGGCCCTGCAGGGTCTCAGAGCTCGACACGCCTGGGACAGGGGCCTCAGGTTTCCGAGTCCCCTTCCTGCACTGCCGTCCCTGCCCTGGCTCCCCGGGACCTTTCTGAAGGCGTTCCTGGCCCTGCCTTCCCTGCCGGGCTGCGCTCCCCAGCCTGTCCCTTGGCCCAGACCCTGCCTGGCAGAAGGCCACCCTGGGACCCCTCTCGCCCTCCTGCTATAGGCAAGAGGAACTCACTCGCCAGGGCTCTGCGGGAGGCCTAAAGGGGATTAGGGCATCCATCTGAGGCGCAGAGAAGGGGAGTCGCCCAGCCAGTGAGCCAGCGGAGGAGTGGGGCTTAGGGTCTGGGTGTTTGCTGACCAGCTTGTGCCAGTTTGCCCAAGACTGGCCTCGTTTTAGCTCTGAAAGTCCCAGGTCCCAGGAAACCCCCGGACAGGCACGCGGGATAGTCGCTCATGGTGTCTGGGCGAGTCTGGCAGCCGTGGTTTCTGTTCCCCCTGGAGCAGGTCCCCTGGCGTCAGCTCCCTGCTCTGGCTGTGACCCCAGGAGGTCTCACATCCCAGCCCCTACCCCTCGACAAGGTGACAAGGCCGGTATAGGCTGCCTCATCCCCAGAGTACCTGGTAATGAGCAGCTGGGGTCTGGGATAGGAAGGACTGTGAGCCAGGATTCTTAGGTGTAAATAGGGAGGGGGTTGGAGAGTCTAGGTCCCCTGGGTCTAAGGGGAGAGGGGTGGGGGGCCTGGACTCCCAGCTCTGAGGGGGGAGTGGTGGGGGACCTGGACCCCCAGGTCTGAGGAAGAGGGCGGGGCCTGGACCCCCAGGTCTGAGGAGGAGGGGCGGGGCCTGGACCCCCAGGTCTGAGGAGGAGGGCGGGGCCTGGACCCCGGGTCTGAGGAGGAGGGTGGGGCCTGGATTCTTGGTCCCTGGCGCCCAGGCCGCAGGCATCTTTCGCACAGATGCCTGTGCCCGGCCAGGTCCTTGAAAGGGAAAGGCCTGTCTCCCTCCTTGCCCCGCCTCTCATCACCATGGCAACCGGTGGAAATAAACGGTGCCCAGAGTTCATCCCGTTCCCAGGGCATGTGTGGCCCCCCTTTTGCAGCCTGAGTTTCCATGACTTCATGCTCTTGGCCCTCATAGCTTCCTCCCCCTGCTCCAGGCGGCCGGCCCTGGAGAGGTGAGGGAGTCGGAGGCTAATTTCCCCTGAGGACCCGGGAGGCCAGGTCCACTCCCGTCCCTCAGCCCTGCTCGGGCCCAGGGCCCACCCTGTGTTCGCATGTGTCCCGGGCGAGACCCTTTCTCTGGCCCTGGCTGGCTGTGCTAGCAGGGCGAGGGCTCTAATCTCCTGGCACTGGGATCTCTCTCCATCAGAGAGGACCCTGACAGCCCTCGGCGTGGGGGGGGTGCCCTCTGCCTCTCCTCGGGCCCCAGGCCTGGGCACACCCTCTCTCAGCCGTCTCTCCCAGTGTCGGGGTCCTGCCCGGGACCCTCCCCACCGCCCAGCCCCCCTCCCAGGTTCGCAGGGACCTGGCGACCCTAGCAGCCTCGCATGGCCTTGGGCCCCAGGGTCCAGCTGTCTCCCCACCAGGGACATGGCAGGGCGGTGGTCCTCTCTCCTGGAGAGCCTGCTGGGTCTGAGGAGGAGGGCCTGGGTCTCTTCCCTTGGGTTCAGCTCTGGGGTCCCGTCCTCCGTGGTGACTGGGGTGCGTCTCGTGAGCAGGCGTGGTTTGGGATCCCTATAGCTCCTCTCCTCTCTGGCCAGCTCCTCCTCTCACGGTCTCCAGTGAGCCCCAGAGGCCTGCCTGGCATGGCCACCGGGAAGCCAGGCTGTGCAGGGCTGGGGGGGCCCGCGGACATGCAGCCTTCCAGGGCCCTTGGGGTCTTCCTCCGGAGCCTTGCCCGGTTGGCCCTGGGTCCCCCTCGAGGCCCCGGCGGGGTCGTGCCTTGCCAGGCACGCGGAGGGGTCCGGGGTGGTGAGGGTGACCCCCCGCTGTGCTCCCCAGGCCTGCATCGACGAGAGCCTTGAGGTGGTGCGCTTCCTGGTGGAGCAGGGTGCCACGGTGAACCAGGCGGACAACGAGGGCTGGACGCCCCTCCACGTGGCCGCCTCCTGCGGTTACCTGGACATCGCCAGGTGAGGCGGGGAGGGTGGGCGGCCCGCTGGGTGTGGGGCCCGGACCCTGGACATCGCCAGGTGAGGCGGGGAGGTTGGGCGGCCCACTGGCCG
This sequence comes from Oreotragus oreotragus, assembly GCA_006410675.1. Lineage (NCBI taxonomy): Eukaryota > Metazoa > Chordata > Mammalia > Artiodactyla > Bovidae > Oreotragus > Oreotragus oreotragus. The sequence goes on from SJYX01018098.1 coordinate 19,428, forward strand.
TGGGGCCCGGACCCTGGACATCGCCAGGTGAGGCGGGGAGGGTGGGCGGCCCGCTGGCCGTGGGGCCCGGACCCCTCCGTCCTGACCGTGGCCTGACCCCCCTCCCCAGGTACCTCCTGAGCCACGGGGCCAACATCGCTGCGGTCAACAGTGACGGGGACCTGCCTCTAGACCTGGCCGAGTCCGACGCCATGGAGGCGCTGCTGAGGGCAGAGATCGCCCGCCGAGGTGGGCCTGGGGCGGGGCGCGGGGCCCCTGCCGGCGGAGCCTCCGTTGCCAAGGACCCGGACCCCAGGGTCTCCGTGTGGCCTGGGCCGTTTAACCCGAGCAGAAGCAATCGAGGCAGGGCCTGGCGTGTCCTCGGGGTGGCTGAGGGGACTGAGCTTGGCGCTTGTCCCGGGTGACGGTGGGTCTTCTCAGGAGCTGTGCTGGGGGAGGGGGCAGTGGAGGAAGGCCGAGTCTTCTGGGGTCTGGTCTGCTGTACTTGGGATCACTGCGCCCCAGCGTCCTTAACGGGGCCGAGGACCCCCTAAGCTCCGAGCCTGGCCATGCTCAGTTTTCCGGGGGGAGCCTGTGTGACTGCTAGCAGGTCCCCGCCTTCCCGCGCTCCTTCACAGTCGCTGATGACCGGACCGTGGGGAGGACTCGTCCGGCTGCCCTGCGGCGGAGGGCCGGGGCCACGGCCGGGGGCAGTGAGCAGCCTCACCCTGTCCCCAGCGTGGCTTCTGGGTGGCCGTCTGCTCCTCCGGGCGGGTCTGGTGGCCGCACCGCGTCTGTGAGGAGGTGTGAGCGCGGGGCCGGGGGCTCTGGAGGGCCGCGGGGGAGGCGCAGGGAGGCTGCTGAAGAGCGGCCGGGTGTCTGAGGCGATTCCCAGCTTGGCTGGGGTTGGGAGGGACGGGGCTCCGCCCTGGGCAGCGGGTGTGCTGGTGGCCGCAGAACCCTGCAGGGCGCGGAGGCGCTGCGGGCGAGCCGGGTCCCGAGCCCCGGTTTGCTCCAGATGGAGGGAGCGAAGTGGAGTGGAGACAGAACCGGGCTTTTCCCGCCTCTGCTTCTCCACGTTTTCATCTGGACGACTTCACACGCTGAGCCGGGTTTCCCCGGCAGGCCGATGAGGGCAGCCTCCACTGAGGCTCAGCGGGGTTTTCAGCAGCTTTGTGTGGGTACAGCTGTCAGCGTGTGGCCTCCTTCAGCCTTTAGACACGTGCGGGCTCGTGTTTTCTGTTTCGTCTTTTTAGCGTAGTCACACTAAAGCCTTATGTGTCCACCAGCACGTTGAGTTTGGATGCTTCTGATCAGCCCCAAAGAAACCCCGAGTCCTGGGCTGNTGTGGCCTCCTTCAGCCTTTAGACACGTGCGGGCTCGTGTTTTCTGTTTCGTCTTTTTAGCGTAGTCACACTAAAGCCTTATGTGTCCACCAGCACGTTGAGTTTGGATGCTTCTGATCAGCCCCAAAGAAACCCCGAGTCCTGGGCTGTGACCCCCAACCTCCCTTCCCCCCTCAGCCCTGGGGGCCACCCATGGGCTTCGTGGAGGGGGTTTGCCCGTCCTGGACATCTTCCGTAAGTGGAACCCTGAGGTGTGGACTCTGGGTTTCCAGCTTCCTGGCGTGATCACTTGTGCGCCCTCCCTCTCCGCGGGGGTGGGCCTGCCCCGCTGGCCGGCACCTGACCAGCCTTCCCGTTTACACGGCCCCTCAGCCTGGACCCGACTGCTCCATCAGCTCTGCAGGTTTGGCAGGAACTTGCCGGCAAGTTCTGCAGGGAGACGAATTCCATCCGCCCTCTTATTGGTGATGTTAACCTTGAGCCTCATTCAGAGGACACCCAGGTGACTCTGCCGTGGAGGCGTCTTCTTCCCTTTGTTGTTAAAAAGCAGCCTGCAAGGTGATGCTAGGAGGCCACCGGGGCTGGGTGATCTCTCAGGCTTCTCAGTTCCTGCCAGAATTGCCCAGGGCTCTCATCACCTTCTCACGGTGACCCGTTGTGCCCCTCCTGCGGGCCAGAGGTTGCCAGGGTGTTGGCTTGTGGGACTGACCAGGCCCAGAGGCCTGTGATGCTACTGGGAAGGCCGCCCGCTGCACTGCTGCGGGTGGGGCACAGCCGCCTCTGAAACCCGGAGGCTTCGGGGACGTGGCTCCGTGGTGCCTGTCTTGACATGCGGCCTCAGCAGACTGTGGTGGGCAGAATCTGCTTTACCACAGTCGTAAGAGGAAGACGATTCACGGGCCTCTGTAACTGAAGTCTGGGAGTTGGTGGACTTCAGGCATGGCTTGATCCAGGGGCGCAGACGCAGCTGAAAGCCTGCCTCCCGCCTCTCTGCTGAGCTCTGTGTCGGCTTCACTCCTAGGCTGGTTCTCTCGGTGAGGCCCTTAGCGTGGCTCCTAGCAGTGCAGGCTGACACCCCGGCGGAACTAGAACTAGACTTTTCAGCAGCCCCAGCCCCAGCCCTCTGATCTTAGGGCCAGCCTGGTCACAGCCTGCCCTGAGCCAGTCGTGCGGCAAGGAGGACGGTCAGGCCTGGTGACGCAGCTGCCCATGGAGCCGGGCTGTGGGCCCCTCACGTTGGCGCCACGTCGGGCGAGAGCAGGGGTGAGGACAAGCAGGGAGGGGGCCTGGACGCTGGCCGCTCCAAGCGACAGCTCCTCCCCAGACACTGTGCTCACAGCCTGGGCCTCAGGGGCCAGCCGGAGCCCAGGACCTCCTGGCCATTTTGCTCAGAAGGGCCACGGTCGGACCCACAGGGACTTGGAACTGGGGTGGAAGGAATCCCGACATCAGGGCAGGAATGCGGGCTGGTTACTCTCAGAGGTGGGCAGCTTTGACAGGCAGTTCCAGTCCTGGCGAGACCCAGCCACGGCGCTCTTTTCTCTGGCTGGCAGGCACGAGGGTGATTCTAGCCTCCATGTGAACAGCTAGACGGACGGCATGGATTGCAGCTGGAGATGCTCACTCCCAGTGCTCCAGCAGTTCCACACCCTCCCCCTCGAGCTTCACAGTGTTGAGAGGCTGTCAGTTGAGTCCCTTAGTCCCGTCCAAATCTTTGTGACGCCATGGACTGCAGCATGCCAGGCTTCTGTGTCCATCACCAACTCCAGAGCTTGCTCAGACTCACGTCCATCCACTCGGCGATGCCATCCAACCATCATCCCCTGTACCCCCTTCGCTTGCTGCCTTCAATCTTTCCCAGCACTAGGGTCTTTTCAAATGAGTCGGCTCGTGTTTTTCTGTTCAGGTGGTCAGAGTATTGGAGCTTCAGCATCAGTCCATCCAATGAATATTCAGGGTTGATTTCCTTTAGGATGGACTGGTTGGATCTCCTTGCAGTCCAAGGGANTTTTTTTTTTTTTTTTAATGTTTAAATAATGCATTCAAAAAAATTTAAGGAATGCCTACTACATGTGAGACACTGGGTTACCTCATTGGAAGTAAAAGTACAGATTCTTAGGAAGATTTGAAAATCAGTTTTCATTTCTAGAAATGAATTTTTTTTTTAATATGCCACATTTCTTGTATAAAAAACTGTCTAGGCTAGAACACTAAAAGACCACATGGGCTCAAGCTACAACATGAGAAATTTCTGTTATGACTGTAAAACTTTGGGAACAGTTTACCGTGTGAGACTGTGGAATCTTTTCTTGAAACTTTAAATAGGACATACTTTCATGTGACTCTATTTATATACTGCCTTGAGGGCTGAGGGCAGTGTCTTGGATCCCTTCTCAGAGTTCCTTCTGGGTCATTCTATGTCTCTAAATGAAACCAGGCTAAATGATTAAGATAGCTGACTTTTGATACTTTGGGGAGAGGGAAAGATGGTCCAGATTGCCTCCCCTTTAGTTATTCCCTGTGATGCCTGCCAGCAGCCAGCTGGGGCCTCCCAGGAGAACCTTGCTCCAGAAGTGCTTGATCATGCCAGTTCCCTAACACTGAAGGTTTTTCTGGAAACAAAGCACATTAAAGGTTGGTCTGGGTCACACTAGCCTTAAATGGGTTCCCAAGCCTTTTCCAAGCAGAGGAAGGCAGGCTGCTGAGACTTGGAGTTCTGGAGGCTCCATTCCTGTTGTTGTGGATCCCAAGGAACCGTGTTGGAAGATGTCAGGAGAATGATACCCACGGAGGTGTTGTGAGGTGGCATTGGCACCAGGCCACAGTGGAGATGAGCAGCCATGAAGGAGCCAGTGCTGGAGAAGTGCTGAAACTCTGTGCCGCCCCATCAGAGGGAAAGTCAGGGGTCCCGGGGACGTTTTCGTGGGTACCAGAACAAGGTGCCACTTCCCCCAAGTCAGAGAGGCATTTTATACTCCAGACACCAACCTAGCTAAGATGTTTCCACCATCATCTTCTCTTTGACCTTGGGTTCTTGTTTCCTTCAAATAAACTCAGCCCCAAGATGATCTGAATTCCTTCTAACTGAGTTTCTCAGTGCCATGAAATTTGCACTCTGATGATGAATTCTGGCTTATTCCTCCACCCTGCTCTGCCCTATCCCATGATAACATCATGCCAGGACATAGCTGTGCCCTCGGCAACCGCATCAACCTTAGAACAGACACAGGCACTGAAAATATGCAGGGCCGGTCCAGCAAGCGCTGTACAGCTCAAGTTCATCATGGTATTTTACAACGAACTCATTACTCAACTCTTCTGTGGGTTGACCGTACCCATCTCTTATTCTCAGGAAGCGTTTTCTAAAGTCCTAAGACAGGGAGTGAAGGGAGAGTGCTCTTTGAGTTCCAGACCCTGGGGCATTTATGCACTAATAACCTTCCCTCCTTTGTGCTTTTGAAAAGAATGTGAGCCAACACAATTAAATTAAATGGAGTTAACATCGCCATGGTAGCATAAATCAGTTGTCAGGAAATTCAATATTCAGGGGTTAACGTTCCTTTCGTATGCGCTGTCTAGTGCCTGCCTACTTTGAATTAGGAATTAGCCAAAAATTAGGTCTTGGTTTAAGATAGGATTGCACAAGAGAGAAAGAGAGGTGCTGGCCTGTGTGGAGCGGCAGAGACACAGCCTGGTGATTTGCGGGTGAAGCATGTTTACCAGATGCTGACCTTATGGCCAGCTACAGGCCTCTTAATCAGGTTCTCCGGACGTCGTTATTCTGAACAGGCGGGCACGGTTAAGCAGCTTCCCTCTGTGCTCGGTGGCTCCTGAGCAGAAAGCACGCAGCCACCCGGGCTGTACTCTGAAGAGCCGCCAGGCCCTCCTTGTCAGCGACTCTCCCACTGAAAGGCAGAAGTCTCTTCACTTGGTTTGTGGGCTGAAAACTGCTTGCAAGATGGGCTCCTAAAGTTCAGACCCAGATGAAGGCAGATGATACCCCATATCTGCGGGCAGCAAGTAAGAAGAAACAATTTGCCTGGACTGGTGTCTGATTTTTAATTTGAGGAGTCCAGGGCCTGAAGGCTTTCTGCTCAGTCTGAAAACAAACAAAACTCAAACTCTTCAGTCCAGGTCACTTTCAAGGAACTGTGAATGATGAAAAACCTGTATTTTTCCTATACTCAGAAATGGCAACCCACTCCAGTACTCTTGCCTGGAGGATCCCAGGGACAGGGGAGCCTGGTGGCTGCTGTCTATGGGATCACACAGAGTTGGACACGACTGAAGTGACTTAGCAGTATTCCCAGTGAGAGGACGCTCTCCCCTTCCACCCTCATTCGGGGGCATGACTTTTTCTTTCTTTTTTTTTTTTTTTAAGGTCCAACTGTATTTTTAAAAAATATTTATTTTAATATTCATTTTAATTGGAGGCCAATTATTCCACAGTACTGTAGTGGTTTCTGCCACACACCGACACGAATCAGCCACGAGTGTACATGTGACCCCCATCCTGAACCCCCCTCCCACCTGCCTCCCCATCCCATCCCCCAGGGCCGTCCCAGTGCACTGGCCTTGAGCGCCCTGCTTCATGCATCGAACTTGGACTGGTGATCTGTTTCACATATGGTAATATACATGTTTCAATGCTATTCTCTNGAATCAGCCATGAGTGTACATGTGACCCCCATCCTGAACCCCCCTCCCACCTGCCTCCCCATCCCATCCCCCAGGGCCGTCCCAGTGCACTGGCCTTGAGCGCCCTGCTTCATGCATCGAACTTGGACTGGTGATCTGTTTCACATATGGTAATATACATGTTTCAATGCTATTCTCTCAAATCATCCCACCCTCACCTTCTCCCACAGATGGGGCATGACTTTCTAAGCAACTGTTAGCAAGCATTTATCTTAGAGCCTGAGCAGACTTTTGAATGGTGGAAGATCATTCTGACAAGTGAGTGATAGCTTAAAATTCCAGGTGCTTGCTTTCTTTGTTAATTGGAGAAGGATAGGGGAGTAAGACTTCCTAAGGAGAACCTTTCCAAGGCAAAGAAATAAAATGTGTAACATTCATTTTGTTCCCACGAGGAAGGCGTTACTGAAGCAACCTATTGTGTTGGGTGGAAGGAATGTGGCAGGTAGGATTTTTTTTTTCCATAGAAGTTGTTTAATTATAATATATCCTTATTAAGGAACGCTCTGCAGAGATTGAGAACAGTGGAACTGTATGTACTGACATAGAAAGCTCACCAAATACATGGGTCTGGGAAAACTATTCTGTTTTGAATCCTACTCTTAGTTAACTTCTGTTTTACATAGTATTTTTTTTTTTTTTTTTTTTTTTTTTTCACGAACTCCCAAACATGAAATTTATTTTAGTTGGAGGAGAATTACTTTACAACATTGTGATGGTTTTTGCCATACATCAGTATGAATCGGCCATAGGTATACATTCCCCTCCATCCTGAAGCCCCCCTCCCACCACTCCCACCACTCCCACCACCCTACCCCCCCAGGTTGTCACTGAGGACCGGCTTTGGGTTCCCTGCTTCATATACCAAACTTGCACTGGTTGTAGGATGTTTTGCTTTCTTTGAACATGGCATGTCATGCTGTAAAGAGGTTGTGCCCGGGGCTATTTTGACCTGCTGAACAAGAGGAAACACAAATGCTCTTCTTTCTAGGCTTTCTTGTATGCTCCTCAAATGTCAGCTTCTCAGTTCAGATCCTAGAGAATTGGAATGCAGTCCCTTCTCAGGTTATCCTGCTGTGGCTTATTTCAGAAATCCAAGTGGATATTCCTGCCGTTTTCTTCAGCCTGTTTCAAAGCTTGGCTTCTCTCCAGTTCTGACTCCCTGAAACATGGCTTAATTTTTTCTTACATCTGCCTTTACACCCTAGGGCTTGGGTTGAAAATGTGCTTTCACTCTATTCTTTTATTTTCAGGAGTGTGTATATAAACACTCAAGTGGATTGTACTCAAATATTATCACTTGTGCTTGCTTCCAGCTGAAAGGATCCACTGAAAAATGTAGGTAGAGAATTCACTTTAGGTCTGTGTCTCAGAGACAGAATTTTCTTCACAAATTGGTTTGAAAACAGCCTTTTCTGTGTGCTGAGAACTCAAGGGTCAGGAGGTAAATCAAGAAACATCCCCAGCTAGAGCACTCAAAAACCAAGAGGGGGGCACTGTTCCTTCCCAGACTTCACTGCTACGAGATCAAGAGGGAGACACAGGTTTCCTGAAACGTATTCAAAAGCTGTAGAGGTTTCTATGACAACAGAAATGAACAGGGAAAATACAGTGTTATCTTCTCTCCTTAAGATCCCTTAGCTTCACATGAGCCCAAGATCAAGAAATCGAATTCATCAAGTCACAGAGCAAAGAGGGACACGTACTTCTTTTAGCCCAGCAGATGTCTAGCAATTGGAATTCCTTAGATCTTCACTGGATGAGGACTTAAGAGAACTGATACATTTTTAACATACACAGTGATTTTCTTTTTGGACATACTGAAATGTTAATCCTGTTCACTTGTGCCGAGTTTGTTCAGAATAGAAAATCTCTCTCGCCTCCTGGTCCCCCATTGAAGTCCATAGAATTGCTGTTTCAGAGATTGGATTCTTTGCTTAGCTGTTTCTAAAGTGTAAGTCGGACCCTCACAGACACAATTACCAACAAGTTCTATCTCTGGCAGTAAACGATGGTATTCTTTGGGGACTTTTAGTTTCACTGGAGGCATAACTTGCATGCAGCCATTTCCCATTGGTTAGCGGCAAAGCCGTCACTGCCCTCCTGGCTCCCAGTGATGACTTTTCAAGTGTGCAGAGTGCAGCAGACCACAGAGGCTGTGTCGTCTGACCGCCTGGCCAAAGGGTAGAAGTGGAGATCGGTATCGCTGGAAAGAATTCTGCTGTGCAGTTAGAATGTCAGACAGATTTATTTCTCCTTAGACTTGTGTCCATCAGTCCCGAGGGAGGAGGGAGATGCTTGTCCCCTAGAAAGACATTCACATGGCAGGATCGACATCACGGTGCTGAGTCTCATAGCCTGCTTTGCGTCAGCTCCCTGAGGGTGGTCCCCAAGCAGTAATGAGCGTCCAGGGCAGAGGGACAAGAGGAAAACCAGGAGTGCACTTTCCCCCTTTTCTGTCAGTGGCTGTGTGCTCACCAAAGGTCACAGACACACGCGCTCCCCCTCCTCCCTACAAAGGACTCATCGAAGCAGTGATCACGGTGTTGGCTAGAAGGTGACCGACTTTCACTTATAGAGTATTCCAGGGATCAAGGCTATTCACCGACGTTCAGCAATTGCTGGTCTGACCTTTTTGCCTTATTGCCATGCTGGCTTCAAACACGAAATAGGTAAAAATGACTTCATTGTCAGCTTCTCTTCTTTTTACTTCTCTTTAACTTCTCTTTTGTGCCACAAAGAACACATGCATCCCCTGTTTATCTGAAGATGTTCTGGCAAAAGCGAAGTTTTGGTCCTGGAGTTTTATGGTAACCCCAGAGAAATTGCCATGCAGTTTCCACAAAACTGTTGTGTTTTTTTTTGTTGTTGTTATTGTTGTTCATTTTTATTATAGTCCCACTTTTTCCTTTGCTCCTGTTTTATCTCCCAACTTGTGATCACCTTCCCTGGCAGCTCGGATGGTAAAGAAAGTGCCTGCCATGTGGGAGACCCAGGTTCGATCCCTGGGTCAGGAAGATCTCCTGGAGAAGGAAATGGCAACCCACTCCAGTATTCTTGCCTGGAGATTCCCATAGACAGAGGAGCCTGGTGGGCTACAGTCTATGGGATCACAAAGAGTCAGACACGACTGAAGAAGAAACACTTCACTTCTGTGATCGCCTAGACTGGTTGACGCTCAGCCTTCAGAGAAGGAGTAGGCACGTCAGGAAAAGTGCAGAGGAGGCTGCCATGAGCTTGGCCTGCTTTGGTTGGTCCTCCCTTTCTTTGGCTGGGGCCCCTGTCTCAAGCTCAGACATCTGTTCCAGAGCTTTGCGTCACTGAGCCCTGGGATTAACCTTAGAACTATTGTTCTCTCTTCTTGACCCCACACACCCTATTCTCCCAGCTCCAAAAAGAGTCCTGTGAGCAGAACCGCTCCAAATAGAAGTGCCTCATTTGCTAGAGCGGAGAGAAGAGGGGCCAGGCTCCATCTTGGTATGATGAAAGATCTTAGACCTTGGTTTCGTACATCACGGTCATCCTGGTGATAGGTTAGTCCCCTTGCCTTGAAATGATATTTATGGATCTCTGTGGACTCTTTCCCTCCAGCCAATAAGTAACTTCCCTGGAGAGGAAACTTGAGATTTTTTTTATTCTGTATTTTTTTAATGTCCCACTCCCTAATTGGTCTCAATGTTTCTTTTTTTAAAGCTTATTTTGAATTCTAGAAAAATTCAAATATTCTAGAAAACCACACATACACACACACAAAACAGAAAAAGCAAGCCCCCTGTGGATACAGAGGGGTGACTGTACTGTCTTGGTTGAGCTCCCCCTTGGCCCTGCTTTTCCAAAGAACCATTCACCTACTTGATAAAGTAATTGCCTGTGCCTTGACTCCAGCGAGTACCAATGGCCTGATGAGCAGCCTCTCCCTGGTAAGGGTTCATCTGTGATGCCAGGTTTCCTCTGTTCACCATCATCTCTGCAGCGTCTAGGAGGGAGCTTATTTCTAAATAGGTCTGCAGCGAGTGCTGGTTCAGTGTTTGTGGTGAAAGAAGGTGTCTGTAGAAAAAGGGTTTAATGCTGTGACTCTGAATGCCTGGGAGAGGGTGTTATGGCCTTTTCTGAAAATCTTCTCACCCCTCTCTAGCAACCACTGATTTCTCGCTGATTGCTGATTGATTTATTCTTTACAAATTGCCACAAGAGATAAAAGAGATGATTTTTGCCCACTCGTTCAGGCTGTAGCAGAGAAGGCAATGGCATCCCACTCCAGTACTCTTGCCTGGAAAATCTCATGGACGGAGGAGCCTGGAAGGCTGCAGTCCATGGGGTCACTGAGGGTCAGACATGACTGAGCGCCTTTACTTTCACTTTTCACTTTCATGCATTGGAGAAGGAAATGGCAACCCACTCCAGTGTTCTTGCCTGGAGAATCCCAGGGGCGGGGGAGCCTGGTGAGCTGCTGTCTATGGGGTCGAACAGAGTCGGACACGACTGATGTGACTTAGACTTAGCCTCAGGCTGTAGAGTCCTTCCACATGGCTTAGTGAGGCCCACTGAATGTTTGCAGAGAGCCACCAAAACACTCTTGGCACAGGAAGTCAGCGATTTGGAAGGTGTGGTGGATGTCATGCTCTTCTGCCGTCTGTCTCTGGGAAGTAGCTTGGATCTGGCTTTGCCTAGGCCCCAGCAAAGCCACGAATACCAGACTGGGTGAGAAAATGCCAAGTGTCACTGGGAGGTGAGCCCCCGCTGCTGCTGTGCTGGGCGCCCAGGGCCACCTGTTCTTGCTCTGCCTGCGAGTGAACGTGCCCTCCTGGAAGGAGTGGGGGCCAGGGCGAAACGGAAAGTGTGCTGTGCCATCAGCAGAGGCTCCTTGTGAACGTCTGTCAGCCTCATTTATTCAAGAGTCATTTACTGAATAAGCAGCCCTTCCAGGGTGGGGTCAGCGGTGAAGAAGCCACCTAACAATGCAGGACACACAAGAAACGGGTTCAAGCCCTGGGTCAGGAAGACCCCCTGTAGAAGGGAATGGACACCCACTCCAGTCTTCTTGTTTGGAGAACCCCATGAACAGAGGTGCCTGACGGGCTACAGTCTGTGGGGTCACACAGAGTCAGACGCAACTCAGCGACTGACACTTTCAAGCTGCTGACAAGACGCTGTCCTCCAAGTTGCTTTTAATTCAGTGGAGGAGACAGAAAGCTGGTCTTCTCAAGGCAGTATCTAAATGCTAAAAGTAGAGGAAGCGTGGTGGCAGGGTGGAGAGAAGACATAGGAGGACACTAAATAGCTTGGGGTGGTGGTCAGCGATGGCTTCAGGAGGCAGTAACCTCATCTGGTTAAGATGAATATCGACATGGCAAGGCGGGGAGGACTTAAAGTACTATCTTTAAATCGCTGCTCTTTGCTAAGTACTAGTGATGATCATGTGGCGTTGGTGGTGTTGATGACGATAGAGGGGCAGGGAATCAGCCTGACAACCAGAGTCCTGATTTCAAATCCTAGCCCTTCTGTTCTTAGCTCTGTGATCTCAGACAAGTCACCCAGCCTTACTGCACCTCATCTGTGAAATGAGACTGCTGACGTGTACTTCCAGGAGAGCTGGAATGATTACAGAAATGTTTTCAAGCAGCCTAACACAGTGCCTCGTACACAGGAGGTTCAGGAAGAAGTTTCAGGGGCAAGGAGGTTGAAATGAGCATTCAGTAAAAAGGCAGCAAGCGTAGGAGAAGCTAGCAGTAGGTGTGGTTGGTGGATGTGGAGGGAAGAGCCCTGAATCTGGGGGCTAGGAACCTAAGTTCTCATCCAGTGTCTGTCAGTGGGGACCGAGGTGCCCTTGAGGGTGTCTTCTCTGGCACCCTCTGGGGTCTCCCATCATTGCTGAGAGGCCCATCCACAATCAGAAATTTTTAAGTGAGGGGAACATAAACCAAGGGACCTAGGATGAAGGACCACAGAGAGATCACTGGGTGATGTGATGATGCCTGTTTGGATAGATAAGTCTGTGTGAACTAAACAGCTTTCCTGCATGCACAGGCATTGGTTTGCCCCCCTCCATCAGGAGTTCTGTTTATAAAAAAGGGTGAATCTCTGCAAAAAGCAAAACTGCAGAAGGATGCATTTGAACAGGCAGGACACTAACTGCGGCTGCAGAGAAAGGTCTGCAAACCCCGCCTTTCCCTGCCCGCCAGGCGCCTGTGTCTATAATAGGACTGAATGTAGGTGATTCCCTTTAAGGAGGTCTGGCGGGAGGGGGCGGGTCTCTGAGTCCCGGGCACTTTCCTGGCCTGCGGGTGAGCCCTCACCAGCCAGACCTTCCTGGAATAGTCCCCCTGGGACTCCCTCAGCCAGGGCACCCTGAGGCGATCCCAGCGGAGTTTAGTCCCAGTGCCCAGCTGCCAGACCCCGACGGACTGGGACCCCTGCATAGCCTGGGGCACAGTTTGCAACCTTGTAGTAAGGGTGTGCCGAGGTTCCTGCTCCTGAAAGCAAATTCGTGAAGGGTTAGCTCCGGGGCCCCCTGGTATTGTGCCCGCACTGTCCAGTGGGAAGCCAGAGGCAGCCACACGCATAATCAAGGATTTCCAAGAAGGCACTTTTAAAAATAGAAACAGGTGAGGTTCATTTTAGGAGCATGGTTTGCTTAATCCGAACGTCCAGGGCATTGTCATTTCTGCATGCGATCAGTGTAAGGAACTATTCGTGAGCTGCACGTTCTTTCTACGCTTGGAAATCCGGCGTGTTGGCCGTCTGCAGCCTGGCTCAGCAGCTGCTCCGTGGCTGCACGGCTGCCGACCACATGCAGGACAGCTCCGCCCTCGGCCACACGTGCAAGTGAGCAGTTCCGCACAGTTCCGCAGTGGGAAAAAGAGCAGACCGGAGCAAAGCTCCCAGGAGAGGGAGCACACAGACCCGAGAGGAGATGCCGTTTCTGACGGCCGCCTTGGCCGCCCTCGGCGGTGCCCGTTTCTGACGGCCTCCTCGGCCGCCCTCGGCGGTGCCCGTTTCTGACGGCCTCCTCGGGCGCCCTTGGTGGTGCCCGTTTCTGACGGCCACCTCGACCGCCCTTGGCGGTGCCCGTTTCTGATGGCTACCTCGGCCGCCCTTAGTGGGCAAACTGCAGATCCTCAGTGACGGTTGGAGGGACTGTTCTGCCCTCAACAGGGCGGCCTGTTCTCAATCCACAATTGACTTCTGTTTCACGTAAAGCTTTCCGTTGCCCTCGCGTCGGTGAGTTCAGAGCACCTTTCCTGAAACCGAGGAGAGAGGAAGCATGCTGGCCCCTCCCCAGACGGTGCAGGGGGTGGCTGGTGAGAAGGTGGCGTCGCCCCAGTGGCCTGGGCATCCTTGGTGGCTTCTGCTTGGTTTGTCCTCTCGTGAGTGATAAACGTGACAAAACACAGGAAGATGCCGGGCTACGGATCGTATCAGTAGTGAAAGGGGAGGTGAGACCCAAGATGGCCCCCAGCCCCTGGCGGGGACCCTCAGTGGAACCTGCGGCCGTCCGTTTGGGAAGTGACACTGCCGGCCAGGCTCCCCTGAGCCCCCGAGGAGCTCACACAGGCCAGGTGCTGCCCCGGGTGTTGCGGGGGGCGCCCCTCCTCTTAACCGCTTCTGGTCCTCCCAGGTGTGGACGTGGAGGCAGCCAGACGGGCGGAGGAGGAGCTGCTGCTTCACGACACAAGGTGCTGGCTGAACGGGGGCGCCATGCCCGAGGCGCGGCACCCCCGCACGGGCGCCTCCGCCCTGCACGTGGCCGCCGCCAAGGGCTACATCGAAGTGATGAGGTGAGCCGGGCCTCCTCCCCTGCCCTCGCACCCAGCGCCCCGTCCCTTCTCCCCATCTTATGCCTTCCTGAGGGTTTTGTCTGTTCCTGCCCGTTTCTCACCACGCACTAAGGACATGCGTTTCCCTCCAAGTACAGCCTTAGCTGCACCCGTGTCTTGATGTGCAGGCTTCTCACTGCCCTTCAGTTTAAGACAATTTCCAGCTTGTAATCTTCTTTGACCCAGAGATCATTTAGAAGCATGTCGTTAATTTACAAATACACGGGGTTTTCTAGTCATGGATTCATTAGATCCGTGCCTCCTCTTACTGCACTTCGCCAATAGTATTTTATTTTTTAACAAATTGGAGATTTGCAGCAGCCCTGCATTGTCAGATGACGGTGAACGTTCTTTAGCAAAATAAAGTGTTTTTTAAGATACATACATTGGGTTTTATTTCAGACATAACGCTATTACACACTTAATAGACTTAAGTTTTACATGCACTGGCAAACCAGAACAGTTCACGTGACTTGCTGTATTGCAGTAAAGCCAGCTGGTTGTCTGGAGCCGAGCCCTCCACATTCCGAGTCCGCCTGTGCTCATTTCCCAGCTTAATCTCGCTGTGGTCCGAGAGTGGGTTCTCTGTGAGTCCTGATCTCCGAGATCCGTCGCGGTTTGCTTCGTACCCTAGTCAGTGTCAGCCAGGAAAGAAGTGTGCCGTCAAGGACAGCGCTGATAGGGGTTATCAGGTCCACTTTGTACTCGTGCTGTTCAAGTCTTCCGTGTCCCTAGTGAGTCTTCCTCTTCCCATCTGCTGCTTCTCTCAGCGGCTTGAGAGAGTGTGGTGGAATGTGCTGGAAGGTCTCGTCACGCCTGTGGGGCTTTCCCGTCTCTCCCTGTCTAGTGCCAGTGTCCGTGCTGGGTGTTTCAAGGCCAGGCCGCCCGGTGCGTACATAGTTTAAGCTGCGGCCGTGTGCGCGCCCCTTCTCTCATCCCTCCCTTGGTCTTGTCCCGTTTCTGACCGCCTCACCCTTTCCTGTCCGAGTAGCTGGTTCTGCTGCTTATCAGGCTCCCCTGCTCTCTCTTTATTTTCTCTTTATATGTAGTATGACAGTGGAGTTCCGGGGAATCCCTCCATCTCTGCTCACTTCTGAGTTAATGAATTTTTAGGAAGGTTTTCTGGGGGAGCTCTCTGGTGGACCAGTGGTTAGGGTTCTGGGCTTTCACTGCTGTGCCCTGAGTTCAGTCTCTGCTCAGGGAACTGAGATTCCACAGGCTGCACGGAATGGCTGGAGAAGAAGGGAGTGTTTTCCAGTAAGGAATTTAAGGTGACCCCTGATAGCTTGGGGCTCATGTCCTGGCCGCCTCCTCTAATTTGGAGGTAGGGTGCCCCATCCTCTGTAGTTCCAGTGAAAGTCCCAGGTCCTATACTCTCTGGGCACCTCTTCAGCCCACGGCTGATCCCTGTGGCAAGGAGGATGGGACACTGTGAATGGTCAGGCCTGGTAACATGGCCAGCCCCAGAGGCTGTGCCCTCTTCTGCCGGAGACTTCCCCTCCTGAGTCTCAGCCGGCTGCTTCAGCTCCTGCCATTGCGTCTGCATCCCAGGCAGGCAGCAGGAAGGAGGAGGGCCAAAGGAGTGAATGTCTGTTTCTTTTAAGAGAACAATCCAGAAGTGATGTACACACTTAGCGCTGACATCCCCATTTGCCAGACCCTATTCAGCTGGCCATTCCTAGCTATGAGAGACAGAGATTCCAGATCACTGGTCCATGGTGGTGGTGATCTCCTGGGAAAGAACCCTCTAAGCCGGGGTTCCGTCTTGGCACTGGCGTTTGGTCCCCATCGGTCCTTGCTGGGATTTGCTTCGTACCCTAGTCAGTGTCAGCCAGGAAAGAAGTGTGCTGGGGGGCGGTCCTCGGCGTTGTGGGAGGTTTGGGGGCATCCTCAGCCTACCCACTGGTGCCCTCGGCACCGCCCCTACGCTGTGACGGCCAGAAGCGTCTCCAGACGCCCCCTGGCGGCAGCGTCGTCCTGGCTGAGACCCGCAGCCCCGAGCCAGTGGGGTCCTGGAACCCTGCTGCCCCAACGCCGCCTTTCTCTGCGCTTGGGCACCGGGGAACCCCCTCCTCCACCTCCGCCGGGGATAGCCCAGCACAGGGGAGGTGTCAGGAGTCGAGCCCGGAAGGTTCAGGGAGCAGGGTCCCGGAGGCCACGTGATAGGCTGGGGAGGGTCAGAGCCGCTGGCAGAAGCGTCTCCTTGGGGAGGGGCGCCTCAAGGCCCAGGCCTGTTCTCGGCCGAGTCACAGCTGGTTCTGACCATGGCCCTTGAACCCAGCCCTCCCCGGCCCCCAGGCTGCTCCTCCAGGCGGGCTACGACCCAGAGCTGCGCGACGGTGACGGCTGGACGCCCTTGCACGCCGCGGCCCACTGGGGTGTGGAGGATGCCTGCCGCCTGCTGGCGGAGCACGGCGGGGGCATGGACTCGCTGACCCACGCGGTGAGGGCCGGGCCGGCTCCCCGGGGGCCGCAGGGCGGGAGGGCCCCCGCCTCCGCCGCCCCCTCACCTGCCCCAACCCCCGCCCACCCAGGGGCAGCGTCCCTGTGACCTGGCGGACGAGGAGGTGCTGAGCCTGCTGGAGGAACTGGCCCGGAAGCAGGAGGACGTGAGTCTCCGTCCGCAGTCGGGACCCGGGGCCTCCACGAACCTGGGGAGCTGCCCTTCCCCGGCCAGTGGCGGGGCCCAGCAGGGAGCTGTGATCAGCAGCACCTCGGGGTGCCGATGGGGCTGGTCATCCCTGGGATGTCCCCGCACCAGCGCGGGGCCAGGCCTTGTCGCTGGAAAAACTCAGAAGGGGCGAATGCTTGGATTTGGGATCTGAGTCTCAGCTCTGCCCTTGATTTGCTGCGTGAGCTCAGACCAGTCCGGTAGCCTCTTCGGGCCTCAGGAAAATGGGCAGAATACTAAACAGCGTGTGCACTTCATGAGGTACACGTGCTGTTACATGGAACACGGTCGTGCAGTGAGCCACGTATATGTTACTGACCAAAAGCATTCATCTTTTATATTTTCCCCCCTACCTGTTTTTGAAGTCAATGCTCTCTTCTTCTGGGTGCCTGATGTCCTCTGCCAGCATTCAGAAGTTGTTTTGTGGAATTTGCTCAGCGTTAAAATGTTCTTTTGATGAATTTGTGAGGGAGAAAGTGGTCTCCCCGTCCTATTCTTCCCCCATCTTAGGACCGCCCTCCCCAAAAGCATTCAGAACCCCGCCTGTCTCGTAGGGCTCTGAGGCAGCAGGAATCATCTGAGGCCTCCCGGGTCAGATCCCTGTTTAAAGCTTGGCCGCGGTGACTTTGAGGGAGAAGGTGGTGTTTCTGGCTTGGTGGACTGGAGGGGCGGGGGCACGCACGTGTTGGGGGAGCTGCACTGTGCAGAGGCTGGGGGAGGAACCGGATGGTACCCGGAGTTGGGGTGGGGGGCGGGGACAGGGGCAGACCCCAAAGGGCCTTGAGAGCCAGGCAGGAGCAGGTGAGGGGGCCGGGGGCCCCCGTGGGGTTAGTGGGTGAGGCAGGGTCTCTGGGCGCTGAGGGCACAGAGGAAGCCTGAGGGCGTCTGGGGGACCTGCAGCACTTGGTTTGCTGAGAGGAGAGGCGGAGCCGCAGGGCCGGCTCAGGTGTGAAGGAGGGCCGAGAGCGAGCTGTGGGGGAGGCAGCTGTGTCCGGGTGTGCCGGGGGTCCCGGGAGGCGGAGGCTCCAGGAGTACTTACTCACTGGAGGCCCCGGGCACCGTGCAGACGAGTCCACAAAGCACCCGGTCCATCCCCCAGCACAGCTCTTTGTGGGACCCAGGAGGGTCTGCCTGTCCTGTCCCCCTCCCAGCAGCCTCTTCCCTCTTGCAGCTTCGGAACCAAAAGGAAGCTGCCCAGAGCCGGGGCCCGGAGCCCCAGGGGCCCTCCAGCAGCAAACACCGAAGGTAGGGGGTGGGGCCCTGCGGGAAGTGGGCTGGAGGGCCCCCAGGGCTTGGGCCCCAGCACCCACCCTCCCCTTTCCACCAGGAGCTCCGTGTGCCGTCTGAGCAGCCGCGAGAAGATCTCCCTCCAGGACCTGTCCAAGGAGCGCCGGCCCGGGGGCGCAGGGGGCACCCCCATCCGGGACGAAGACGAGGGAGAAGAAGCCCCCTCAGGTGAGGGGCCGGGGGTCTGGACCCCCGGGTCTGAGGGATGAGGAGGGGCTGATGCTTCTTCTGAGGTCTCCGTCTTCCCACCTCACAGAGCCAACCCCTGCAGAATGCAGAGCCGTCAACGGGGTCTCCTCCCCACCGCCCTGTAGCCCTGGGAGCCCCGTGGTGAGTGGGGGCCTGGGGGTGGGGCGGGGTTGCCCCAGGGCCGTGAGGTGGAGGCTGCGGGCCCAGAACCCTCTGGGGCTCCTGCGGCCTTTCCCTGGCTGTTCCTGTCCGTGGCGGTAGTTTGCTGTGGTCCTTCTGGGGGCAGCATGTGAAATTCTTGAGAAGGGCCCTGTTGTGGTAACAGAGACCTTTCTCTTCTCCAGACCCTCGAGGAGGCCCCCTTCTCCAGGCGCTTTGGCCTCCAGAAGACGGGCAGCTCTGGGGCTCTGGGGCCCGCAGACTGGCGCGGGGCCGAGGGCGCCCCAGGGGCTGGGCTGCAGCGCTCTGCGTCCTCCTCGCGGCTGGAGGGTGCGTCCACTCAGGTGAGCACTGGGGGGAGGCCCAGGGAGCAGACCCTGCCCAGCGGGGAGAGTAGCTGCCTGTCTCCTCTCTCCGTAGGGCCGGGAGCCCCGTCTTGCCAGAGTCCCCCCTACTCCCTCCCAGAAGGTGCCGGAGCCCTCTTCCCCGTGAGTACAGCGGGACAGCCCCTCTGAGGTGGGGGGCAGGTCGGGGGTTCCTGTCTTGTACCCGGGGTTCTCTGGGGTCCACTCCCTGCCTCCCACCACTCCTGGCCTCAGTTTCCCTTTTGGTGCCGTAAGTAAAAGCGCCCAAGGCCACGGTGTTCTGGCTTCCCGGGGGCCCCTGCCCCCTCTCCTGCCCTCCTCTCTGACTCAGGCCCTGCGCTGCGACCTCCCCCTTCACACCCACAGGGCTTCCTTCCTCCTGCTCAGGTCTGTTTAAACGTCAGCTTCTCCGGGAGGCCCGCCACCTGCCCTGCGCTCACCCCCGCAGCGTGCAGGCACCCTCCAGGCTCCGTCCTGGCTCGTTTTCACCCAGACTGCCTTAACTCTCTTGACATTGTGTGACCCTGTCTTCTTGTGGTTATTGTTCATGTGGCATCGTTTCTGCTCGGATTTGACTCTTGGGGCAGAGACCGTTCGTTTCCTTAGCTTCTTGCTTTGTGTGGGTGTCCTCCACGTAAGGCGAGCTTGAGTAATACTTGCTGATTGAATGAATTCACACAGGTCTGAGATCTCCAGGCCTCCTCCTCCCTTGGGTAACTCCACTCCTCACCCCAGGACCCCCGGGCCCGAGTCCCCGGTGAAGCCCAGTGTCCCCGTAGCCTCCGCAGTGCCCCCAGCAGACTCCCGGGACCGCCGGAGGTGAGGCGAGACCCCTGCGTTACCCAGGGGTCCTGGAGCTGGTGGGGGTGGCCCCGGGGAAGCGTGTCTGAGTCCTCTGGCTGAACTCGACTCCGGGCCCCTCACTCAGGACCTACCAGATGCCAGTGCGGGACGAGGAGTCTGAGTCTCAGCGGAAAGCGCGCTCTCGCCTCATGCGCCAGTCTCGGAGGTCCACGCAGGTGTGGGAGGGGCCGGACCCCGGGTCTGAGGGAGGAGGGGCCGGGGGCTGGACTCCATCCTGAAGGGGCTGGCCCCCCCACCCCGACTGCCCGCTGCTCCCCGTGCAGGGTGTGACCCTGACGGACCTGAAGGAAGCAGAGAAGGCCGCAGGAAAGGCCCCGGAGGCAGAGAAGTCGAGCGTGCAGAGCCTGGTGAGAGGGGTCAGATGATCGGTCAGTGGGTGGGACGAGATGCCCTCATCCTCTGAGCCCCGCCCCTCCCCACAGGACCCTTCCCGGCGACCCCGAGTCCCTGGGGTCGAGAGCACTGACAGCCCTGCCCAGAGAGGTGAGGCTGGTCTCTGGGAGGTCGTCCTCCTGGCCTGCGTCTGGTTTTCCTGGGGGTCGGGCCCAGGGACCCCTCACTCTGCATTGGGCTGATTCCTGCCCCTCCCCCAGCAGAGGCGCCCGACGGGCAAGGGCAGGGACCGCAGGCGGCCAGGGAGCCCCGCAGGGTCGGCAAGGAGTGGAGGGGCCCTGCCGAGGTGAGGGGTGGCGCCCGGCGGGCCGCGGGTGGGCCTGGGGGTGGGCCCAGCTCTCCTCCCCGCTGAACCCCACCTCCGCCCGCAGGGGGAGGAGGCGGAGCCGGCGCCGGCCACCCGCAGCCCAGAATCCAGGTACGGGGCGGGGAGGCCGGGTCTGGGCTGTCATGGGGCCGTGGGCGCCCCATGACGGCCTCCCCGCCCCCACCCCAGCACTCCCGAGGGCGACCCCTCATCCCGCAGGCAGCGGGATCTCAACCCAGACCCAGAGCCGGAACCGGACGAGCCGGACGGAGGCTTCAGGAAGGTTCGCGACCCCACCGTTAACTGAGCCCCCGTCACCCGGCTTTGTATCCCTGCCCCGCTGCCCCCTGCCCTGGGGCCCTGCCTGGCCCACCCGGTGTCGGCAAGGAGTGGAGGGGCCCTGCCGAGGTGAGGGGTGGCGCCCGGCGGGCCGCGGGTGGGCCTGGGGGTGGGCCCAGCTCTCCTCCCCGCTGAACCCCACCTCCGCCCGCAGGGGGAGGAGGCGGAGCCGGCGCCGGCCACCCGCAGCCCAGAATCCAGGTACGGGGCGGGGAGGCCGGGTCTGGGCTGTCATGGGGCCGTGGGCGCCCCATGACGGCCTCCCCGCCCCCACCCCAGCACTCCCGAGGGCGACCCCTCATCCCGCAGGCAGCGGGATCTCAACCCAGACCCAGAGCCGGAACCGGACGAGCCGGACGGAGGCTTCAGGAAGGTTCGCGACCCCACCGTTAACTGAGCCCCCGTCACCCGGCTTTGTATCCCTGCCCCGCTGCCCCCTGCCCTGGGGCCCTGCCTGGCCCACCCGGGCACTCAGCGCCCTTCCGGCCTCAGCCACCCGCCCCACCCCCGCAAGTCTGCCGCGCCTCCGCCGGTGGGCCTGACGCCCCGTCCCTCCTGGGCCCGCAGCTGTACGCCGAGCTGCGCAGTGAGAACGAGCGCCTTCGCGAGGCCCTGACGGAGACCACTCTGCAGCTGGCGCAGCTCAAGGTGGAGCTGGAGCGCGCCACGCAGGTGAGGAGCCGGGGCCCTGGGGGCGAGGGGGTTGGCGAGGGTGCGGGTGCCGGCTCCGGGTCTCCGGGAGGGAGGACCCGCCGGAGCGCCCAGGGCTGAGGGGCCCGGAATGGCTGGTGGGATCCTTGGGGGGAGGAGTCTGGGCCCCTGAGGGGGCTGGGGGCGGGGCCAATACCTCAGGGGCGGGGCCAGGGCCCGGAAGGGCTGGGCGGGGCCTGAGCAGTGCCGGGCGGCTTGGGCCCGCCGCGAGTCCCGGCTGCCTTTGCCCTCTACTGGCCTCCTCTTCTGCCCGTGGCCGTGCGGCTGCTTGTCTAACCCCCGCTCTTTTTCTGTCCTCTCCAGAAGCAGGAGCGCTTTGCAGAGAGGCCTGCCCTTCTGGAGCTGGAGAGATTCGTGAGTAAGGCTGGCCAGGGTGGGACTAGAGATGTCGCGGCCTTAACGGTCTGGAGGAAGAGGTCCGCACAGATCTCTGCCCTTTCCTCGCCCCTCTCCGCCATACTTGACGCCCAGTTCCCCACCCTGCCCTCACCTGCCCCTGTTTATTCCAGGAGCGCAGGGCCCTGGAGCGAAAGGCAGCCGAACTGGAGGAGGAGCTAAAGGTGAATGCTAGCGGGGAGCAGAGGGCAGAGAGCCTGGGTGGACCGTGGGTTCAGCCTGCCCGGGGCCACCCGGCTGACCCGTCTTCACACCTCACAGGCCCTGTCCGACCTTCGGGCTGACAACCAGCGGCTCAAGGATGAGAACGCAGCCCTGATTCGGGTCATCAGCAAACTCTCCAAGTGACTCCGGAGGAGCCCCTCCCCTGCACCCATATTTATACAGCTGCTTCTGCCGCACGCACCCCTTCCCCTGCGTGAGCACTAGTGACAGGGCTCCCGGGGGAGTCTCCGAGAAGCCATAACCTCCCCTCGGGACCTCCAGGCTGGGAGGGGAGTACAGAGAGCCTAGGAGCCAAGGGGGGGCCATCAGAGGCCAGGATGGAGGCGGGAGGCCGAGCCAGGTAGGGGGACGTCGCTGAGCAGGGACTGGGGCTGGAGGCGGGACCAGGAAGGGACCGAGGACCAAGAAGCACCGAGACCAGGAACCAGGACCAGAGTGGCCGCCCAGAGGTCCCCCTCTCACGTGTGATGTCACCCTCACCACCCCTCCCGCCCCGGAACAGGGATCCGAGAATGTGCCAAGAGCCCCGCTGGCCTCGGCCAGGCGGGCCTGTGTATAGGGTCCGCGTGCAGTAGGGAGGGATGTCTTCTATTTTTTGCAGCCCCCTCCCCGCCCACCGTCTGGGGCAGGGGGAGGAGGTATTTTCGAGACAAAGCACAGGCACCACAAATAAAAGTCGTGACGTTGCCGCTCAGTGACTACGTCCTTGGCTGGGGGCGGGGCTCCGCTTCCTGCTGATGTGCTGCCCGGACCACAGGACCGAGCGGGTGGGGTGCTGAAGGGCGGGAAGGGGCTTCAGGAAGAGCGCTCAGCTGGAGCAGAGGCTCCCAACCGGGGCTGACATCGTCAAAAGTTGGCTTGGCACGAAGCAGGCAGGGTCAGTCAGGCAAGGATAGGGGCTGTGATGGTTGGGCTGGGGAGCTCGGCTCTTGCCATCACGGTTTTTGAAACAAATTTGCGTCAGTTGCCAGCATTTAAAGTTTGGGGATAGTACAAGCTGCTCAGTTTAGCGTGGCAGCAGTCGGCGGCTGGAGCCCAATAGGAGCCATCCACTAAGGTTGGCCACTCACTCGCTCGGTCATTTGGGACCCTGTTCTTGCCAGGCTCTGACCTGCCTGTCGATGACGTAGTGAGTGAGACAGGTAAAGATCCGATCCATTTTAGAGGAGAGTCAGGAGGCAACCAGTAACAAGTGTGTTGCAGGTGGTGGTGCTGAGGGGGAAAACGGGTAGCAGGGGTTTNACCAGGACCAGAGTGGCCGCCCAGAGGTCCCCCTCTCACGTGTGATGTCACCCTCACCACCCCTCCCGCCCCGGAACAGGGATCCGAGAATGTGCCAAGAGCCCCGCTGGCCTCGGCCAGGCGGGCCTGTGTATAGGGTCCGCGTGCAGTAGGGAGGGATGTCTTCTATTTTTTGCAGCCCCCTCCCCGCCCACCGTCTGGGGCAGGGGGAGGAGGTATTTTCGAGACAAAGCACAGGCACCACAAATAAAAGTCGTGACGTTGCCGCTCAGTGACTACGTCCTTGGCTGGGGGCGGGGCTCCGCTTCCTGCTGATGTGCTGCCCGGACCACAGGACCGAGCGGGTGGGGTGCTGAAGGGCGGGAAGGGGCTTCAGGAAGAGCGCTCAGCTGGAGCAGAGGCTCCCAACCGGGGCTGACATCGTCAAAAGTTGGCTTGGCACGAAGCAGGCAGGGTCAGTCAGGCAAGGATAGGGGCTGTGATGGTTGGGCTGGGGAGCTCGGCTCTTGCCATCACGGTTTTTGAAACAAATTTGCGTCAGTTGCCAGCATTTAAAGTTTGGGGAATAGGAATGTCAGTAGTACAAGCTGCTCAGTTTAGCGTGGCAGCAGTCGGCGGCTGGAGCCCAATAGGAGCCATCCACTAAGGTTGGCCACTCACTCGCTCGGTCATTTGGGACCCTGTTCTTGCCAGGCTCTGACCTGCCTGTCGATGACGTAGTGAGTGAGACAGGTAAAGATCCGATCCATTTTAGAGGAGAGTCAGGAGGCAACCAGTAACAAGTGTGTTGCAGGTGGTGGTGCTGAGGGGGAAAACGGGTAGCAGGGGTTAGGGAGGCTGGTGTGCACGTGGGTGTGTGGAGATGGGCAGGGCCAGGTTGCATGGGGGATGAGTGGGTGAGAGACGAGGTTGGAGAGGCAGGGCCCAAACCACTCAGGACTAAGGCGGCGACCGGGAGCCAGAAGAGGATTTTGAGCGTGGGGCGCACTGGGACACTGGATGTTCGGTTCCTCTGGACTGAACTCAAGGACAACCTGGAGACTGGGAGGTCAGAAGTCTGAGTTGGGGCCCCAGGGAGGGAGAGGAGGATTCAGAGGAAGAAATCAAGGAGAGTGGGGACACCTCCTGGATTCCTGTACTGTGAGGCTGTAGCTGGTGTTGAGGGGCAGGTTGGTGGCCCCTAATACCTGGGTAGAGAGAGGACAGCCGTTGACACCACCTGCTAAGAGGAGGCTGTTTATAGACTGGGCTGCACATCAAAACGCACAGGGTTCCCGAACACAAGCACGCCCCCTGAATTGTCTCTAAAGCCAGCTCTCGGCCAATCCGAGAGCACTCGCTCAGGAGACTCCAGCAAGGACGGGCCTCTTTATCTACCCGGACCGGGTAAGGCCACGGCTGGGATAGCTCGGCGATCCCTGGAGGGATCTAATTCCATTGGCGAGGGCAGTCTGCAGAGTCCGATCTCCCGCGGGGCTGCCTCAAAACTTTGAGCGGAGGGGAGGGAAAGGATCAAAAGACTTCCGTTTCCACCTCGTTTTCCATTCTCTTCTTTTGCTTCTTCATCACTGCCTCCAGTTCTGACACATTCTCTTTGTCCTGGAGGACGGGGTGGAAATCAGGACCGTAGCATCAGGGTCCTCAGCGCCCTCCCCGGCCCGGACCTGGGGACGAGGGTTCCGGCTCACCTCCAGCAGCGAGCGCTGCACCGTGATCTGGCTATACACGCGCGCCCCCTCCTCGGGGCTAAGCGTCCGAAACTTCTCCTTCGGCAGCGAGAATAGCTGAGCGCCGCTCAGTTCTCCCAGCGCTGCGATGGTCCTGAGCAGGGGTATTGAGGACATGGTCAGGCCTGCCGGCCAATCGCAGCTCGAATGTCAGCCCCACCAACCACGTCACGCCCGCCCCTAGGCTTTTGTCCAATCAGCTGCCGAAGGTTCCCTGAATCCCGCTCTACCAACCATAGCGCGTCGTAGGGGAGGTTTCCGTGGTGACTCCAATCGGAGCCTAGGAAAACAGGCCAATCACAGCCTGACATTCATAGTTGGACTCAGACAAAGCCCCGTCCTGGACCAATCCCAGCCCCCCGTGGTCTGCCACTCCCACTGGCCCTTCGGGAGTGCCTCGCCTCTAGCGCGCGTATAACCCGAGCCTCCTAGCCGGCAAACGACACACTCACCCTGAACTGAAGCCCTTGGCCTGTAGCCAGGCGCAGACCTCCGAGGCGCTGGAGCGCGGGCTGAGCTGCGACTCCGGGGCGCGAGACCCCGGGGCTGCGCGGCTGGGGCCCGTGAGGCCCTGGGCCAGGCGTGCCTGCAGCTCCTCGTTGATACTGAGCATGAGCATCGGAGAGAATTTCTCTACAGGCGGGAAAGCAGGAGGGAGGGACCACTCAGGGGGAAGGGCCTAGAGGGTCAGGGACCTCCAGCGTTCCCGTGATGGGTGGTCGGGAATCTCCTTTTCTGAGTCTCCTTCTCTCTGTCTGGAAAGCGAGGACAAGAACTGTTCCCTCGAAGGGTGCCCCCACCACTCACCCTTCTTGCCCGAGTCCAAGTTGTTGAGGTTCTCGCAGCTGTCCCTGGGAGACCGAGCTGAAGCCGGAGCTGGAGCCTGGGTCTGCGCTAGTCCTGGAGCCAGGGCTGGCGCTGGTGGCGGAGGGGTAGCTGGATCCGGAGCCTGGGTCTGCGCTAGTCCCAGAGGCAGGGCTGGCGCTGGTGGCGGAGGGGGTGGGGGCGGAGGGGCTGGGGCCGAGGCTGATGTGGGAGGAGCGGGGGGTGCCGGGCCCGGGGCCGGTGCTGGTGGTGGAGGGGGAACGGCAGTGCTATTCTCCTAGAGAGGGGAACAAGAGGGAAGCACCTGGATCAGAGAGAGGACCGAGTCACAGTCCCTTCTCCTGGAGGTAAATGTCTGAATCCCCATTCACTTCCTCTTCCAAAGATTTTGACCCCTTAACCCCCACGCCCCTTGTTCTCAGGATCTGACCCCCTAGTCCCTCTTCCCTCAGGACCTAGGAGTCTGCCCCGGCTCACCAGACTGCGGCCCCCCCGCGGCCCCGGGTGGGGTGTCAGGATATTATAGGGTACGTATCCCTCCTGCCCACTCTGGTCCTGAACCTTCCACCACTTGCGCCGGTCATCTAGGACCTGGAAGAGGTACAGTGGAGGGTTCAGAGGCTGTGTCTGTAGCGAGGGTTGGGTGGACTCCACCCCCTCGCCCCCGCCTACTCCTCTAACCTCCAGTATGTCCCACTCCTTAACGGACAGCTCGCTGCTGTTGCGCGCCTGGAAGTCATAATTACATAGGACCCACTTTCCCGCCGGCTCCAGCCCCTGGGGCTCAGCTTCTGGTTCCTCGTCTGGGTGACTGAGAAGGGGAAGGGTTGGGGGGTAAGGAGGCAGCCAGCGTCACTGTGCTGGGCCTTAGGGGTTGGTGTGAGCTGGAGTTAGAGCCAAGCAGGGGGTCAAGGCTGAGGGGAGGGGAAAGGTTAATACTGTTAACAGAGGTCTGACATTGGAATGCCAGTTTGAATACACTGTGCTCCTTTCATGCTGGGCACCATGCAGTAAGCACATGATAGCATCAGCTCCGTTTTCTAGATGAGAACAGTCGGGCTCGGGGAAATAAAATCACTTTCCCCATATCATACAGCTAGAGACAGCTGCTATTTATTGAGCATCTACTATGTCCTGGGCTTCCCTGGTGGCTCAGAGGTTAAGGCGTCTGCCTATAGTGCAGGAGACCTGGGTTCGATCCCTAGGTCGGGAAGATCCCCTGGAGAAGGAAATGGCAACCCACTCCAGTACTCTTGCCTGGAGAATCCCATGGAGGCAGAAGCCTGGTAGGCTACGGTCTGTGGGGTCACAAAGAGTCGGACACGACTGAGCGACTTCACTATGTCCTGGGCTCATGCATAAATGATAACTCCTAAGCATAATAACAAGAGTCATCATGTGCGTAGCACTTACTGCTTGCCAGAAACTATTCAAAGTCTGTTACATACACTAGCTGACTTGACACTGAGACAGCCCTTGGCAGAACCATGAGTTTGAACCTCTTAGTAGTTCCTTCCTCCTCCCAGAGACCCAGTTATTATCTCCATTTTACAGGAGAGAAACCGTGATGTAAAGGTCACAGAGCAAGAAAGAGGTATAATTACACCGGGGACTCGGGCAGGCTGGCCCGAGCTCATGTCCTGAGGAATTCCGTTCTATTCGCTCGACCAAACACTTCGTTCAGGTTTTTCCATACTTTTGGGCAAACACAGTACTTGCACTCACCTGGGCGTGAACCTGAATGCTCCCATGACCCTAAGCTCTTTAACGGCTAGCCTGTACAACATCACAGACTTCTCACTCTTTCAGGGAGGGATTATAGTTATTCCCAGGTCCCCCCACAAAGAACTTAAAGTGCAAAAAAAAAAAAAGGTGAGTTAAAAGCTGGGGATGTTGAGATTCAGAAGCGTAGGGAGAAGGGGATCCGCTGGACCAGGCAGCTGGCGGGAAGGTGAGCAGACCTTTAGCTCTGACACCCCAGTTAAAGGCACCTCAGCCCCATGAGGCCTACCTGTGCAAGGGAGAAGGGGATCTTCAGGGCCGAGGCGCCCCCGCGAGGCTGGCAGCTCCCAGCACGCCGTCTCTGCTGAGACTCTCTGCCCCAGCCCTGCCCAGACCCGCTTCCGCTCCTCCACACCTGCTGCCCCTCTCTTCACACCTCACATGTTCCCTCACAGCTGCCCCCGACTTGCTCAGGGAATCCTGGCTCCTCTAGGCCCTTCTTCCCTGGGGACCCCAAGAGCCTGCACCCCCACTGCTTGTTGGAACTATGGACCTGCACCCCCAGTCCTTTTCCTCCTCTGGAGACCTAGGAGCCCAGATCTCAAGTTTTAATTTCCTAAACTATTTAACGTTTGAAAAGTCCCAGTCTGACAGCCAGCAGGAACCAAGACAATTGCTTGAGAGCCTTGGGAAAGCGAGGGTCCAGCCTCCCTGCCTTTATCTCTCTCAGGAGCTCGGAAAGAGTACTACTTTCCAACTTGCCCAGAAACTTGCCCCTTGGCCCCTGAAGTCACAAGTCTGCTTCGCTGGCTCTCCAAGGTTCCGAGCACCAGACTGAGCTCTTCTTCAAAACCCAAATGTTCAACTTCCCAGCCTGTTCTCTCCAACACCTAGAACTTTGTCCTCATGTCCTTTCCAGGCCCTCGGAAACCAACCCACCTTCTTCCAGATCTTTGGGGATTCAGGGGTCTCTCTCAGATTTACCCACTCCAAGCACCCTCCTCCCTTGGACCCAGAAAACTGGGGCCCTCTCCCTCCCTCCCTGATTCTCCCCCCCTTCCCTGCCCCGCTCCCTGCCTCATCACCACCTCACCCACCTTCGAAGAACCGGGAAGACAAAAAGAAAAAAGGGGGAGCGGAGTCAGCACTGGGAGCCCGCAGGACGCACCCCACCTGGACCCCACTGACCCGACTCACCCACTGACACTCACCCATTGACAGCGACCTGGGGAGCGCTTTGCTGCAGGGCATGAGAGCAGTAAGTCAGACGGGACCCGGCCTGCATCCCCAGAATTCCCGGTCACGCTCCCTACCCCCATGTCACCCGGGGGAGCTTAAGCTTTAGCCTCACCTGCTGGCGCCGTCGCTCATGCTGTAGCTGCTTCTCTACTGGGTCCTCCCAGGCACGGCCCTGGGGGTCCATGGCTGGGGGCTCCCAGCCGCTGTAGAACTCAGGTCTGTATGGGGACCCCTCCTCTAGGGGTAGGTCCACCCTGCAACCAAGGGAGGACCGAGGTCTCAGGGATCCTGAAGGTTTAACTTCAGACTGTCAGTCACTTCATGAAGTTTTCCCCCTTCCCCTTAGCCTTGTTCTAACCCAACAAATGTAACCTTACCCCCCTGCCATTTTTTTAACCAAGACCTGCCTCTTACTCTAAGCTGCATCCAGGACGTCAACTATATTTGTAAATATCCTGATTACACTCTCTTGAATTTCACCTCTGATTCCAAACTGGGTCTCCCACCCCTTTCCCCTAAGTCCAGCATCTAACTTTGCACCTGCTCCCGTGAAGCTGCCAGCCTCCGAAAAGCTGTGCCCCCTTTCCAAATCCACAGACCAAACGTTTCCCAAGCCTACCTCCTCGCTATGGCCCTGCTCCATTCCTGGAAGTCCTGCCTTTTATTCCCGAGCTCTCGTTCAGTCTTTTTTTTTTTTTTAATTATGGTACAGAAAACCTAACTACCTAACTTTAAGATATATTTTTGCAACTTGTTTAAACAGCGAAAACAATACGCTCCTTGGGGAAAGGTGAGGGATTGAGAATACAGGTCCTGGGTGCAAATGATGACCCCAGAGCCTGGAGTTGATAGGCCTGCCTAGGAGAGAAACCACTGGGCACTGCCACACGACCAAAGGGGACAGCTGCTGTCTGAGGCTCAGCAGACCGTTTCACATGACACTCAAGAGCTTCCTCCAATCGGGTCGTGGCATTTGTCCTAGTCCCACCAAAACTTCAGTTTCTTTGAAGACCCACTCTAGCTAAGCCCCACAACTACCCTTCTCTGCCAACCTCATCTTTCCAACAGCCACGCCTCTTTTTCCCAGCGCCGCCCCTAAAGCACCCCGCCTCCTGCCTTCTAGCCTGTCTCTCCAATCACCATACTGTCTACCCCCAAGCTCCGCCCCTAAATCACCACGCCTCCTGCCTCCCAGCCCCACCTCTAAATCACCGCGCCTCCTGCCTCCTAGCCCTTTCCCTTCAATCACCACGCCCCACCTAGCCCCGTCCTCTACGTGCCACGCCTCCTGCCCCCCAGCCCTGCCGCTTACCCGGGGTGGGTCCAAGAGTCCCCCAGCGAGGTCCAGAGCGTATTTTCACGTTGAGTGACATTGTCCCGCAGCAGCTTCACAGCCTCCGAAGTCAGATGCGGCCGCTTCACGCCGCTGGCCAACTGCGGGCCGCCCAAGGTGTCTACAATCTGGCAGGGGCGCAGGAGTGGGCAGGCCGTCAGACCGGCCTGAAGTGGACTCCTGTGCTGAGGGCTGAGGCCGGGGATGTCTCACCATCTGCAGAGGTCCGAACAGGAAGTGCAGCAGCTCCTGGGAAGTGGGGTTGGCGATGTTGCCGCGCAGCCGGGCCTGAGAGCCGGGGAGGTGCTGGTGTTAGTGCGTGGACAGGTGCGACTCGCTATTCCTCTCGCCCCCTGAGGCCCCGAGGTGGGTGCGTGCTCACCAGCAAGCTGAAGGCGTACTTGATTTTCTGAAGTATGTCGGTGTACTCGGCCCCTGAGGGTGGCTTGGCCCGCAGCGCCAGGAGGCTCTCTGGGTAGGAAGGCAGGCGCAGTGACGGGGGACGTGCAGACAGCATCAGGCAGGGTCAAAGAGACAGACAGAGACCCAGTGAGGTCGCGAGGGGGAGTCAGGGGGGTGCAGGGGGAGACCCGGGGAGAGGGAGGATATTTGAGAGTGGCCCCGGAGGGCCAGGGAGGGGCTGTTCAGGACTGCAGCTGGATGGCGCCCCCTCACCCCCGGCCTCCTGGTGCCGGGTCCTGCGGCTGCGCTCTCGGTGCTCCAGCACACGGGTCGCCTCGGCCGACTTCTGCAGCCTGGATACGAAGCTCTCCACGTCGTCGAACACGTGGTTCAGGATGTCCTGGGGGCCAGGGCAGGGAGATGCATGGGACCTCTGAATCCTAGACCCTCATCCCGCCTCATCCTGGGACCCCACGTCCAAACTCCCACAAACCAAGAGCACTGGGGTACACTTAGCCCAGGCCACGCCCTCCGATGCTTGACCTTGCCCCATCCTGTCACCACCG
Source organism: Oreotragus oreotragus (assembly GCA_006410675.1). Lineage (NCBI taxonomy): Eukaryota > Metazoa > Chordata > Mammalia > Artiodactyla > Bovidae > Oreotragus > Oreotragus oreotragus. Next base: position 50,227 of record SJYX01018098.1, read on the forward strand.
GCCACATCCCCAGAAGTCTGACCGAGGTCCCAGGACCAAGCCCTACCCCCTGACAGAAGATTCACACCTGTGGTCAGTCCTGCCTTAGGCCCTCGCCCTGCCTCGCTCACCACCTCCCGCTCCGCCCGCAGACTGGCCAGGTCCGGGCCGCGGGGTCCCAGGTCCGGGGAGGCCGAGTCAGAGCTGGGGCAGGCCTCCTCCCGGCTCGTCCTCCACGTCTCCTCCGCCTCTGCGATGGACTCCGCCTGGGGTCGCCCGCGGCTCGAGGCCGGCTGTACGGTGTGGATCGCCGCGCGGAACATCGGGCAATGCGGCAGGGGCGCGGCCTCGGCGACGGGCGAGGGGTGCTGTTGCGGCTGCATTTGCATGGCCCTGCAGAGGGACAAGGGCAGGCAGGCTGGGAACACTGAGGGGTCCAGCGAACAGAGAATTTCGGGGATTCAGTCTTTCGAATTGTGGTGCTGGAGAAGACTCTTGAGAGTCCCTTGGACAGTAAGGAGATTAAACCAGTGCATCCTAAAGGAAATCAATCCAGAATATTCTTTGGAAAGACTGATAGTGAAGCTGAAGCTCCAGTGCTTTGGTAACCTGATGAGAAGAGCCGACTCATTAGAAGAGACCCTGATATTGGGAAAGATTGAAGGCAGGAGAAGGGGACGACAGAGGATGAGATGGTTGGATGGCCTCATTGACTCAATGGACGTGAGTGTGAGCAAACTCTGGGAGATAGTGAAGGACAGGGAAGTCTGGCGTGCTGCAGTCCAGCAGGTCGCAAAGAGTTGGACACGACTGAGCGAGTGAACAACAGTGCGAAACACGGTGGCCCAAAGGGGTCAAACCTAGAGTCACAGCGGGAGGGGGAAATCTGATATATGGACTGGGGGGAGGGGGAGCGCGCCTCTCTGGAGGGAAACTGGGGCAGAGGGAGGAGAAACTAGGGGAGGGATTTACACTTGTCTGGGAGGTATAGGAGATTTGGAGACGGTTTGACTCTAAAACTGGCTCAGCTCTAGGCTAGTGGTATCAACCGATTTCTCGGATGGGGAGACTGAGGCCCAAAGAAGGGAGCCGGCCCTCCAGAGACCTCCCCGTCATCTCTTCTCCCCTCCACTTTACCTGAGCGCCGCCGCCCTGCGCTCCCCGCAGCCCGAGCGGTAGTTGCGCAGAGCTCTCTGGATTTCCTCTTGGATCGACTCCACCTGCCAAGCGCGCCGCCGTCAGGCCACGACTCCGCCCCACCCCACCCCACCCACTGCCCGCTCAGCGCCGTGCTCCGGGTCGATCCCTCGGCTCGGCCCTAGGTCACGGGTAGTCAGCGCCCAAGCCCTGGGCTCACGCCCCTGCCCTAAAACTGTCCCTGCCCCGGCCACGGCCCGCCACCACGGAGGCCCCGTCCGGGTGGTGCCTCGCCCCTCGACCACACTCACACCCACACTGGTTCCGGCTGCTCCCCGGACCCCTCTCTCCGCCTTTGAGTCCGCGCTCTTAGCCTCAGTCTCCGCTCTGCCCGCACCTTCCTTCAGTTCAGCCTGTCCTCACCCCTCACCTGGGTTACAGAATTTCTTTCCAGGCCACGCCCCTCCTAGGCCCCGCCCCCTCCTTCGCCCCAGGCCACGCCCCAAGAATAGAGGGCCCGCCCCATTGGCGGGAGGGCTTCGGACCCCGCCCCCGGAATCCTCCGGGCGCCCGCCGCGCCCCGGGCTCTGGCCCCCGGCCCGGCTCGCTCACCCCGACACACCGGCCCTGGAAGAAATGCACGTCGGGCTGCGCGCGCTCCGGCTCCTGGCACACGAGCAGCAGCAGAGGGCGTTTCTGGCCCGGGGGCCTCGCCGTGTCGCACCGCACGATGGCGCTCACAGCGCAGGACTCCAGCTCCTCCTGCAGGGGTGCGGCAGCGGGTAAACTGAGGCCCGGAGCCACGGAGACTCCAGAGTGACCACGACAGCGGTGCCGGCAGAAGCAGGCGCTGCGCAGGGCAAACCCCTCCTCCCCCCGGGGGTAGGGGTCACAGATGAGCTAGTGAGGCTCAAAAAGGGGGCGACGCCCCCGGACGTCCCTAGGGCTAGGCTCTCGGTCCAGCCCCGTTCCTTCCACTCGCGCGCCCTGGGGCACCTTGGAGACCGGGTCCAGCAGCGTGACGTGGCTGGGAGACACTCTCAGCAGCATGTCCTGAGCCCAGATGCGGCCTTGGCTGTCCATGAGGGCCAGCTTCTGCGAGGCGTCCTCCACCGTGTGTATGGCATCCTCACCCAGGCTGAAGGTCGCCAGGTGCTGGCAGGGGCCACGAAGGAAGCAGTGGGTCCCAGGATGAAGCCAGGTGGCTGAGGCTGCCGCTGGGGTCGGCTTTCCGCCCCACGACTAACCACACCTCCTCTGGGAGGCCTCTGAGCACCTGCTCCACCTCCCGCAGTGCCCTGGCTGTGCCTCCCGCAAGACCCCCTGAGGGCAGGGAATGGTCTGGGTTATATCCCAGTCCTTCTAAGCACCTCTACCCCCATTAGAGCACATTTTGCTGTACTTCTGGACCTTGTCTGACTCCCTACTTATCCAGGATGGCACCTGACTTGTCCCCATGGTCCAAGTGTCCAGCACAAGAGCTGGTCCCGAGAAGTTGGCAGATGAAAGTGGAATTGAGTTCTTCCACTGAAACTCCAGTACTTTGGCCACCTCATGCAAAGAGTTGACTCATTGGAAAAGACTCTGATGCTGGGAGGGATTGGGGGCAGGAGGAAAAGGGGACGACAGAGGATGAGATGGCTGGATGGCATCACCGACTCAATGGACGTGAGTCTGAGTGAACTCCGGGAGATGGTGATGGGCAGGGAGGCCTGGCGTGCTGCGATTCATGGGGTCACAGAGTCGGACACGACTGAGGAACTGAACCGAACTGAATCCTCCCCCTAGATCCAGGCGGCCAGCCCCCAGCCCCTCCCCCATCAGACCCAGGGGTTTGGGTCCTCAGTTACCTCGTCCCTCAGACCTAGTTTCTCTTGGCCTGGGGTTTCTTGGCCCCTAAACTCACCATAGATAGACTTGGCACTCTGTTTGAGAGAAGCTTCTGGGCTGTGAAGGAAAAGAGGGGTGAGAGGGGCTGGGAGCATGCTCAGCAGATGGTGGGGGTTCTCACTGCCAGGCAGAGCCCTGGAGAGCAGGGGGGAGCCACGGAGGATTTTGAGCAGCAAGGCAGAGCCAGCGCTGGACTTTAATAAGACAAGCACGGCAGTGGTCCTGGGTGGTGGGAGGGTGTGTGGTCTCTACTGTCACCCAGACCTGGGTTTGCATCCCCTATCAGCTCCTGCTTTACCATAAGACCCCGGTCGGGGTCGGGGAGGTGGGGAGACAATCTCTCCTGCCTCAGTTTCTCAGGGGTCAGCTCCACACAGCCTCCATCCAGTAGGGCTGCTGGGTGAATTCAATGAGATGATGCAGTTGGAATGTTTTACAGACTCTCCTACAGCTGGACAGCACAGCACACACGCACTATGTCGATAAAGACCATGTTCTTATCATTACTATGATGATGCGAACAGCTTAATACACAGTAGTTGCTCAATAAATGGACTGTTTTTTTTTTTTTTTTTTTTTAAGCTGTGCTGTATCACATGGCTTGCAGGACCTCAGTTCCCGGACCAGGGATTGAACCCAGGGCTTGGCAGTGAAAGCACCAAATCCTAACCACAGGCTGTGGCCACTGATGCAAAGAGCCAAGTCATTAGAAAAGACCCTGATGCTGGGAAAGATTGAGGGCAGGAGGAGAAGGGGGCGACAGAGGATGAGATGGTTGGAGGGCATCCCTGACGCAGTGGACATGAGTTGGAGCAAACTCCAGGAGTTGGTGATGGACAGGGAGGCCTGGCATGCTGCAGTCCATGGGGTCAAAAAAAGAGTTGGACATGTCTTAGTGACTGAACAACAGGTACTGGGAGTAGCTGGGAAGTTATCTTCTTCCCCTCCTACCCCCACGGGCCCTTTCCAGCCAAAACCTGTCCTCAAGGTTACTTTCTGCTAGAAGAATTCTTGAACCCCCATTTCCCCAGATAGAACAGAAGCTCAGAGCTTGATGGGGGTCAGGGATGAGAGCTGAAGCATGAGAACCCCTTTCAGTCAGACCCCCGCTCCTCATCCTGCTCTGGCCAGTCAGATCCCCCCACAGTTTGATTCCTCTGGGCTGGAGAAATCATTCCCTCACATCTCCCAGACACCTGTTTCCATGCTTCTCTGTCTTTCTCCCTGATCACTCCAGGAGACTTGACCCTTCACTCTAAATAGCCCAGGGCTTCCCAGGTTATCACTTGGTAAAGAACCAGCCTGCCACTGCAGGAGACACAGGAAACGCACGTTTGATCTCCTGGGTCGGGAAGATCCCCTGGAGGAAGAAATAGCAACCCACCACAGTATTCCTGCCTGGAGAATCCCCCGGACAGAGGAGCCTGGCGGGCCACAGATCATGGGGTCACAAACAGTTGGACATGACTGAGCATGCACGAACTAGGCACTAGGGCAATATTTAATAAGATAATCATTGGGAATTCCCTGGCAGTCCAGTAGTTAGCACTCAGTGCTTTTACTGCTGGGGCAAGGGTTCAATCCCTGGTCGGAGAACCAAGATCTCACAAGCCACGCAATGTGGCCAAATAAGTTTAAAAAAAAATCAAATTAACACCAGCAGCCACAGTGGCTCCTACGAGCTGTTGGTTAGACAGCCAAGTCTGGCACGTGTGCTACCCTGCCAAGCCCTCGGGATCGCGCGTGTCACAGAGGAGGGACTGAGGCTGGAAGACGTGATGTCTTCTGTTGGGGCCACACCACTGCTGAAGGCTGGCAACGGGCTTGGAACCCAGGTCTGTCTGATTGGCAGCGGGAGGGAGGCAGCTCAGAGGCTTCTGAGTGTCCAGCCCTGGGCTGCTGTAAATGCCACCTGTGGGTGTGGATGGAAGGGTGGGGGCTGGGGGCCTGGCGGACAGGGGTACTTACCCAGGGATGGTGCTCATGGTGCTGAAAAAGGGGGCTTCTGACACCCGGAGCCCTGGAAGCCGGCAAAGGGATGAGGGCTGACGTGACCACAGGATCTTGGAATCCCGGCCTCAGCCCCTCCTCCCTCAGACCCAGATTCCACGCCCCCAGGCCCTTGCCCCTCAGACCAGGAATCTGGGCCTACAGGCCCTCCTTCCTTAGACCAGGAGTCCAGACCCCCGCCCCTCCTCCCTCAGACCCAGGGGTCCAGGCCCCCAGCCCCTCCTCTTCCTTTAGACCCGGGGGTCCAGGCCTCCGCCCCTCCTCCCTAGGACCGAGATCTCTCCCAGGCCCCCCTCACCTGCCGGTCTGCTTCTGACAGGCCGAGGCGCTGAGCTCTGCTCTCCCTCCGGCCCGTCCTTCCTGTCCCTCCCAGGCCCTCCCCGCTCCGCATACCTGAGCACTCCCTCAGCACAGCCTCCTGGAGCGGCCCTGGGCGGGGCCGGGACTCCGGGGCGGCGGCGGGGAGCCGGCACTCTATCTCCATCACAACAGGAGAATAGCCAGCAATGTGGCGTCAGAACGCCCCCTCCGACTTCTGGTATCTCTGTGAAGCTAACTGCCACTAGTTCATGGTCAATGTGCAGAGTGGGCTTTGAACCCGGGGCCTGCCTTTCTAATCCCAGGGCTGAGGTCCATCCGTGCCCCGTGCTCACCTCCTTCTGGGGTTTCTGTCTCCACCGGTGCCCTCAGCCCCCTTCCCTCTTCGTCTGAAAACTTCCCTCGAAAATTCCAGTGACGATGATAGCTAAGATTCAGTGCCCAACACGACTCCAAGAGGATCACAAAATTAACAGACTCCTCTGGCATGAAATCTTTTTCCTCTGTGCCATGGTCCCCACGGACTAAGTTGTACACCCTCTTCTTCCCCGAACCCAGTGAGGTTCAGTGCTGGGGTGGCTCCATTTCACAGATGAGAAAACCGAGGCTCACAAAGTCTCGGAGACTTGCTCATAGTTATGCATGCAGTAAGTGTCTTCCTAGCGTCTTGCTCCCTGCTCTGGTTTCCATGAACAGATCCGGTAGACGCCTGAGTCAGCTCAAGTCACTGCCCTCTCAAAAGATTCGGGTGGCTCCCTGTTTCTCTGGATAGAAGAGAAGACTTTCTAGTACACCTTCCTTTGCGCTTTGAGCATCCAGGTGCCATTCTGCCTCAGGGCCTTTGCACATGCTATGCTGTTTTCCAGGAATGTTTTTCTTGTGTCCTCTCCCACCTTCTTCAGGTCTTTGGTTGAATAACAGCACATCAAAGAGCTCTGGCTGGCCACCTCTGACCCTCCCCTCCTTCAGAGTCTCTTCTTCCTAGACCAACACTTAATTTTTCTCCAGATCATTTATCACCCTCTAACACACTGTATTGTTGTTTTTCAGTTGCTAAGTCATGTCCGACTCTTTGCGACCGCATGGACTGCAGCATGCCAGGCTTTCCTGTCCTTCACTATCTCCTGGAGTTTGCTCAAACTCATGTCCATCGTGTCAGTGATGTTATCTGACCATCTCATCCTCTGCTGCCTCCTTCTCCTCCTTCCTGCAGTCTTTCCCAGCATCGGAGTCTTTTCTAAGAAGTCAGTTCTTTGCACCAGGTGGCCAAAGTATTGGAATTTCAGTTTCAGCATCAGTCCTTCCAATGAATATTCAGGACTGATTTCCTTTAGGACGGAGTAATCTGATCTCCTTGCAGTCCAAGGGACTCTCAAGAGTCTTCTCCAACACACAGTTCAAAAGCATCAGTTCTTCGGCATTCAGCTTTCATTATGGTCCAGCTCTCACATCCATACATGACTCCTGGAAAAATCATAGCTTTGACTATACAGAACTTTGTTGGCAAAGTGATGTCTCTGCTTTTTAATACTCTGTCTAGGTTGGTCATAGCTTTTCTTCCAAGGAGCAAGTGTCTTTTAATTTCATAATTAAAAGATGAAATTAAACACACTGTATTACTTGTTCATTTTGTCTATTTTATGTCTCCCCCATTAAAATGTAAACTTCACAAGGACAAAGACAATTGTATGTTCAGTCCCCTAGTCTACCTGCTGCTTATAGAATAGGACGTTGTGTGTAGTAAGTGCTGGAGTGACATTTGCTGAATTAATGCACTTTTGCATTTGGTACACTTCTGTGCATTATTGCTTCAGTGAACGAATGCCGACCCCACAAACTATACTAAGTGAGGCTGGAAACCAGAGAAGGCACGTCCTTGTCCTGGATTGATAGGGAGGAAATAACAGAGAGAAAGAGAAATAATGCACATGGTATTATGGTAAAGAGCCCAGGTGGCTGTGGATTCCCAGTCCTGCCTTTGCCACTTAATCATTTTGGTAATACTTACTGTGTGCTTATATCTTCTGCTGAGTATGCGATGTGGGTTTGTATAAACCTGACAACATCTTATGAAATGGGTTTGATTATCCCCATTTTACACATGAAGAAACTGAGGGATATTCAAGTCATTTGTCTATGATCCCACAGCTAATAAGCGTTGGAGATGGTTGAACTGAGACCACACAATTTATTTACTTTTTATTTATTCTTTTCTTTCTGGCCGGGCTGGGTCTTTGTTGATGGGCGGGTTTTTCTCTAGTAGTGGCGAGTGAGGGCTTCTCTCAAGTTGCAGTGCCTGGATTTATGTTGCAGAGCCCCAGCTCCAGGGCTCACGTGCTTAGCTGCCCCAGGGCATGCAGGATCTTCCTGAAGCAAGGATCGAACCCATGTCCCATGCATTGGCTGGTGGATTCTTAACCACCCGACCAGCAGTGAAGTCCAGACATACAATTTAGACCCGGCATCCTTTGTTGTTACTCTGTCACCAGCTCATGGTCTGGCCCCGTTTTAGCTGTGTGGCCCTGGACAAATTACCTAACCTCTCTGTGCTTCAGCACCGCCCCCACCCCCGCAATTGTAAAATGGGGATCACAGCTTTGGGAGGACGTAGGGGAGTTATGGAGAGCTCTGAGTACTGTACCCAGGGTAAGAGAAAAGGCGAGGAAGTGTTTGCAGCCACAGAGGTGAGGTCTTTCTTCCGCAGGTACTACAACAGCGACGCTGAGGGTGACTTGGGAGCCCAGGAGAGGCGGTTCAGAGGGTCAAGGCAGGCTTCCTGGAGGAAGGAGGGGGCGGGGCGGCCGGAGCCAAACCTGAAGGGCAAGTTTGGCAGCCCCAGGTGGCCTGGAGGGTGAGGGAGGGGTGTCCCCGGCCGGGAGCCGCGGAGGGGAGGGCTGACTCGCCTGCCCGCGTGCCGGCCGCAGGTGGGCGCAGACGAGTCGGCCGAGTGCGACCCCTCGCCCCGCCGCCCCCCACGCCGGGTGCTGCCGCGGGAGGGGCCCTGCGCTCTTCTGTGCCCACTTCTGTCACTTTGCGTCCCTGCACGTCCATGCCACAAATGTTTTCTGAGCTTGGCCAGCTTTGGGGGGTGGAGTGGGGGCAGGCTGGGACTGGTGCCCCACTGATGGGGAAGACAAGGGTCGGAGTAGGGAGGCCACAGCCCCAGGTCTCAGTGGCTCTGGGCCAGGACCGACGCAGACCTGGCCGAGCCCAGCCCCTTTCTTCACGTACAGCTGGAGGACAGTGTGGCGTGTAGGCGTTCGGCGGGGGCTGCAGTTCTGGGTTGGGGAGGATCGCCTAAGGGTCCGGACTCCCGGATCCGAGGGAGGAAGGGCTGGGAGTCCAGACCGCCGAGTCTGAGGGAAGAGGGGTGGGGTCCTGGACCCCCGGGTTTGAGGGAGAACGCGCTGGGAGTCCGGATTCCCCGGTCCGAGGGGCGAGGCGGGCGCAGCGCAGGCGCCCCCAGGCCACCACCCCACCACCCAACCCCACCCTCCGCCAACGGCAGCTCCTCGATGCTTGGGAGCAGCAGGTGAGACAGAAACCCGAGCTTCCGCCCCCGTTCAGGGTTCGGCCCCGGCCACAAAGAAGGCGCCGCCCTCTCTCCAGACCGGGACACGTGGTTCCCAAATACCACTGGACGCTCACACCCGGCACCGTCTGACTGCGTAAGTCCTGGGAGAGCGGGTGGAGGCCCTCAGCTGGGGAATCCCAGAACCAGACCCACGGTGCAGCTCCTTTTATTGAGTGAGCTTTCGGGCTCTGGGGCTCTGAACTTGTCTCCGTCCCCAGACGCGGGTCGCTGGTCGCGGGGGAACTGGACTGTTGATTGTCTCCGTTGGGTGATCCGGAAACCAGACAGAATGCGCGCCGCAGCTTGTTAAGCCAGCATCGTCTGTGTGTCATCTCAGAAACCGCCCCTCTCTCTTCCATCACCCTCCTCTTCCAAGGCACGCCCCCACTTCTGTCTCCCCGACTGGAGGGTTTGGTGGTGAATTCCTAGGATTAGGAGGGAGGCAGAATTCACAGGAAGTGGGGTCCGGCAAATTGCTGGGGCAGGGCCTATGAATAAGATAGGAGCTGGGTATCAAGGAGATATATTTAACGTATTTATTTATTTATTTACTAATTCAGTAAATAGCCCCTGAAACCCAATTTGTGCCTCACTCTGTGCCCTCAGGAAGACAGGCTGGTTGGGAAAACAGACCCTGCAGGCACTCACAGTAGGGATTCACAGTGACATATGCTCTAACTGAGGCGTCATCAGGGCACTGAGTGTCCCTGGAGGAGACCTTTTATTTGAACCTGTAGTGGGCATGTGAGGAGGTCAAAGAAGACTTCCCTGGTTAAGTGATAACTGGATGGGGTTCTGAAGGATGAATAGGAGTTCGCCGAGGACGACGTTGTCAAGCGTTGGTATTCCAGGCTTGGGAAGCAGCATGTGCCAAGCCCCCAAGTCATGCAGGAGCAGGTACTCGAGCACCAATCTGGTCCAAGCACATTCTAAGTGGGGACCAACAAAACCCCTCCCTGCCTTTGTGTTCTTGTCACTCTAGTGGGTGTGGTGGGCACACAGAAGATAAACAGGTAGGGACACACGTGTGAATAAGCCTTTCAGATTGTGGGAGTCTCCGTGCAGGAAGTAAAACAAAGGTGAAGAGATGGAGTGACCCGGGGTGGGCAGGTGTGGCGACTCCTGGTGAGCTGGTCACGGGCGGCTTCCCTGAGGAGGCGGTGCCCGGACTTGAATTTCAGGACCAGGAATGCAGAGAGGGTTTTGGGCAGAGGGAACGCCTGAGGGAGGATGGGCAGGTAGGGGCGTGGCCGGCCGGGGGAGATGAGCCTGGAGACAGTGTGGAGGGCGGTCCTGATGTTGGTGTTGACCATGACCGCGGCAAAGCACAGCGTGGCCAGACTCCAGCTCAGATGGATTTGCCCCAAGCCTGAGTTTCAAGACGCTCCCTCTCTGGTTGGGCAGGTGACATGAACACGGGCGGCCCTAAAGGTGCCATAGACGGAGGCCACTCGGGCAGGGTGGCAGCTCAGAGTTCTTCCTGGGGCCTAAGAACTAAGAGGTTAGGGAAGGTTTTCCCTGAAGCCCCTCTGAGACCGGCTAGCCCATGAGCAGGGGGCGGGGAGTGACACTGGGAGGGCGAGTCTAAGAACTGCCCTCACTGGAGTGGGGAGGCTGCTGGTAAGCTGTTTATTCTCTGGGAGGGATCCAGGGCGACTGGTCTCCCGAAGCTGGAGGAACTTGGCTCTCAGGCTGGGGGGCTGGGGCGGGGGTCAGAGTCGTGATGGGAAAGGACTCCAGACAGACTAGAATTGGGATCCTGGGTTGGAGCAAGTGACTCCAGATTGTTCTCATTTCTTCCTGGCTTCGAGGAGCATAAGCCCTGGTTGCTACAGTAACGGCTGCTGGGAAGATGAGGTGTGAAAAGGCAGGTCAAGTGCTTAGAACAGGTTCAGTGCTCGGCCAATGGATGGGTGAGACAGACAAAGGAATGAATCAATAACTACATGGCCGGATCCACAAACGTGACAAGGACTGGTTCTGCAGATAGAGAGCTCTGCCCCTGCTCGCAAGGAATAGGCAGACTCAGTCCTAAGCTTCCGATGACTGTTCATTTATTCAGGACATTTATCCATTCATTTGACAAATGGTTCTGAAGCATCTACTCCAACCAGGTGCTGTTCCAGGGGCCAGGGAACTCAACGGCCCCAAACCTGCCCCCGTGGAGTTTATATCCTGGCGGAAAACAAACAAGTGAATGTGCAGAATGTCAGATGGTGGTCATAAAGCAGGGAAGAGGGTCCAGTGGGTGTCTTGGGGGTTTTACTGGTTGGGAAAGTCCTCACCGAGACTGTGCTGTTTCAGTGAAGACCTGAAGGGAGTAAAAATGAAAGTGTTAGTCGCTCAGTCGTGTCCTACCCTTTGAGAGCCCATGGACTGTAGCCCACCAGGCTCTTCAGTCCATGGGATTTCCAGGCAAGGATACTGGAGTGAATTGCCGTTTCCTCCCCCAGGGGATCTTCCTGTCCCAGGGACTGAGCCTGCGTTCCCCAGGGACTGAGCCTGCGTTCCCCGTGTCTCATGCATTGCAGGCGGATTCTTTCCCTGCTGAACCATCAGGGAAGGGAGTGAGGTGTGAGGATATCTGGGGAAGGATCTTCAGGCAGGGGCAAGGGCCAGTGCAAAGGTCCTGAAGCGGGTGCTCACGCAGCAAAGCCAGTGTCTCTGGGCAGAGGTGTAGGGCATGAAGTCAGAAGGTGATGGGGGTGCTCTGTGGGCTCTCAGGATCACTGAGGGAGTCCGAAACTGACAGGTGCTATAGTGGGGTTTTGATCAAGTTTTTTTTTTTTCTTAATTGACCTGAAATTAGCCATCTTAAAGTGAACAACTGAATAGCATTTTGTACATTGACAGTGTTAGGCAACCATCATATCCATCTATTCCTAAACACTTCTATCCCCCTCAAATAAAGTCCATACCCTTATTTTTATTTAGAATTTTTTTTTTTGGCTGCACTGCACAGCATATGGGATGTTGGTTCCCCAAACAGGGATTGAACCCATGTCCTCTGCATTGCAAGGTGATTCTTAACCACTGGGCCACTAAGGAAGCCCTTGCCATTTTCTGAGATCCCAGGGAAGCCCTCCATCCTAGCTGAGCTGTTTGTGTGATGCCTGTCTTGCTCCAGGCAAACTCCCTAAGTTGCTCCTTTCTAGTCTTCCTTCCTTCTCATCACCATTAACTCACGTCCATGCTCCGCTCCTCCTCCCTGCTTCCCTCCCTTCCTCCGGATTATGGAGCCACGGATGTGCTGTGCTGAGCACCTGTACTAAACCAATGAAACAAGACCGATTGTCCCAGTCACTATGGCCGTGTAACAAATCGCTCCAAGACCTGGTGGCTTCAGACAAGGGCCACGTTCAGTCTCTGCGTGAATCTGCCTTCTGCACAGGGCTTGGTGGCGGCGGCATACAGGGAAGGAAAGTGAAGTTGTCCAATCGTGTCTGATTCTTTGTGGCCCCATGGACTGCAGCCTGCCAGGGTGCCTCCATCTCCATGGGATTCTCCATGGAGCTTCCATTCTCCAAAACACCCTCCACCCATGGGATTCTCCAGGCAAGAATACTGGAGTAGGTTGGCATTTTCTTCTCCAGGGAATCTTCCCCACCCTGGGCTCGAACCTGGGTCTCTCGCATGGCAGACAGGCTCCCGTCTGAGCCACCTCTGCTCTGTTTGGTGAGGGTGGGGGTGGATTTGGAAGCTGGGGTGGCATCGGGACTGGAAAGACGAGCCTGGAATCATCAGGGCTCCTCCACCATCTAACCTTTTCGCTATGTGGTCTATCCAGCATGGTAGCTTCAGGGTCGCTAAACCTGTTTCCTACATGTCAGGTAAGGGCTCCAAAAATGCGCGGCTAGGAAGAGAGCAGAGAGGGAGAGAGGAAGAGAGGGAGGGAGGGAGGAAGAGAGAATGAGAACGGGAATGAATTGGGTGTGATAAGCCTTCTGACGGGGGAAGAGTTCTCTCAGTACCTGGGACAGCACCCAGCGTTTGTAGGGATTTATTAGCAACGTCAACAGTGATAAAGGAGTGCATAGACTACCTGGTAGTAGATATTGTGAACTCCTCGGGTGCATCTGGGAATCAAATAGGAGCTCCTCAGAGGAAAGAACTTGCATGCGTTGTTCTCTTTGTAATAACAAAGTTACGGCCAGCAGTGCTCTGGTGTTTCCCGTGTCTTTGTCGTGAATTATTCTGTCATCCTTTCAAACCCTGTGGCAGGCCAGCAAAATGCAGCCCACCGCTTGTTCTTATAAATAAAGTTTTATTGGAACGCAGCCTGGCTCATTTGTTTCCATATCGTCTGGGGCTGCTTCCCTGTCATAATGGCAGAGTCGTTGCAACAGAGACTGGATGGCCCAAAAAGCTGAAATTATTTTCTCTCTGGTCTTTTGCAGAAGATGTTTGCTAACCCCTGTTTTAGAGGTGGATGATATTAGAAGACCAGTTTATATAAGAGAAGAAAAAGGGCTCACAGAGGGCATGTTTATTTGAGGTTGAGAGAGCCAGCATCAGTACATTTTTATTACAAAATTTCCCCCTTATTTTTAATTGTGGTAAGCTGTGCACACCATGAAATTTGCCATTTTAACCACTTTTGAATGTACAGTTCTATGGCATTAATTGTGTTCACATTGTGTGCGGCCATCAACAAACACCATCCATCTCCAGAATTTTCTTCATCTTGGAAAATGGACAAGAACTCCAGAACAAGACAATGCAGGTGAACAAAAAGAAAAAAAAAAAAAAATCGTTCTGCCTGGCAGAGATGCCAAAGAGAAGAGTAGTTTTTTTTTCTTTAACTAAAAAAATACGCACTTTGATATTTAAACTTAAAAAAGAGAATCAGTCTGCTCTCCCTGCCTTCCCCCACCCACTGACATTTAAGGAAGAAACTCTGGATGTTGGTAAACATTTGAACTTCCTAAAGCTGTAGACGGAGTCCATTCAGGGACACATACAGATGAATTAACTTGTCCTGATAGATGTAGAGGTTGATTTTATCTGTGCCAGTGTCTTGCTATTACAGAGAGACAGGGCAATGAGGAACATTCCCCCATGTGTTTCTTCCCAATGACCTATTATTCTCTTAGACTAAATTCCTCCAAGGGGAAGAGGTGGGTCAAAGATTGGCGCAGATGATTTTGCCACGTATCACTGAATGACCTTTTAGGAAGGCTGTGCCAACTGACACTCCCACCAACAGGTAGGTGTACCTGTTTCACCACATCCTTGCCAACACTGGGTATTATTATTGCTTTGATCCTGCCAGTCTGATAAAATATTATCTTGTCATTTTCCTGATGAGTTTCTTTGATTCCCAGTAGGGCTGAGTAGTTTTATGTGTTTGTTAATTTTCTTTCTTTGCAAATTGGCCCTTATATCCTTTGCCTATGTTCCCCCCTCTCTCTGTTAGGGGTGAGACTTTTTTCTTATTGATTCATTAGAACTCTTTACATATGAAGGATACTAACTCTGTCATTTTGGTGGGTAAGAAGAGACAGAATTTGACAGAGGGGAAGTCACTGCTCAAGGTACACATCTAAGAAGAGGTGGAGCAGAAATCTGAAACAAGATCTTTCTAGATCTATGCCCTGGAGTGTGTACAGTCTCTGTGGAACCTTCCCCTCTCCCACATCTTGCCCACTCCATGATTCAGGAACCCTGAGTTCCCACAGTCTCAGGAAGGGGAGAAAGCTTTTGCCAGACCCAGCTACACTTGCAACGCCCTAGCGGCAAACCTACACTTTGATTTGCTGTGTGGATTAAATATTTGCTCAGACTAGACACTCAGTAAATGGTGCTGTGCCGTGTGCTCTACACAGCTGCTCAGTTGTGTCCGACTTTTTGCGACCCCATGGACTGTCGCCCGCCAGGCTCCTCTGTCCGTGGAATTCTCCAGGCAAGAAAACTGGAGTGTCATTTCTTTCTCCAGGGGGTCCTCTCCACCCAGGGATTGAACTCATGTCTCTTGTGTCTCCTGTATTGGCAGGTGGATTCTTTACCACTGTGCCACCAGGGAAGCCCACACTTAATAAACAAAAGCTGGCATTATTGCCTTTTTAAAAAAATCTTTTCTTCAGCCACATCTCTTGCCAGCTGCCTACCCCTTCAAGTCAAACCTCCTACCATCCCAAAGAACTTGCCTCACAACTTCTCATGACTCCAGTCAGTCCGCTTGAAGAACTCCTACGCATCCTTCAAAACCCTATTTAGGTTTTGCCTCCTCTAGGAAGTCTTCCCTGACTCCTAGCCTGATTCTCCAATCACAGATCCTGGATGCTGGCCATAGTGTTTCCTTTGGATGCCCTGTTGTGTTTCCTGTGTCCAGGAGGGTTTTCATGACTCATTGTTGGTGCTGCTGCCCCAGACCTGCAAGTCACGTCAGCCCTCTGTGTCGTAATGGAGCCAAGAGCTGATGCTTCAGAGTTTCTAGATCTTTCTCCACTCTGGACATCCCCATCTCAGAGACCAACCTGGAGCTTGCTGTCCAGGTGCTTTCATCCTGTTCCCAAGAGTTCCTGCTGTTGTTGGGGGTAGGGCCCCCCCACCTACAAGACTGCTGACCTCTGGCTTCTCCATCCTGAGTGCTCTATTGACCCCTGAGCCTCTCATCTCCAGCCTTATACATTTCTGCCATGTCCTACTCCCACTCACCAATTTTAGCTAAATAGGCATGTTCTGTCTTGTTAACAAAAAAAGGAAAAGAAAAAAAAAGTTCTTGGGACATTTGGAAACAATTTATTAATCAGCTATTTGTCATTTTGAAAGTGTTCTAAAGTGTGTCTGTGGATTACTGACAAACTCAATCCAATCATAAGTCAGAGTTACTTGGGTGATATAATTTTTGAAACTAAATTATGAAAATCTTTTCAGTTTTTTTTTTTTTT
>SJYX01018098.1:66642-88067 GCA_006410675.1 Oreotragus oreotragus
AAAAAAAAAAAAAATCGTTCTGCCTGGCAGAGATGCCAAAGAGAAGAGTAGTTTTTTTTTCTTTAACTAAAAAAATACGCACTTTGATATTTAAACTTAAAAAAGAGAATCAGTCTGCTCTCCCTGCCTTCCCCCACCCACTGACATTTAAGGAAGAAACTCTGGATGTTGGTAAACATTTGAACTTCCTAAAGCTGTAGACGGAGTCCATTCAGGGACACATACAGATGAATTAACTTGTCCTGATAGATGTAGAGGTTGATTTTATCTGTGCCAGTGTCTTGCTATTACAGAGAGACAGGGCAATGAGGAACATTCCCCCATGTGTTTCTTCCCAATGACCTATTATTCTCTTAGACTAAATTCCTCCAAGGGGAAGAGGTGGGTCAAAGATTGGCGCAGATGATTTTGCCACGTATCACTGAATGACCTTTTAGGAAGGCTGTGCCAACTGACACTCCCACCAACAGGTAGGTGTACCTGTTTCACCACATCCTTGCCAACACTGGGTATTATTATTGCTTTGATCCTGCCAGTCTGATAAAATATTATCTTGTCATTTTCCTGATGAGTTTCTTTGATTCCCAGTAGGGCTGAGTAGTTTTATGTGTTTGTTAATTTTCTTTCTTTGCAAATTGGCCCTTATATCCTTTGCCTATGTTCCCCCCTCTCTCTGTTAGGGGTGAGACTTTTTTCTTATTGATTCATTAGAACTCTTTACATATGAAGGATACTAACTCTGTCATTTTGGTGGGTAAGAAGAGACAGAATTTGACAGAGGGGAAGTCACTGCTCAAGGTACACATCTAAGAAGAGGTGGAGCAGAAATCTGAAACAAGATCTTTCTAGATCTATGCCCTGGAGTGTGTACAGTCTCTGTGGAACCTTCCCCTCTCCCACATCTTGCCCACTCCATGATTCAGGAACCCTGAGTTCCCACAGTCTCAGGAAGGGGAGAAAGCTTTTGCCAGACCCAGCTACACTTGCAACGCCCTAGCGGCAAACCTACACTTTGATTTGCTGTGTGGATTAAATATTTGCTCAGACTAGACACTCAGTAAATGGTGCTGTGCCGTGTGCTCTACACAGCTGCTCAGTTGTGTCCGACTTTTTGCGACCCCATGGACTGTCGCCCGCCAGGCTCCTCTGTCCGTGGAATTCTCCAGGCAAGAAAACTGGAGTGTCATTTCTTTCTCCAGGGGGTCCTCTCCACCCAGGGATTGAACTCATGTCTCTTGTGTCTCCTGTATTGGCAGGTGGATTCTTTACCACTGTGCCACCAGGGAAGCCCACACTTAATAAACAAAAGCTGGCATTATTGCCTTTTTAAAAAAATCTTTTCTTCAGCCACATCTCTTGCCAGCTGCCTACCCCTTCAAGTCAAACCTCCTACCATCCCAAGGAACTTGCCTCACAACTTCTCATGACTCCAGTCAGTCCGCTTGAAGAACTCCTACGCATCCTTCAAAACCCTATTTAGGTTTTGCCTCCTCTAGGAAGTCTTCCCTGACTCCTAGCCTGATTCTCCAATCACAGATCCTGGATGCTGGCCATAGTGTTTCCTTTGGATGCCCTGTTGTGTTTCCTGTGTCCAGGAGGGTTTTCATGACTCATTGTTGGTGCTGCTGCCCCAGACCTGCAAGTCACGTCAGCCCTCTGTATCGTAATGGAGCCAAGAGCTGATGCTTCAGAGTTTCTAGATCTTTCTCCACTCTGGACATCCCCATCTCAGAGACCAACCTGGAGCTTGCTGTCCAGGTGCTTTCATCCTGTTCCCAAGAGTTCCTGCTGTTGTTGGGGGTAGGGCCCCCCACCTACAAGACTGCTGACCTCTGGCTTCTCCATCCTGAGTGCTCTATTGACCCCTGAGCCTTTCATCTCCAGCCTTGTACATTTCTGCCATGTCCTACTCCCACTCACCAATTTTAGCTAAATAGGCATGTTCTGTCTTGTTAACAAAAAAAGGAAAAGAAAAAAAAAGTTCTTGGGACATTTGGAAACAATTTATTAATCAGCTATTTGTCATTTTGAAAGTGTTCTAAAGTGTGTCTGTGGATTATTGACAAACTCAATCCAATCATAAGTCAGAGTTACTTGGGTGATATAATTTTTGAAACTAAATTATGAAAATCTTTTCAGTTTTTTTTTTTTTTTGCCTTTTCATCAGTTTTATTGCAGCATAACTTACATGCAATGCGTGCGTGCTAAATCGCTTCAGCTGTGTCCAACTCTTTGCAACCCCATGAACTGTAACCCGCCAGGCTCCTCTGTCCATGGGATTTTCCAGGCAAGAATACTGGAGTGGGTTGCTATTTCCTCCTCCAGGGGATCTTCCCGACCCAGGGATTGATCCAGTGCCTCTTATGTCTCCTGCACTGGCAGGCGAGTTTTTTTTTGTTACCGCTAGCGCCACTTGGGAAGTGTCTTACATGCAATAAAATTCAGTGAACATACTGATGAGACTTGACGAATGTATGTTGTCATGTGTGTAAATTCCTGTGTAATCAAGATACTCTTTCCAAAAGGTTCCCTTTGCAGTAATCACTTCCCCCACCCCGTCAACCCTTGGTAGCCACTGGTCTTTATTCTCTCCTAGACTGTCGTGTAACTGGAATCATACATATTGTACAAATACCAATAGATCATTCCTTTTCATTAAGAAAGAGTCCGTTGTCTGAGGAGAAGGGAATGGCAACTGACTTCATGCCTGGGGAATCCCAAGGACGGAGGAGCCCGGTAGGCTACAGTCCACCGATCGCAAAGAGTCGGAAAAGACTGAGCGACGTCACTTTCACTTTCTTTGATTGTCTGAATTTACTATAAATAACTTACTCCTTTAGCTGTTGATGGACATATCTATTACAAAATTGGATTGCTTCCCATTTTTGATTATTTTGATTAAGTGGGATGAGTTGAATTGCCTCTCCCTTCTACCGCCACAAATTTATATATGTTGAAATCCTAATGTTTAGTAGACCTCAGAATATGATCTTACTCGGAAATAGGGTTGTTGCAGATGTAGTAAATTAGGGTGACGTCATTTTGAATTAGGGTGGGCCTCTCCTCAAACTCAGAAGTTCAGGCTTCCAGCCCCTTCTCCCTCAGACCCGAGGTCCAGACTCCTGGCCCCTCCTCCCTCAAACCCGTAGTTTACGCCCCCATGACCTCCTCGCTCGGTATTCCAGGAATCTGGGAACCTCCCAGGCTGGTAGGTCTTGGATTCTGAGCATTGAATTTATCAAATTGTCCCAGAAAATTGACAAATAACTCGTATATTTATGCCACTTATTTATTTGTTTTCATTGAGGTATACTTAATTTTCAGTACTACATTAGTTTCAGGTGTACAACAGTGATTCAAATTTTTAATGGATTACATTCGGTTTAAAGTTTTTATGGAATACTGGCTGTCGTCCCTGTGCTGTACAATTTCGTCTCGGAGCTGTTTTGTTTTATACATAGCTAGGTCGTAGGCACAAATATTTTTAGATGAGGAAACAGGCTGATCCATTTGAAAGACAAACAGAGGACCCAGATCCGGAAGCGACAGCTGCCTCGCTGGAATCCTGGGGTCCTTACGGCACCGCGCTGAACTTTTAAGCGGAGCGAGTGTGACGTCATCGGAACAGCGCGGAGGCCCCGCCCCCGAGGCCCCGGCCCCGGAAACTACCATTCCCAGCAGCAGCAGCGCTCGCAGTCCGTCCCCATAGGTCCCACCCTGGAGGCCCCGCCCCCTCCCCGCCCCTTCCGGAGGCGCGGGTTCCGGCGGCGTGTGCCCTTCAGCACGTGGGTCCCGGGCGGCGCGCTCCCGGTGCAGACCCCGGCGCTCGCTCGTGCGGGCGGCTGCAGTGAGACTCCGGCTCCGGCCAGGCATGAGCCGCTACGTTCTGCCGCTGTCCGTGCTGGGCACGGCCGTGGGCGGCGCCGTGCTGCTCAAGTGAGTTCGCGCGGGTCTCTCAGGCGCGGTAACGGCGGGCCGGTGGGCTTGGACAGGGAGGGAGGGCCTGGTGGAGATCGCCAGCTCCTCGCCCACCCAGGAGTCCTCCAGTCCACTCATCCAGCAGTGCTCCCAGAGAATGCGGGGACAAGCCTGGGCCCCGAGCGGGCAGGTCACGGCCCAAGGTCGGCCAGAGAGAGGGGCGGATCCGGGCCCTGATAAACGTTTTGGTCTAGTTCAGCAGATACCTACTGGGCACCTCCCGTATGTCACGTCCTGGCCCAGATGCAAGGATCGTGTATGCCACCTAAGCTCTCATTGTCCGGAATCAGAGAAACAAGTTAGAATTGTCCAACTGAGTCAATGAAAAAGATCGTTATTGCGTGGGATATACACATAGGACAGTTCTTTCCTGTTCCTGGGCTAATTCACTAAATAAAAACAAGGCAGGGGGTTAAGGGGTGCAAACTGTTAGTTATAAAAGAAACCGCAAGGAGATATTGTACAACCAGGGGAATAATAGAGAGTTATAAATGGAATATAACCTTTAAAAATTGTAAAGCATTACGTTGTACACCTGTACCGTATATAATATTGTATACCAACTATTGTTCAATGTAAAAATCCCCCTCCACTCCAAACCAAAATACAGCAACCAAATATTCTATAGCAGCACCGTTCAGTAGAGCTTTCTGTGAAGATGGAAGTCTTTCACATTTGCCCTGGCTATGATAAGCCGTACAGCATGACTCTTGAGCACCTAAAAATATAACCGTGTTTTGCTTGTAGTAACAGTATTATACTGTACACTTAAAAAATTGTTGAGACGGTAGACCTCATGTTAAGTGTTCAGGATTAGCAATACGTATTTTATTACAGTTACACAAGAGCTGGGAGTTAGGCCAGAAAGTGATTGCACTATTGAAGTATCTTTTTTTCCCCCTCTCATAAGGGGTTGAAGGATAGACTGATTGACTGTTAATCTCTTTGCATAAATACGTTTAGGCTTGTTCATCTGCTCTGTGATGAGACTTCATTTTGAAGTTGTTCCTCCTGATCCAATAAAGTCTTTTTTGTGTAGCCGGCTGGTAGCTTGTTTTTTATAAACTCCTGCTTTATAAATATTAACCGCCTTTTTTTGGGAAGCTCTAGGAAATGGAAATAACTTTTCCTTATCCTAGAAATCATTGGGAAATTCCCTGGTGGTCCAGGGGTTAGGGCTTGGCACTTTCACTGCCGGGGCCTGACTGGTCAGTCCTTGGTTGGGGAAGTAAGAACCCTCAAAGCAGAAGGCATGGCCAAAAAAAGAATTCATCGGCTGCTGTTTTTATTTTTATTCATGCTGATGTCTGTTCTGAAAAAAGCTTAAAAATAACAATAATAAAGAATACCAGCATGGGAATAATAAAAGAAAGCTGAATGCCCTGGTAGGGGACAGGGAATATGACTATTTACTTTTAATTAAAAATGACCCTCTTGTCTGGAGAGGACACTGTTTCTCTGGCCAGCTTCCTGTTGGGGACATTTAGTTGTTTCCAGTATTTAGCCTCTGGAATATGGACACAGTAGCGGAATACGGCCCTCCTGCCCTCTCCCGCACATCCTAATGCCCAGAACCTACGACTGTGTCTCCTTACTGGTCAAAGGGGATTCTGCAGCTGTCATTAAGGACCTCCATGATGGGAGATGATCACCAGGTGGCCCGAGCGTCATCACAACGGTACTCACAAGAGGGGGGCGGAAGAATCAGAACCAGAGACTTGACGCTGCTGTGTTGCTGACTTTGAAGGGAGAGGAAGGGGCCCCGAGCCCAGCGATGCAGGCGGCCCTTAGAATCTGGAAAAGGCTCAGGAACAACTCTCAATTCTCCCTTGCGCTTCCAGAAGGAACACAGCTCTGCTGACACCTCAGTTTTATCCTGTGAGACCCATCTGGGACTCTGACCTGCAGACTCTATTGTGTGGTTTTAACCCACTGAGCTCCTGGTGAAATGTTAAAACAGCCGTAGGGATCGGACACAGGGGTCTTTATCAGCTAACGATGGTTATGACGAGGGAGGCTTCCCCACACCAGGCGGTGCCGAGTAACCACAGGGCTCCCTCGGGTTGTGTGATATTGTTCCCATCTTTCTGCTGGGGGAACACAGCTCAGAGCGGTCACTTGTCTGAGATCATAAGCGCTGGGGGCACCTGCAGGGAGAGTGGACAGACAGATGGAACTGACCTCCCGTTTCCTACCTCCAGGGACTTTGTCGCCGGCGGGGCTTGTCCCAGCAAGGCCACCATTCCTGGGAAGACTGTCATTGTGACTGGTGCCAACACGGGCATCGGGAAGCAGACCGCCTTGGAGCTGGCCAAAAGAGGTGGCATCCCGTTGGGCACGTGCTTCTCGGCGTGGGTCTCGGAGGCGAGACCTGGGTGGTGGATGGTGGGATTCCCCTGGGGGGGTTAAGATCTGGTGTTAAGGCCTGGTGGTGGATGGTGGGATTCCCCTGGGGGAGTTAAGATCTGGTGTTAAGGCCTGGTGGTGGATGGTGGGATTCCCCTAGGGGGTGTTAAGATCTGGTGTTAAGGCCTGGTGGTGGATGGTGGGATTCCCCTGGGGGGGTTAAGACTTCTGATTCTTCTGGTTTTGCAAGTGGTGGAAACAAACGCAGGCTGGCGTCAGCCCCAAAGCCTGGTGTTCCTGGAAGGGGGCGGATGGGTCCAGGGCCTCAGAGGAGCCCGTGGACAGTCAGCAGTTTCTGGTTGGCTTTTTCTCTGCATCGGCCTTGCCCTCTCCTATGCTGGTTGGACTCAGTCCTGGTGACTGGGTTAGGGCCTGGGTCAGAGGTTGGGAGTAACACTTGACTTCAGGCTCTTCCAAGCTTACTGATCGGGTCTTGAATAGAAAGAATGCCCCCTGCGATTTGGGTCTGTTTGATGTTTTTTTCGTTGTCAGTGTCTCATAAGCCCAGAGTGGGCGTATGGAGACGTGCCCTCCTCAGCACAGAGATCTCTCTTTTTAAAAAAATTTGTCTCTGGCCCCACCGTGTGACATGCAGGATCTTAGTTCCCTGAGCAGGGATCGAACCGTGCCCCCTGCACCGGAAGCTCGGATTCCTAACCACCGGACCACCAGCGAAGTCCCCACAGAGCTCTCCTTTGAATTTAGAATCAGTGGGGTTTCTGGGGGGACAGGCACGAGAGAGGGAGGCGTCCCGGTTTTTGTTTGAAGAGCTGGAAGACCGGAGTTGGGAGGGAGAGGCCGGGGCAGGCGTGAGGGCTGGGGGAGGCCGGGACCTCTCCTTGGGGGGCTCCAGATGCGGTGGCCAGTGAATGCGTCTCTGCTGGATCAGCCAGGCCCGAGCTGCATGTTCACCCCGAGGTCAGAGTGACGGGGGCCGTGATGGGCGGTCCTCTGCCCCTGCGCCTCATCACACGGGGTTTCCCCCAGGGAGGGGCAGGTGTTCCTCTCCAGACCTGGCGAGACTGGAACTTGGGCCAGCACACCCACTGCTGTCCAAGGGCCGGGCTGGCCCTGCGAGGATGGACGGAGCCCGTACTTGATGAGCTGTGCCCTGAGCTGCGTGGCGGGGCAGCCAGTGTGTAGGAGGCGGCCGGTCCACCCCTGGGGAGCCCCAAAGACCCACGTAGCTTTGTGGTCGCCCATCCTTTTCTCAGACTCTGTTTCTCCTCACTTTTCTAATTTGAAAAAAAAAAAAAAGTTTTTGTTTTTTAATGGGTGTATTGAGATTTAATTCACACATTTAAAAATACACACGTCTGTGATTTTTAGTATATTCACAGAAATGTGCCACCATGACTGCTCCCCATTGTAGAACATGTTTCGTCACACCCAAGATAAAACCTGGGTCCTCTAAGCCATCGCCCTCTTAATTTCCCATCCTCTGCAGAGCTTGGAAGCCACCGATCTTCCTTCTGTGGATTTTCCTCTTCGGGGCATTTCAGATTAATGGAATCACACACTGTCCTTTTACATCTGCTTTCTTGGGCTGAGTGAGCATCATGTTTGTGAGGCTCATCCGTGGTGTAGATGTTTTGGGATTTCCTTCCTTTTCATGGCTGGGTAATTTCCACTAATGCATGGACCACGTGTCCCTTAAGAATTTTTAAAAATATTGGAGTATAGTTGATTTACAGTGCTGCGTTGGTTTCAGTTGTGGAGCAAAGTGATTCTGTGTTAAACATACATGTGTCTATCCTTTTTCAAATTCTTTCCCATTCAGCTGATTACAGAATATTGATCAGAGTTCCCTGTGCTCTCCAGTAGGTCCTTGTTGGTTACCTATTTTATGTACAGTAGAGAGTAGAGCGTATATGTTAGCCCCAAACTCCCACTTTATCCCTCCCCCTCTGTGTTCATATTCTTCCCTTGATGGACATTTGGGGCATTCCTACCTCAACAGTGCCTCTGTGTACGTTAGAATACATAGTTTTGTATGGACTTACCTTTTCATTTATCTTGGGTACCTACACTTGGGAGCGGATCTTTTTTATGTTTATTAAATTTTTTTTTTTTCTCGTCTGGCTCTTCCAGGAGGCAACATCATTCTGGCCTGTCGAGACATGGAGAAGTGCAAAGCGGCGGCCAAGGAGATTCGAGGGGAGACCCTTAACCACCGCGTCAACGCCCGGCACCTGGACTTGGCCTCCCTGAAGTCCATCCGAGAGTTCGCGGCGCAGGTCACTGAAGGCAAGAGAGAGGCCGCTGGCCTTGTGAGGGGGGGCTTGCGCGGCCGGGCCGTGGGCAGGGACCGCGCCGGGCAGGCCCTGGGGCCGAGTGTTGCTCACTGCCTGCTTTTCTTCCGTCTTTGGGTGAAGATTTTACACTGTTTCCTTTCTGACATTTTCACGTTTGCATATGTTTCATTTTTGCATGTGGGAAAGAAAAAAGAATGCCATCTCACGACAGGTGGCTTTTGTTTGGAATTCAGACTGTGTTTTCTTCTTTTGGCCACACTCCATGGCTTTCAGGATATTAGTTCCCAGGCCAGGCATTGAACCTGCCCCCCGGGCAGTGAAAGCCCAGGGTCCACTGGATCGCCGGGGAACTCCTGGAATTCAGATTTTAGTTTCCCTAAAGGTTTTTTTTTTCTAAAAGCTGAAGTATGATTGTTTACACTGTCGTTAGTTTCTGCTGTAGAAGAATGTGAGTCCGCTATATGTATGCATGTATCTCCATGAAAGGTCTTCCCTGGGGGCTCAGTGGTAAAGAACCCGCTTGTCAGTGCAGGAGACGTGAGTTCGATCCCTGGGTCAGAAAGATCTGCTGGAGAAGGAAACGGCAACCCACTCCAGTACTCTTGCCTGGAGAATCCCATGGACAGAGGAGCCCGGCGGGCTACAGTCCATGGGGTCGCAAAGAGTCAGACGTGACCGAGCGACTCAACAACAGCAAAATCATCTCCCTAAAGTTTTATTGACACACAGCGGGGCCCATCGATTTCCATATTGTCTGTGCTCCGTAAAGTTTTATTGACACACAGCGGGGCCCATCGATTTCCATATTGTCTGTGCTCCGTAAAGTTTTATTGACACACAGCGGGGCCCATCGATTTCCATATTGTCTGTGGCCGCTTTAGTCCTGCGAGGGCAGGATTCAGTGGAGACAGACCAAATCGCCTGCAGAACTGAAAGGGTTTGCTGCCTGGTCCTTTACAGAAGAAGGTTACCGAGTCCCACTCTCCAGGAAAACCAAGTCCTTCTGTCTGAGCTGGGCTCCTGGGAGAAGCAGAGGCCGGGAGCGGGTTTGATGTGTAGGGAGGCAGAGGAAGATTAACAAGGAGGAAAAGGGCAGAAACACCGACTCACCCACCGTTGGCTCAGGCTCTCTGGCACTGAGGGACTGCGGGGACACAGACGCGATCAGATTCAGGCTCTGTGTCCGGAGCGCCTGGGGCCGTGTCGGCCGTGAGGACAAGTGACTCAGAAGGGCCCGGCGGAGCACCAGGAGCGCCCACCTTCTCTGCTGGGCATCTCCTTCTGCAGAGCCAGGCATCAGGCTGGCGTTCCTTTGCACGTCCATCTCCTGGATGGCTGACTCACTCTTCCTGCTGCTCGACACACGGCCTCGGAACCGCTTACCTATTTATTTACTTTTCGAACAGGAGTAACATTTGCAAGCTTCAACATTCAGAAAGTGCAAACGGGGCTACAGGGGAACATCTTCCTGGCGCACCCGCCCCTAGCTCCCTGGCTGCTGTCCTCAGACGGGCTCACCGTTTCCCCCGCTGCAAGTCCTCCTGGGAGCCGTTTATGCGTGTATAAAGCAAACGGGGGGATACACGTCCTCTCGGGTTTTTTGTATAAACAGCAGCCTCATATACAGCCGATACTGCCCCTGTGTGTGTTTCTCTCCCTGCCACTATGGGACTTGCAGGATCTTAGTTCCCCACCAGGGGTTGCATCTGTGTGCCTTGCTGTGGAAGCGTGGAGTCCTAACCACTGGACTGCCAGGGAATTCCTGTGTGTGTTTTAAAATTTTCATTGAAATATAATTGACTTACAATGTTCTGTTAGTTTCAAGTTTATAGCAAACTTGAACTCTGATGTGGTTCTATACACACATGAACGTTCACAAAAACACAGTTTTTTTAAGACTCTTTTCTATTATAGATTATTACTGAGGATAGTTCCCTGTGCTATACAGTAGGTCCTTGTTGGTTATCTATTTGATATAGAGTAACGGGTATGTGTTAGCCCCAGACTCCTAATTAATCCCTCCCCCTGCACCTTGATAACCATAACTTTTCTATGTCTGTGAGTCTATTTCTGTTTTGTAAATAAAGTCATTAGTATCCTCTTTTCTTAGATTCCATATGTAAGTGAGAGGATGAGGTGGTTGGATGACATCATTGACTCAATGGACGTGAGTCTGAGCAAACTCTGGGAGATAGTGAAGGACAGGGAAGCCTGGCGTGCTGCAGTCCAGGGGGTCGCAAAGACTCGGACACAAACTTAGTGACTGAACAGTAAGAACATATAAGTGATATCATGTAATTCTGCCTTTCTCTGGCTCACTTTACCTAGTGTGATCGTCTCTAGGTCCGTCCCTGTTGCTGCAAATGGCCTTATCCATTCTTTTTTATGGCCGAATAACATTCCACTGTACCGTGTCTATTTATCCATTCCTCTGTTGTTGGACACTTAGGTTGCAGAAAGTACTTTTTGAGTGGATCATAATGAAGCCGTCCTACCTGGCAGGTTCCGTTACCCATTTTACAGAGGGGGAAACTCAGCCCCGTTTGTCCTCACCCCCGTTTTCCAGAGGAGGAGCATGTTCACATCCTGATCAACAACGCGGCCGTGATGCGGTGCCCCCACTGGACCACCGAGGACGGCTTTGAGATGCAGCTTGGCGTTAACTACCTGGGTGAGGCTGCGGGCTGAGTGGCATCGGCCCGGGATGTGGGTGGGGGCCCCATGGACCAGACGCAGGCTCCGGGAGGGGATCTTCCTCCACTCTCCAAGGCGGCCGTGCGTGGGGTCACCTGGCAGCTTGGGAAGCCCCCGTTCGTGGCTGGACCTTCAGTCCCAGACCTTTCTTTCATCAGCCTCTTGGCCTCTTGTCCCTCTGTCTGTCTGTCCTCCAGTCTCTGTCTGTCCTTCACATGCTGTGTCGGTCTATCTGTTGTCACTCTGAGTCCGGCAGTAAGGCTGAGGGACGTTGGGTGGACACGAGTCACACAGGATTAGGGACCACCCTAATGACCTCGTTTAAACTTTATCGCCTTTCTGTAGAGCCCCTCTCTAAACAAGGTCACACTCCGAGGCTCTGGAGGGTCGGACATTTTTTTTCAGGGGTGTTTGGGGGGTGACCTGGCTTCCCTGGTGGCTCAGATGGTAAAGTATCTGCCTGCAGCGCAGGGGACCCGGGGACGATCCCTGGGTGGGGACGATCCCTGGGTGGGGACCATCCCTTGGAGAGGGAATGAGCAACTTAAGCACGCACAATTCGCCTGTAACACACATGACTATCTTCATCCGCTGCTGGCTGGGACTCAGTCATGTGACCTGGTGGAGCTGCAGGGGAGACTGGGAAATGTAGTCGTTTACTGGGCAGTCTCATGGGTAACCCAGAATTCTGTCACTAGAAAGGATTTTGAGACAGACGGCCCTCATAGAGGGCTATCACAGGACTTAGTGAAGAAAGGATTTTGAGACAGACGGCCCTCACAGAGGGCTATCACAGGACTTTGTGATGATTAGCTGTGGGGCCTGTTTTGTGTTGCAGGATATTTTTTTTTAGGGTGCTCCACAGGGCTTGTAGGATCTCGGTTTACTGGGCAGGGATTGCACCCAGGCTGCAGCAGTGAAATCCCAGCACCCTAACCACGAGGCCCCCCAGGCAACTCCTGCACTGCGGGGTTTTTAGCTGCATCGCTGGGCTTACCCACTAGGTGGCAGTAGCACTCCCATTC
The DNA here is from genome assembly GCA_006410675.1 of Oreotragus oreotragus. Classification (NCBI taxonomy): domain Eukaryota; kingdom Metazoa; phylum Chordata; class Mammalia; order Artiodactyla; family Bovidae; genus Oreotragus; species Oreotragus oreotragus. The sequence continues at coordinate 79,001 of SJYX01018098.1, forward strand.
GGTCCTCAGCTCTGATGATGACGATTGCCTCCAGACTTTGCCAAATGCCCCCTGGAGGGCAGAGGGGGACCCTGCTGAGAAACTCAGGTTATGGAAGGAGGCAGTAAGGGGACGTTTTCAGTAGGGTCCCACGCCCAGGACAAGAATTGAGGGAAAGTTGTCTTTCTGTTTTCCTTCTTCCAGGCCACTTCCTTCTGACGAACTTGCTACTGGACAAGCTGAAAGCCTCCGCCCCCTCGCGCATCATCAACGTCTCGTCCTTGGCCCACGTTGCTGGGCACATAGACTTCGAGGACTTGAACTGGGAGAAGAGGAAGTATGACACGAAGGTGGCCTACTGCCAGAGCAAGCTGGCCGTCGTCGTCTCCACCAGGGAGCTGAGCCGGCGGCTTCAAGGTGCGTGTGGCCGAGCCTCGCTGGGCTCCCCTCTCTGTTGGCTCCGAGCCTGAAATGGTCCTGCCGTGACCCTGGGTGGATGGGAGGTCGAGCGGTGGCTCCAGGACAGAGCAGGCCAACCCATGACACACTTACCACCCGCTCCCCGCAGGTGCCCGACGCGGACAGACAGTCGATCTCCGCATTCTCCTCTGCTCCTCCCGGCAGGCACCTGAGCCAGTGGAGCTTTGGCAGTATCTGGAGATGTTTCTGGCTGTCCGTCTGGGGAAGGGGGGTGGTTTGGGAGATGTTCCAGGCATCTCGTGGGCAGAGGCCGGGGCTGGTGCTCCACATCCTACAATGCACAGGATAAAGAATGATCCCAGCTCAGCGTCCGTAGTGCCAAAGCTGAGGAGCCTGCCCTTGCCCTTGCTTCTCAAAGAGGGTCTGATGACCGGCAGTGTGGGCTCACCTGAGCGCTTGTCATAACTGCAGCATCTCAGACCCCTCCCTGACCCAGTGCTTCAGACCCTGGGCGTGGAGCCTAGCGTTCTGGGCTTCTCCAGCCCTCCAGGTGCTGTTTACACACTCAGGTTCAGAAGCTTTGCTCTGGGCAGCTGTGAGACAGCTGCCGTGCAAGATGAAACACGGATGTGAAGGTTCAGAGCAGGAGGGTGACGGAGACTCGGGGGAGCGCCAGAGCCCAGGGCGGGCAGCACCAGCCTTCCGGGTAACGGGTGGCCCTGCTGTCTGCTCGCCTCACTCTTCCCTTCGGTCCCAGGCACGGGCGTGACTGTCAACGCCTTGCATCCCGGCGTGGCCAGGACAGAGCTGGGCAGACACACGGGCATGCACAGCTCCGCCTTCTCCAGCTTCACGCTCGGTAAGCCCCTGCCGGCCTGGGGTCCCTTAGCTGAACCCCTGTCCTCCCAGCCTGGGGCCCAGGGCCCTTCCTCAGTGTACTAGGGTTCTCCAGGGAAACTGAACCAACAGGATATACAGGGGTATTTAGAGCGATTGACTAGGACGCTTTGGTTCATGCGTCTGTGGGGGCCTGACCTGTATGTTGGAGGCCCAGGAATGCTGGCCCTGTAGTTCCAGCCCAAACCCGAAGGCCTGAGGACCAGGGGAACCACTGGTGTAAGTCCCAAGCTGACTCGAAAAGCCAAGAGGGGTGGACGTCCGGGCCCAGCGTCTCACTCCCAGTTAACTTCCCAGTGCCCGCCCACCTCGGGAGGGTGGATTTCACAGACTTTACACGCACCCTCACAGACACCCCGGAAACAGTATTCTCCCTGCTCTCTGGGCATCTCGGAGCTCAGTAAGTTCACACACACATTTTCTCTCTCTTTTACCTTTTGGCTGCTTTGCATGTGGGATCTTAGTTCCCCGACCAGGAATCGAACCTGTGCCGCCTGCATTGGCAGCTCCGAGTCTTAACCACTGGACCATCAGGGAAGATCCCCACACATGAAATTAACATCACACTCAGAGTCTAGCTCAGGGACTTTTTCTGCTTTACCCTGTATCTTCTTTTTCCCCTGAGTCTTCCCTGAAAGTCACTTTCACGTGTCTGCCCAGGCTGCCAGCCTCAGAACACCCTGGGAAACAGGCCAGAGCCTTGTGTGGTTCAGCTGTTCAATTGTGTCTGACTCTTTGCGACCCCATGAACTGCAGCACGCCAGGCCTCCCTGTCCATCACCATCTCCCAGAGCTTGCTCAAACTCACGTCCATTGAGTCGGTGGTGCCATCTGACCATCTCATCCCCTGTTGCCCCCTTCTCCTCTTGCCTTCAATCTTTCCCAGCATCAGGGTCTTTTTTAATGAGCTGGCTCTTTGCGTCAGGTGGCCAGAGTACTGGGGCTTCAGCCTCAGCATCAGTCCTTCCAGTGACCAGTGAGAAAAGTGTTTCAGAGGAGGAGGTCATGGGGCTGACTGCTTGGAGTCCAGCCATGCTTGGGATAGCTCCAGTTTCATCCCAAACTGGCTGGGCTACCCAGGGAAGGGACTTCTTTCCAAATCCCTATTTCCTTATCTGCCCAGTAAGGCTCATAGCAGTACCTGTGTCACAGTCGGGAGGACTAGATGAGGCTGCCCCTAAAAGGACCAGCACAGTGCCTGGCCCAGATTTAGGCTCAATAAACAGTGAGAGCTTTATAAGTAGTGTTTGTTATCCTGGCAGACATTTTAGTTGGTGGCGGCTGCTGCTGCTGCTAAGTCACTTCAGTCGTGTCCGACTCTGTGTGACCCCATAGACGGCAGCCCACCAGGCTCCCCCATCCCTGGGATTCTCCAGGCAAGAACACTGGAGTGGGTTGCCATTTCCTTCTCCAATGGATGAAAGAGAAAAGTGANAACCTGTCTCTTATACACATCTAGATGTGTATAAGAGACAACCCCATAGACGGCAGCCCACCAGGCTCCCCCATCCCTGGGATTCTCCAGGCAAGAACACTGGAGTGGGTTGCCATTTCCTTCTCCAATGCATGAAAGAGAAAAGTGAAAGTGAAGTCGCTCAGTCTGTCCGACTGTTAGCGACCCCATGGACTGCAGCCCACCAGGCTACTCCGTCCATTGGATTTTCCAGGCAAGAGTACTGGGGTGGGGTGCCATTGCCTTCCCCGTGGTGGCGGCTAGGTATCAAGAATCTTAAGCTGAGGCTGGCACTGGAGATAATACACAAAAGTTAGTTTAAAGAAAGATCGGGGTGGTGGGGGTGCTTCCTCGGTGGTCCAGTAGTTAAGACTGTGCCTCCACTGCAGGGGCCACAGGTTCAATCCCTGGTTGGGGAGCTAAGATCCCATATGCCACGCCAAAAACAAAACAAAAAGAAAGATCGGGTGGGGTGAGAACTTGGACCTTCCATTTGCATGGGAAAAGCCAGGGGAGCTTCCTGGAGGAGGCCGCTTTCAGGCTGGTTCCTGCATCTGGAGTTGATTTGTCTGGGCAATGCCAGGGAAGGGAGCTCCTGTGTAAGGAACCAGAGTGGCAAAGGCCTGGAGGTGAGCTCTGTGGGACTCCAGGGACCCTTCTGGCTTTGGTGGGCCCTGAGCAACCTGGGGTGAGGGGTACCTTCCTCTCTGAATGTCTGGACTGAACTCTCTGTGGTCTGACTGCAGGGCCCATCTTCTGGCTGCTGGTCAAGAGCCCCCAGCTGGCGGCCCAGCCCAGCGTCTACCTGGCCGTGGCGGAGGAGTTGGAGGGCGTTTCTGGAAAGTACTTTGATGTACTCAAAGAGAAGCCTCCGGCCCCAGAGGCTGAGGATGAGGAAGTAGCGAAGAGGCTTTGGGCTGAAAGTGTCCGCCTGGTGGGCCTGGAGATGTCTCATGGATCCCATGGGAAGAGGGGACAGCCGCTCCCCAAATAACCGCTGGGAACAGGCGTGGAGGCCACGAGGGAGGCCCGGCCGCCAGGGTGGAGCTGGTCCTCACCAAACCTAGCTGTCACGCCCGCCGCATCCACCAGGTGGCAGTATTGACAAGGGCCCGGCTAGTCAGCGCTCTGGTTTTCTCAGTCGTCAGGTTTGGATGTGAGAGTTGGACCATGAAGAAGGCTGAGCACTGAGTCTCTTGAGCTGTGATGCTGGAGAAGACTCTCGAGAGTCAACCAGTCCGTCCTAAAGGAAATCAACCCTGAATATTCATTGGAAGGACTGATGCCGAAGCTGAAGCCCCAACACTTGGGCCACCTGGGGAGAAGAACTGACTCTGAAAAGGCCCTGATGCCGGGAAAGATGGAAGGCAGGAGGAGAAGGGGACGACAGAGGAGCAGCTGGCTGGATGGCATCACCGCCTCGATGGACACGGGCTGGAGCAGACTCTAGGCGACGGTGAGGGCTGCAGGGTCGGACACGGCTGAGTGACCGAGTGCCCGAGGGGCGCTGACTGCCGTGCCTGCGGCTCCCGCTGGCTGGCGGCGTCGCCTCTTCTCTGGCCTCGGGTCGGCCCAGCTGAGCCCCTGGCCCAGGCTGGCTGCCAGCAGCCTTCGGGAATCCACACCGGGAGGTTGGGGCGGCAGCACCTGCCTCTGCTGTGGCCCGAGCCTGAGACAGGATGCCCGTGGGCAGGTGTGTCCGCCGCCGCCGAGCGCGTCCCTGGTCCGCCGCGTGACTGCGCACCTCCGGTCTCCTCTCTGAGCCTCGGCTTCCCCGGCTCTTCACCCGACTACCGCATCGCAGGGGGCCGACTTTCCCCTGGCTCGGAGAACGGCAGCGGCACCTTCCCCGCCAGTGGATCTTTACTGACGGCCTGCCGCGTGCCGGACCCCTGCGAGGTGCTGGAGACGCCCACAGGAACGCCCCTGTCTCCGTGTCATGCTGGTGACATCTGGGGGGCCGGGGGCAGGGAGGAACCACTGAGGAGCCCGGAGGCCCGGGACCACGACCGTCACTGCAGTCCCCGTGGGGACTTCAGTCACAGACTCGCCAGCTTGCTCTTTAATAGGAGAAACCCCCCCAAACTGTAACTGAGTCATCGGTTTCACTTTCTTCCTTTACGTGTGTGTGTGTGTGGCGGGGGGAGTGCTAAGGAGCTGGCCCGAAAGAACTTGGATTTATTACATTTAGAAAACGGGCTCTTGGCTTAACTATCGCCAGGGCAGTAAACGGCTCAGAAGTTCAGACTTTTGGAGACTAAAGGGGCCCGTTCCTCCTTTCACGTGGTGACCGTCCTTGAGGTCTGGGCGCCTTGCGAGTTAGAAGCAGGGCTGATGCTCCGCTTGGGCGCAGCATGGAAGGGGACCCCACAGAGCTCAGTTATCGAGGTAAAAAGTCTTAACGTTAAAATGTTTAATACTTGGGAGAACCGTGCAGGCCACGTCGTACGATGCTCAGAAGGGCAGAGAAGGGCGCTGTCCCAAATGCCATCAGTGCCGAGGGGGTGGGTGGGGAGGGGTGCTGAAGACGGCCGGGTGCTCCACGGACACGGTGGGTGTTGGCCCTGTTCCCACATGGGGCGGACGACGGTGGGGGGACTGGTGTGGGGTGACTGGGCCCCAGTCTCCACGTCTGTGCCTGCTGTCCTCTCAGTGGGCCGCACCCGGACACTCCTCCTTTTTTTAAAAGACAATGGGATTAAAAAGAGAAAGTTACTTGGTTGTTCCGGCCTCTTCCGTTTGGGAGTGAGGGCTCTACTGTGGTTGCTCCGTGGCAGGCGGGATCTTAGTTCCCCGACCTGGGATGAAACCCACAGTCCCCGCTGTGGCAGCACGGACTCCTAGGCACCGGCCCACCAGGGAAGTCCCTTCTCTTGAGTTTTAAGGGCCTCTTGATATCGCTTGGCCCACCCAGACAATCCAGGATCGTCTTCCTCCTCTGACACCGGCTGTTAGGAACTTGAGCCCATCAACCCCCTCGCTCCCCCTTTGCCCTGTAAAGTAGAAGGTTCTGTGGATTAGGAACACCTTGGGAGGCACCCACTTTTCCGCCGACACTGTGCTTTTCAAAATCCTTAAGCAAAAATCCTTTCTGCTTAAATTAAGATTAAAGAATCTGCCTGCAATGCAGGAGACCTGGGTTTGATCCCTGGTTTGGGAAGATCCCCTGGAGAAGGAAAAGGCTACCCACTCCAGTACTGTGCCCTGGAGAATTCCGTTGCAGAGAGTTGGACACAACTGAGCGACTTTCATTTCACATGGCTGATTTGTGTTGTACAGCAAAAACTAACAAAACGTTGTAAAGCAATTATATTCCAATTAAAAATAAAACCAAACAGGGTTTCAGCTGAGCTGACCTTCACCCCAGGCAAAGGCAAGAGGAATTCCATTTCACGGAAGTACAAGCCCAGGGGTGTGGCAGGCTTTGGGTTCAGGGACATCCTGAGGATTCCTCCTGCAAGACGGGGCCCAACAGTTACTGACGTCATCACACGGCAAGGCTCTGTGGCGGGTTGAACGGAGGTGCTCCCCCTAAAACATATGTCCAGTCCTCCCCCCAGTACCTGTGAATGGAGCCAATTTGAAAAAAGAGTTTAAGATTTGTTTGCTGTGGAGCATTTTTAAAGTCAATAAGGAGTTCATGATCTGAGCCACAGTCAGCTCCTGGTCTTGTTTTTGGTGACTGTATAGAGCTTCTCCATCTTTGGCTGCAAAGAATATAATCAATCTCATTTCGGTGTTGACCATCTGGTGATGTCCATGTGTAGAGTCTTCTTTTGTGTTGTTGGAAGAGGGTGTTTGTTATGACCAGTGCATTCTCTTGGCAAAACTCTATTAGCCTTTGCCCTGCTTCATTCCGTACTCCAAGGCCAAATTTGCTGTTACTCTAGGTATGTCTTGACTTCCTGCTTTTGCATTCGTCTCCTATGAGGAAAAGGACATCTTTTTTGGGTGTTAGTTCTATGTTGTAGCCACGCGTTCCGGGAAACAAACTCACTCAGAAGGCCAGTGCAAGTGGAGTGCAGTTCATTATGCCGGCGGGCCCAAGGCAGAGTCTCCTCTTAGCCAGGGACCCCGACCAGTTTTTGTGAAAACCTTACATACCCTAAGTGTACGTGCTCAAATCCACCTCCCCAAATTCCTGGAAACTAGTCTGGACAAGGTAAAAGATACGATCAAAGTTAACCCATGATTCATGTGTCACAAGACTAGATAAACAGTGGATATTTATCAATAGGCCTGTGGTCATATCCCGATAAACATAATGGAATTTACCCCTTTGTTCTGCTACAGAGATAACTAGCATATTTTAGGCAGCAGAGAGTCCAAGTCCAAGTCCTGGGGCTCTTTTATCCGGGGTCTGGTTTCCCACTGGTATGCTGCTTCTATAGACGCGGGGCACAAAGTTCAGAGTCCACTGGGAGGGTGACCATGCAGGTAGCTGTTCGCAGCCTGGCCTGAGACGGAGTCCAGCTCTGCCTGTTTCCTCCTTCATTCCCCCCATTGATGCTCTTAACTCATATTATGAGCATCATTCATAGGGATATATTGCACCCTGGCTCTCTGACCGCCAATTTGGGAGAATGACATCAACCTTCGGGTTACAGAGTTCATAATGCATTGTAAAATTCAGGGTCTGCAAAGCAGAACTATCAAGGCAACTATGACAATGGTAAATACAGTTTTCCACCAATCGCCCTTCACCCAAGATAGGACCGAAGTCCAGAAAGGAATGTTTTCACCGGACAATGCTTTTACCTGGTTTTTCGTGCCGTCTAAAGCAGTCGATACATTGCCAGATAAGTCAGGAATGTATTCACAACATTCAACCTTAATTATACCACAGGTCCCTCCTTGAGCAGCTGTGAGTATGTCCAAAGCCATTCTATTTTGAATTACCGCTTTTCTCATGGACAATGCTTTTACCTGGTTTTTCGTGCCGTCTAAAGCAGTCGCTACATTGCCAGATAAGTCAGGAATGTATTCACAACATTCAACCTTAATTATACCACAGGTCCCTCCTTGAGCAGCTGTGAGTATGTCCAAAGCCATTCTATTTTGAATTACCGCTTTTCTCATTTGGAGTTGCTCTTCATTTAAGGCTGGGATGGCTTTTGTTCTGTCTAGGAGGGCCTGTTTTGTGAAATTAGTCAAGGCCTCTGCTTTAATCATGATACCTGTTGTCCCTATAGAGGGTACAAATAAGACAGCAATGTACTCATACCACTGAAACGCGGATCTTGTCCACCTAGCATGTAAAAAAGGTAGATTTACCGGTTGTTGTAGGTTAGGCTTTTGTTACGCTGGCATTTATATCAAGTGTAACCCCATGACCCGAGTCTCTTGACTGTAGGTCTGGCTTACACCCAGAGAGCAGGGAGAGATTATGATTGTGTCCCAGAAAAGAGCAGAGTGGTTTAAAAATCTCCTTGGCGGAGCGGTGACAGCCACCGGGGAAGTCCGTCCATCGCAGACAGAGGCATAGCCCCACACACCCAGCAGTTGGAGGTGCTGTGGATGTTGGCGTAGAAATGTGCATGTTGCTGAGACCAAGCAGCAGGAGTTGATTATGCGGCTTCATCCTCAAGGGCTCGTCCGGGATCTTATTTCCTTCTTAAGGATGGTCTTAGTCTCTCGAGGGTCAGCGGGGTCCCTCTGTGCAGTCCACTCAGTGTTTTCTGGGTCTGCATGGTATGGTCTCTTCACCCTCGTATGATGGATCCAAGGGACAATACCTACAACTTAACTGCAGGAGAGGTAGTTAGAATAACATAAGGGCCCTTTCACTAAGGGGCTAGCAAATCATGTTTCCAATCTTCGACCCATACTTGGTCACCAAGCATAAACTCATGAATCTGTTCCCCAAGGGGGACCGGCACCCTTTCTTGTACAAACTCAGTTACTCAATTTATTACCTTATTCAGTTCCATCTGCTGTGAAATCCTATTCCCCCTTACCTGAGGCAAATTTGTTGACACAGTTTCATATGGAGAAGAGCCTTGGGACTGTGGGTCATCCTGAGTCTGAGCAGAGCCATCAAGTCCACCCAGGAGCAGTCAGTCTCTGTGAGCCACTTGGAGAGTCTCTTTAATGTTTGGTTGGTTCATTCCACCATCGCAGAACTCTGGGCCTATATGCAGTGTACAGTTTCCATTTAAAGTTTTGCTTACTTGTACTAAATCCAGTGGTCATGTATGGATGTGAGAGTTGGACTGTGAAGAAGGCTGGGCGCCGAAAAATTGATGTTTTTGAACTGTGGTGTTGGAGAAGACTCTTGAGAGTCCCTTGGACTGCAAGGAGATCCAACCAGTCCATTCT
>SJYX01018098.1:92265-116773 GCA_006410675.1 Oreotragus oreotragus
TTCTTTGGGAGGAATGATGCTAAACCTGAAACCCCAGTACTTTGGCCACCTGATGTGAAGAGTTGACTCACTGGAAAAGACTCTGATGCTGGGAGGAATTGGGGACAGGAGGAGAAGGGGACAACAGAGGAGGAGATGGCTGGATGGCATCACTGACTTGATGGACATGAGTTTGAGTGAACTCCAGGAGTTGGTGATGGACAGGGAGGCCTGGCATGCTGCGATTCATGGGGTCCCAGAGTCAGACACAACTGAGTGACTGAATTGAACTGCACTGAACTGAATATACATGTAATAATACATGTACAATCCCATTCATACACCTTTATATATTTATGTGCAATTAATGTGTATAATTATATATTTACATGTAATTGTATATAATTTTATATACAATTAGATATACTTATATGGACTTCCCCAGTGGCTCAGCAGTAAAGAACCCACTTGCTAATGCAGGAAACGTAGGTTCGATCCCAGGGTCGGGGAGATCCTCTGGAGGAGGGCATGGCAACCCACTTCAGTATTCTTACCTGGAGAATCCCACAGACAGAGGAGCCTGGTGAGCTACAGTCCACGGGGTCGCAGAGAGTCGGACACAACTGAGCAGGCGCACTGCTGCTGCTGCTAAGTTGCTTCAGTCGTGTCTGACTCTGTGCGACCCCACGGACTGCAGCCCACCAGGCTCCTCCATCCATGGGATTTTCCAGGCAAGAACGCTGGAGTGGGTTGCCATTTCCTTCTCCAATGCATGAAGGTGAAAAGTGAAAGTGAAGTCGCTCAGTCGTGTCCAAGTCTTCACGACCCCATGGACTGCAGCCCACCAGGCTCCTCCATCCATGGGATTTTCCAGGCAAGAGCACTGGAGTGGGCTGCCATTGCCTTCTCCTGAGCAGGCGCACACATATATACAATTACATATATTTATATGCAATTATATATAACTGTATATTGATTGTCCCTTGAACAACATGGGTTTGAATGGCGTGGATCCACTTACATAAGGATTCTTTTTTTTTTTTTTTTAAGTTGCTTCAGTCGTGTCCGACTCTGTGCGACCCCACGGACTGCAGCCCACCAGGCTCCTCCATCCATGGGATTTTCCAGGCAAGAGCACTGGAGTGGGCTGCCATTGCCTTCTCCGGAGCAGGCGCACACATATATACAATTACATATATTTATATGCAATTATATATAACTATATATTGATTGTCCCTTGAACAACATGGGTTTGAATGGCGTGGATCCACTTACATAAGGATTCTTTTTTTTTTTTTTTAAGTTGGGGACATTTTTATTTATCTATAGGCAATTAGCGTATCAAGTGACTAATTAATGTATCAAGTGACTCCCAGGTGCCAAATCCCATGTGAAACTCCAGAATAGTCCTACTCAATGTCACTTATGTCTTTGTGGGAAAGAATTGATGATCAAAACTGTAGGAATGGAATAAATAGCAATGCTTCCTTTCTCTCTTTTTTTATCAAGAATGAAGTCTCAGCCTCATTGTCTGTTTCTTTGATTTTTCTTTCAGTTTCTTTCAGTTTGAATATGATATACCTAAAGTTTAGGACTTGTTTTGGGCATTCATTTTTTATTGAGGTACAATTGACGTATCACATTATATTACACTCAGATGTTTTTCTATGAAACGTTTTTCTTTATTTCTCTCTCGGACTTGGCCGCATCTTTTCACACCCACCGTTACTGCAGAGAGTCCATATCGTACAGAAGAATCGGTCTTCCAGGCTTCTTCCCAGACCGGCCCACCCACACCGGTCTCCATCAAATTCTCAGGTAGTTTCGCGTATATCAGAGTCAGTCTTTTCTAGTTGCGTGTGACCTCCTTTTACTGGGGGAGGAGTAAAATTTCACCTTAGATGTGTGTGTGTGGTCAGTCGTGTCCGACTGTCTGTGACCCCGTGGGCTGTAGCCCCACCAGGCTCCTCCGTCCATGGGATTCTCCAGGCAGGAATACTGGGAGGGGGTCGCCATGCCCTCCTCCAGGGGATCTTCCCCACCCAGGGATCGAACCCGCGTCTCCTGTGTCTCCTGCGTTGCAGGCTGGTTCTCTCCGCGCTGATCCATCGGGACGCCCTGGGCAGAAAGGCAGGTCATTGTGGAGGGCCGGTCTCCCACACCTTCGTGGCCGGAAGGCCACGGCAGGGAACCCGCCGGTGGCTCACGCCCAGCCGGGGCGCCGAGCGGAGGGCGGAGGGGCGCCGCCTCCGTCTTGCGCAAGCAGCGCCTCCCCTGCTGCCGGGCAGGGGGTCGCGGCCGGGCCCGCGGGGCAGCCGTGCCGGGCGGGCTGCGCGCCGCGGGCAGTGCGGGCCGGGCGCCGCCGTGTCCCCGGGCGTCCCTCTTCTGCTGGGGCTCGGTGACGCGCCGTCCGTGGGAGGCCGGGGAGGGAAGGCGCCGAGGAGGGCTTCGTCAGCGGATCCTCTGCTGGGACTCCCGTCTGTGAGGCCCCGGGACAGGGAGCTGCAGCGGACTCACCCGCGGGCCGCGCTGCTCGGCTCGAGCCCGAGGCGTTTGGGAGCCCACTGTGTTATCCGCCGACTTCTCTCGCCAAGTGTTTCTTTGTTTCAGAGCTTTGCCAGGACCAAGGGCACAGACTGCTGAGCGGTGCCTCCCTTCCTCTCCCAGGGAACTCCGAGCTGGGCTGCGTGGCCGTGGCGGTGAACTTGTGTAGCCTTGACAGAACCCCCGCCTCTCGCCTGCACCGTCCCCTCCTCCACACGCTTCGCTTAATCAACTTAAATTATTTATATTTATTATTTATTTTTTGGCTGCACCGGGTCTTCATAGCTGGGCGTGGCCTTTGTCTAGCTGCAGTGAGCTGGGGGGTGGGGGGTGGGGGGGTTCCTCTCTAGCTGGAATGCTCCGTGTCTCCCCGCGGCGGCTTCCCTTGCTCCCGGAGCACAGGCTCTTGGCTGCCAGGCTTCAGTGGATGCGGCTCCTGGGCTCTAGAAGTGGACTCTATTTGTGGCGCACGGGCTTAGCTCCCCCTTGGCATGCAGGATCTTGCCGGACCAGGGGTGGAACCGACGCCTACTGCATTGGCGGGCGGATTCTTTACCGCTGAGCCACCAGCTGTTGCTCAGTCGCTCGGTGGTGTCCGACTCTTTGTGACCCCGTGGACTGCAGCACACCAGGCCTCCCTGTCCTTCACCATCTCCCAGAGCCTGCTCAAATTCATGTCCATCGAGTCGGTGATGCCATCCAACCACCTCATCCTCTGTCGTCCCCTTCTCCTCCTGCCTTCAACCTTTCTCAGCATCAGGGTTTTTCAAACGAGTCAATGCTTTGCATCAGGTGGCCAAAGTACTGGAGCTTCAGCTTCAGCATCAGTTGTTCCACTGAATGTTCAGGGTTGATTTCCTTTAGGACGGACTGGTTAGATCTCCTTGCTGTCCAAGGGTCTCTCAAGAGTCTTCTCCAACACCACAGGTCAGAAGAACCAATTCTTTGATGCTCAGCTTTCTTTATGGTCCTTTCTTTATACATCACTGCTGAGCCACCAGGGAAGCCCTTAATTTATTTTTTGTACTTTTAATTCTTCAGCATTTTGCCAGTCTTCGGTGGAAAACCTCTTCCCCTCTCTAGAAAGCTTCCCGATCTCCAGCTATTCCCCATCGGCACAGATGAGTCAAGGAGGGAATGCTCAGGTTTTCATGTAATGCAGAAAGAGAACACAGCTGAGGCCGACATTCAGAACGCAGACACAGAGGACCGGGGACATCTGCGCAGGCCCCAGGTCCCCCTCTGGGTCCGGGAGTGTCACTTGCTGGGGGTACTGTGTGTCTTCTCCATTTGCTGTCACCTCACCTGCCTCCAGGTGGCTCAGTGCTAAACAATCTGTCTGCAACGCAGGAGATGTGGGTTCGCTCCCTGGGTCGGGAAGATCCCCTGGAGAAGGAAAAGGCAATGCACCTCAGTGTTCTTGCCTGAGTATTCCGTGGACAGAGGAGCCTGGCGGGCTGCAGTCCTCGGGGTCGCAGAGAGTCGGATACGACTTAGTAACTAAAGAACAGCAACAGTGATTGCCTCCGGCTCTCTCAGCGATGGGAGTTCTGTTCACAGGCAAGGCACTCTTGATCAGGAGACAGACTTGAAGCAGAATGAAGACATCATGATTTGCTGGGTCTGTGACCTTTTGCAAGCAATTTCCTCGTTTGAGCCCCAGGTTCCTTCCTTCTGTAATGAAATTACCGGAGTTCTCTGGAGGTCCAGTGGTTAGGTGCCATTGCCATGACCAGGCTTCAGTCTCTGATTGAGGAACTGAGATCCTCTAAGTGGTGCTGAGATCCTCTAAGTGGTGCAGCACAGCCCCCGCCTCCCCCCAAAAAGAAAGAATAACAGAGTGTTGCATCAGCTAAGATATGATCCTGTCAAGCTCAGACAACATGCTTTTGCTCAAAGTAGGCATTGTTGTTTAATGTTAACAGTTGCTAGGTAACGTGTGTTGAGGTTTTCCCATCTGCCAAGTGCCATTCTCAACATTTGTACATATGATCTCATTTTAATCTTATGAATCTATCAAGAGGTAAGTTAGTTTTTTCATATTCCAGATATACTGAGCCCTGGTTGTGACCTCAACATTGTACTGTTTGGCATAGGTTTTTAGTAAGTTAATTAAAATATAACTGAAGTACAATATTATAGCAATTTCAGTTGTGCCTGATGGTTCAGCCAGTGAAGAATTGGCTTGCAATGCAGGAGACCTGGGTTTGATCCCTGGGTTGGGAAGATGGGAGGATCCCCTGGAGAAGGGACCGGCTACCCAGGCTAGTACTCTGGCCTAGAGAATTCCATGGACTGTATAGAAGAGCTGGACACAACTGAGCGACTTTCACTTTCACACCGTATAATGACTGGACATTTATATGCCTTATGAAATGATTGCCAGGATGCGTCTGGTAGCCATCTATCTCATGTAAAGTTATTACGTTATTACTGAGCACATTCCCTGTGCTGTGTATTTCATCTCCGTATTTTTTTTTTTTTTTGTAGCTTAAGGTTAGTACTTCTTAATCCCCTTCAGTCATTTTGGCAGCCGCCGGGTTATTCTCTGGTTCTGTAGGTCAGCTCTTGTTTCACTTTGTTCTTTAGATTCCACATGTGAGAGCCAGTGGCATTTGTCTTTCTCTGACTTATTTCACTTAGCCAAAGGCCCTCCAGATCCACCCGTGGTGTCACAAATGTGCCAAATTTTATTTTATCTTTTGTGATTATCTTTGGAAACATTAACTCATTAATCTTGGCAGTGTTGGGTCTCTGCTGCTGTGTGAGGCTTTCTCTTGTCATGGAGCACGGGCTGTCCAGTACTTGCAGCTCGCAGGCTCAGCTGCTGTGATGTGTGGGTGCCGCTGTTCCGAGGCACGTGGGGTCTTCCTGGACCGTGGATGGAATCCATGTCTCCTGCATTGGCAGGTGGATTCTTAACCGCTGAGCCACCAGGGAAGCCCAGGGTTGTTGCCGTTCAGTCGCTCAGTCATGTCTGACTCTTTGCGACCCCACTGACTGCAGCACGCCAGGCCTCCTTGTCCTTCACTATCTCCCAGAGCTTGCTCAAACTCATGTCCGTTGAGTTGGTGAAGCCGATCCATCTACCTCATTCTGTGGAGTCCCCTTCTCCTCCTGCCCTCAATCTTTCCCAGCATCAGAGTCTTTTCCAATGAGTCAGCTCTTTGCATCAGGTGGCCAAAGTACTGGAGTTTCAGCTTCAGCATCAGTCCTTCCAATGAATATTTTCAGGACTGATCTCCTTTAGGATGGACTGGTTGGATCTCCTTGCAGTCTTCTCCAGCACCACAGTTCAAAAGCATCAATTCTTTGACGCTCAGCTTTCTTTATAGTCCAACTCTCACATCCATACATGACCACTGCAAAATACAGTACCTGGTTTTGTTGTGTGATTTATCTCAATATGCACAAGAGTAACAACTTCTGTGCACTGGCTCATGTGTCTAGATTCTGTTATTGCATAGGTTCACCAGTTTCCAAAACATCCACTAACTGGCTTGTATATGGAAGGAGCATAGTACTTATACAGTAAATACAATACCTGTGTCCTGAAAGGGAGACTTGGTCCAGCCGGAGACCAACCGCAGATCTGTACTGTCCTCCGACTCCTAGACCTACCTGAAGTCTACCAAAACCCTCTTGAAGAAAGATCCCTTCCCGTCGTGTCTGGGACTTCCGCCATTGGAGTCCTCCCTCTCCTCTTCCTCCTCCTCTTTTTCCTCTGCCTGCGCTGCTGTGGAGGCCAACACGGTATGTTCTAGGAGGGGAAGGGTTGGGGAAGGGAAGGGGTCAGTGGGTGGGGGGAGCGTGGGGAGGGGCTTGGTGGGTCCCCTGCCAGGAGGGGCTCTCAGCACCGCCTCTCCGTAGGTTCCACCGATAATGAGACCAGGAGCCAAACGGATTTTAACAGGTAGGAAAATCTGGACTCTTCCCAGTAGAAAACGCTGTTTCTGTCTCATTCCTCAGACCCACCTTAATGCGTCTATCTCCTTTCCCTCAGCTCCAACCCTGGCATGGACTTCTCAGAAGAAAATCCGGGTAGGAGGTGTGAGAAGGCAGGGGAGCCGGGCTGGGGGAAGGATGCCTTCAGGGGCAGATAGAGGCATCCCGAAAGATGCCTAGAGACTGGGCAGGCCTTACCGCGTGTGACGTCACTGCCTTTCCCTGCTTCCAGCCATCCATGGGAAAGCGGGTGGTGTCATTCATGGGGGCTCCGAAGAGCTCTGTACCACCTCCTTCCTGTCTCAGTGCGGAGAAGTCAGTGACCTCGAAGTGGTAGATAAGAAGTGATTTACTAGACGCTTGCAAGGCTTACAAGCGGGCAGAGAAGGCGGTACCACACCCGAGAATTTCCTGGGCTACAGTTTTATAATCACGGGAAAAGTGGGGAGGGGGAGAAGACCTTCTTTGACTTTCTTGAGCAGACATTCATCATCAGCTCCTCCTCCAGGTTGAGCAGGTTCCCCCGGCTCCTCCCCCAGGTGTCGAGCAAGGTCGACAGATGATTGTTCTGTTTTTAATGTGTGTGGAGAGCATGTCCCATGGGTCATTAACTCCGGAGCTCCCTGGGCAGGCTGTGGGGCTCACGCCACCGCTGGTTTGTTGCTGGGGGCAGGTCACCTGCTTCTGTGCGTGGTTCTGTTGCCAAGCAAGCCTGCTTTCTGGAGCCATCCGCTCACAGGGGTCTCCCATACTGTTTCTACCTACAGTCCCCTGGGGGACTAACTATTGAATCACCTACTTGCTCCGCTCACTCCGCCCCATCACGGCTCCGAAATACAGATGGCAGGACTGGATGACCAGAAGGCGCTTCCTGGAAGCCTGTCCTCTCCTCTTTCCTTGCAGACAGCATCTCGGTGCACCTCCCGCCAGAGGAGGACAGGCAGAGGGACATGCAGGTGCGTCTCCCCCGGCCCCTCCCCTGGGGCTCGCCCCTCACTTTGCGTCTCCCAGGTCCACCCCGAGGAACGCCCGTGGAGCTCTTCTGAGTCCTCCGCTGAGCCGCACCAGGATTCCTTCACGAAGAGTGAGGTTTCACTCCCTTCTTGCAGCCCTGAGACTCCTCAGTATAGCCCCGCATGGACCCGCCTTCACCTCGTACAGAGAGCGGAGCTGGAGCTGGCTGTGTGCACTCCATGGAGCAAGGGCCCCTTAAGGAGTGTGTGAGTCATCATCTTGTGTATGAGTGTGTGTGTGTGTGCACGCGTGCACCTGCCCAGTGCGTCTGACTCTTTGCGACCCCATGGACTCTAGCCCACCAGGCTCCTCTGTCCACGGGATTCTCCAGGCAAGGATACTGGAATGGGTAGCTATTCCCTTCTGCATTTCCTTCTCCAGGGGATCTTCCCGACCCAGGGATCGAACCCAAGTCTCTTGCTTTGCAGGCGGATTCTTTTACCGCTGTGCCACCTGGGAAGCCCCAGTCCTCATTTTGGAGCTCCCCAAGACTCAAGAGTACAGAAGCCTTGTCAGTCGTCAAGAAATTCTGGGATATGAGAGATGGAACATTTCCTGCCGTATCAGTGAACAAAGGGAATCACAGTCACGAGCAATGACGGCCACCACGGCTGCTGAGCTGGTGAGCCCTGAGGGCTCTCAGGAAGGAAAGAACATGGCCATCTAGCGGCCATCAGACTGCTGCCACCCTGAGGGTGAGCCGGGAGCAAACTCGGGCTGTGAAAACAGCAGGATCCTGGCCGCAGACAGCTGAGGCGCGCATCGAAGCAATGATTTCAGCAAGCCCAGACGCTTCCATCTTCCCCTAAGTAGAAAAGCGCTAAATTCCTTAACTTGGGATAGCTGGTTTTCTTTAATTGGCGGTAGCGTTCAAGGTTCAGATTATCTGCCTTTTGTTGCGAAGCTTCTTTATTACCTGCCTCCTCCCCTCGCCTCCTCTGAGCAGTTCCCTTGGGGTTACTTGAGATGCTGCCTCCAGGGCTTGAGTCCTAAGAATACCTGACAAATAAAACCTAACTCTCAACGTTTAGGTTGTGTGTGTATTTTCGGCAGACAGATGCATCACACAACTCTCAGCAGATTCCTAGTTCTCACTAGAATGGGGCTAAAGACACCTGCATCTCAGACTCCAGTGAGGGTCAAATGAGGGCATGCTCGAGCAGCGAGAAGCAGCTGTGCCCTCTTGTTCAGTCGCCCAGTCGGCTCCGCGACCCCCGGACTGCAGCACGCCAGGACTCCCTGTCCTCCACTATCTCCCGGAGTTTGCGCAAACCCACGTCCATTGAGTCGGTGAGGCCATCCAACCATCTCATCCTCTGTTGCCCCCTTCTCCTCCTGCCATCAATCTTTCCCAGCATCAGGGTCTTTTCCAATGAGTCAGCTCTTCACATCAGGTGGACAAAGTATCGGAGCTTCAGCTTCAGATCAGTCCTTCCAATGAATATTCAGAGTTGATTTCCCTTAGGACTGACTGGTCTGATCTCCTTGCAGTCCAAGGGATGCTGCAAAACCTCTAATGCACAGCAAAGTCCTCTCCTTTCCCCTCTCTTCCCCACTCCAGCAAGAATCACCTGGTCCAAAGGAACCTGTTTACAAAACAGAAATGTTTACATGGAAAACTAACATATGGTTACCAAAGGGGATCGCAGGTGGTGAGGGTGTGGGTTCGCTCCCTGGGTCGGGAAGATCCCCTGGAGAAGGAAAAGGCAATGCACCTCAGTGTTCTTGCCTGAGTATTCCGTGGACAGAGGAGCCTGGCGGGCTGCAGTCCTCGGGGTCGCAGAGAGTCGGATACGACTTAGTAACTAAAGAACAGCAACAGTGATTGCCTCCGGCTCTCTCAGCGATGGGAGTTCTGTTCACAGGCAAGGCACTCTTGATCAGGAGACAGACTTGAAGCAGAATGAAGACATCATGATTTGCTGGGTCTGTGACCTTTTGCAAGCAATTTCCTCGTTTGAGCCCCAGGTTCCTTCCTTCTGTAATGAAATTACCGGAGTTCTCTGGAGGTCCAGTGGTTAGGTGCCATTGCCATGACCAGGCTTCAGTCTCTGATTGAGGAACTGAGATCCTCTAAGTGGTGCTGAGATCCTCTAAGTGGTGCAGCACAGCCCCCGCCTCCCCCCAAAAAGAAAGAATAACAGAGTGTTGCATCAGCTAAGATATGATCCTGTCAAGCTCAGACAACATGCTTTTGCTCAAAGTAGGCATTGTTGTTTAATGTTAACAGTTGCTAGGTAACGTGTGTTGAGGTTTTCCCATCTGCCAAGTGCCATTCTCAACATTTGTACATATGATCTCATTTTAATCTTATGAATCTATCAAGAGGTAAGTTAGTTTTTTCATATTCCAGATATACTGAGCCCTGGTTGTGACCTCAACATTGTACTGTTTGGCATAGGTTTTTAGTAAGTTAATTGAAATATAACTGAAGTACAATATTATAGCAATTTCAGTTGTGCCTGATGGTTCAGCCAGTGAAGAATTGGCTTGCAATGCAGGAGACCTGGGTTTGATCCCTGGGTTGGGAAGATGGGAGGATCCCCTGGAGAAGGGACCGGCTACCCAGGCTAGTACTCTGGCCTAGAGAATTCCATGGACTGTATAGAAGAGCTGGACAGAACTGAGCGACTTTCACTTTCACACCGTATAATGACTGGACATTTATATGCCTTATGAAATGATTGCCAGGATGCGTCTGGTAGCCATCTATCTCATGTAAAGTTATTACGTTATTACTGAGCACATTCCCTGTGCTGTGTATTTCATCTCCGTATTTTTTTTTTTTTTTGTAGCTTAAGGTTAGTACTTCTTAATCCCCTTCAGTCATTTTGGCAGCCGCCGGGTTATTCTCTGGTTCTGTAGGTCAGCTCTTGTTTCACTTTGTTCTTTAGATTCCACATGTGAGAGCCAGTGGCATTTGTCTTTCTCTGACTTATTTCACTTAGCCAAAGGCCCTCCAGATCCACCCGTGGTGTCACAAATGTGCCAAATTTTATTTTATCTTTTGTGATTATCTTTGGAAACATTAACTCATTAATCTTGGCAGTGTTGGGTCTCTGCTGCTGTGTGAGGCTTTCTCTTGTCATGGAGCACGGGCTGTCCAGTACTTGCAGCTCTCAGGCTCAGCTGCTGTGATGTGTGGGTGCCGCTGTTCCGAGGCACGTGGGGTCTTCCTGGACCGTGGATGGAATCCATGTCTCCTGCATTGGCAGGTGGATTCTTAACCGCTGAGCCACCAGGGAAGCCCAGGGTTGTTGCCGTTCAGTCGCTCAGTCATGTCTGACTCTTTGCGACCCCACTGACTGCAGCACGCCAGGCCTCCTTGTCCTTCACTATCTCCCGGAGCTTGCTCAAACTCATGTCTGTTGAGTTGGTGAAGCCGATCCATCTACCTCATTCTGTGGAGTCCCCTTCTCCTCCTGCCCTCAATCTTTCCCAGCATCAGAGTCTTTTCCAATGAGTCAGCTCTTTGCATCAGGTGGCCAAAGTATTGGAGTTTCAGCTTCAGCACCAGTCCTTCCAATGAATATTTTCAGGACTGACCTCCTTTAGGATGGACTGGTTGGATCTCCTTGCAGTCTTCTCCAGCACCACAGTTCAAAAGCATCAATTCTTCGACGCTCAGCTTTCTTTATAGTCCAACTCTCACATCCATACATGACCACTGCAAAATACAGTACCTGGTTTTGTTGTGTGATTTATCTCAATATGCACAAGAGTAACAACTTCTGTGCACTGGCTCATGTGTCTAGATTCGGTTATTGCATAGGTTCACCAGTTTCCAAAACATCCACTAACTGGCTTGTANGCAGTGGACGCGTGGAGCCCTAACCACTCGACCGCCAGGGAGGTCCCTGTTTACCTGTCTCATAGATGGTAGTGAGTATATGCTCATCCCAAACTCCCAGCTCATTTCCCCCCACCGCCTGTGGTCCCCTTTGCTAACCATACGTTTGTTTCCCATGTGAGCATTTCTGTTTTGTAAACAGGTTCCTTTGGACCAGGTGATCCTTTGAAGTAGGGAGGAGAGAGCTGTCTTGTGAGTTAACCACTAGATGTCACTAGCAGGATGCCCCATCCAACTGTGGGACAACCAGAAAATGTCTTTGGTTGTTGCCGGATACCCCTGGGGAGTGGACAGAATCACCTCAGTCAAGAACTGTTGGGTTACATCATTCAGGGACTAAGAGGGCAAGACAGAGTTGGGTGCACAGATATCTCTTTAAAATGTTGGAGAAGACTCTTGAGAGTCCCTTGGACAGCTAGATCAAACCAGTCAATCCTCAAGGAAATCAACCCTGAATATTCATTGGAAGGACTGATGCTGAAGCTGAAACTCCAAGAGTTTGGCCACCTGATGCGAAGAGCTGACTCATTGGATAAGACTCTGATGCTGGGAAAGATTGAAGGCAAAATGTGAAGGGGATGACAGAGGATGAGATGGTTGGATGGCATCACTGACTCAATGGACATGCATCTGAGCAAACTCTGGGTGGTAGTGAGGAACAGCAAGGCCTGGCGTGCTGCAGTCCATGGGGTCACAAAGAGTCTGACGGGACTGAAGCAACCTAGCATGCACGTAAAATCAGCACAGGAGTTAAGATAGCCCAATTAGATGAACGAAAGAGAAGCACTTTTCTCTCCCTCACTGGACAACACACACACACACACACACACACACACACACACACACACACACACAAGAAAGCAAGTGGCCCAAACTGGCTGTGGTAGCCACCTCCGCACCCTCCACCAAAGAGATTGTGTTAGCTTCCTCCAGCCGCTGTAACAAATACCATCCCCTTGATGACTTGTTCAGTTGCTGAGTTGTGTCCAACTCTTTGTGACCCCATGGACTGGAGCGTGACAGGCTTCCCTGTCCTTCACGATCTCCCATAGTCTGTCCACTGAGTTGTCTCATCCTCTGTCGTCCCCTTCTCCTCCCACCTTCACCCTTTCCCAGCATTAGGGTCTTTTCCAGTGAGTCAGTTATTCGCATCGGGTGGCCAAACTCTTGGAGATTCAGCTTCAGCATTGGTCCTTCCAATGAATATTCAGAGTAGATTTCCTCTAGGGTAGACTGGTTTGATTGACTTGGTGACCTAGAACAACAAATGTATTTGATCACAGTTCCAGAGGCTGGATGTCCAAACTCAAGGTGTCAGAGCCAGGGGCGGGGGTGGGATGGGGACACATCCTCAGAGGCTCATGCCTTTTGCAGCTTCTGGGGCTCCAACCACTCCTGGTTGGGGCTGCATCATCCCTGTCTCTGCCCACCCTCCCCTCATCTCCTCTTCCTCTGCCCTGTCTTCTCTTCTGAGGACACTTGTTGGAGCTAGGCTCCGCCTGGGTAATCTACGAGAGTCTCATCTCAAGACCCATACTTACATCTGCAAAAACCATTTTCCAGGGACTCCCTTGGTGTCCAGTGGTCACGACTTCACCTTCCACTGTAGGGGGTGGGGATTCGATCCCTGGTCAGGGAGCTAAAACCCCACGTGCCTCAGGGCCAAAAACCCAGAGCACAAAAACCAGGAGCAATATTGCAACAAATTCAATACAGATTAAAAATGCTCCACATAAAAAAAAAATCTTAAAAACCTCTTTTTCCAAATTATCTCCATTCACAGGTACTGGGGGGAGGACCAGACATATCTTTTAGGGGGAGCACCTCCGTTCAACCCGCCACAGTGATCTGATTTGGGGTGACATCAGTAATTGTCGGACCCGAGTCTTGCAGGAGGAATCCTCAGGATGTTACTGAACCCCTGCCTGCCACACCCCTGGGCTGGTACTTCTGTGAAATGGAATTCCTTCCGGCTTTGCCTGGGGTGAAGGTCAGCTCAGCTTAAACCCTTTTTGAAAAACTGGAATATAATTGCTTTACAATGTGGAGTTAGTTTCTGCTGTACAACAATGTGAATCATATATACAGGTATCCCCTCCCTCCTGAACCTCCCTCCACCCCATCCCACCCTCTGGGTCATCACAGAGCACTGAGCTGAGCTCCCTGTCTACACAGCAGCTTCCCACTAGCCATCTATTTCACACATGGTCGTGTGCACACGTCAGGTCAGCTTAACCCCTTCATGTCCCATGATCAGCAGCCCAAACCATCCTGACACAGATCTCAGGCCCCAAAGGGCAGCACGAAGGATGCGACCCCGGCCTGGTCTCTCGTGGTGACGGGCCCACCCGAGCACCCCTTCCACGGTGGGCCCTGGGTCCATGCACAACTTTGCCACCATCTCCTCTCTGGGCTGCTTCTGCGGGTTTAGGTTTTGTTTTGCGCCATCTTATCGTGGGTCGGTTTGATCGTCTTCCGTCCATCTGAAGGTTGCAGCTGGGTTTGTGAACCACCTCAAAGCCTTCAGAGAAGCAGTCAGGGGTGAAGCTGATGTGTGACTCCACGCTTGTGGTCTTCTGGGTTTCTCGGTTTCAGAAAGGAAGCGGATGTTGGTTGTGAAGGTTTGTGGTGAGCATCAGCTGTGAGCCGCAGGTTGCTTGCATGTATGTAATAGGCAAATCTCCGTGCAGTCAGAAGTTCTCATGGACATTAGGACCTATAACCCTCCCCCAGAAAGAGAGTGGTCTGTGGAATCAGACTCTGAATTCCAACCCCTCTTCTTGCTAACACACCCCAAGTTTTTTTCTTCTGAAAGCAGATAGTGGGGAGTTTGTGATTTTAAAAATCTGTTCTTTTCAGTTGATTTGCTTGCAAACAGCCCTGGTGAAGCTGATTCCTCTTAAGCAGAAAGGATCTTTGCTTAAGGATTTTGTAAAGAACAGTGTGGTCAGCACAAAAGTGGGTGCCCCCAAAGGTTTTCACATCCTAATCCACAGAACCTTCTACTTTACAGGGCAAAGGGGGAGCGAGGTGGATGATGGGTTCAAGTTCCTAACAGCCAATGTCAAAGGAGGAAGACGATCCTGGATTGTCTGGGTGGGCCAAGCGATATCAAGAGTCCTGGAGAGGACTATTGAGAATCCCTTAGACTGCAAGGAGACCAAACCAGTCAATCGTCAAGGAAATCAGCTCTGAGTATTCATCGGAAGGACTGATGCTGAAGCTGAAGCTCTGATACTTTGGCCACCTGATGGGAAGAGCCAACTCATCGGAGAGGACCCTGATGCTGGGAAAGACCAAGGTCAGGAGGAGAAGGGGGTGACAGAGGATAAGACGGCTGGATGGCATCACCGACTCGAGGGACGTGAGTCTCAGCAAGCTTTGGGAGATAGGGAAGGACAGGGAAGCCTGGCGTGCTGCAGTCCCTGGGGTCACAAAGGGTCGGACACTACTGAGTGGCTGAACAGAAACTTCTGCGCTGGCAGGCAGATTCTTTCCCACTGAGCCAGCAGGGAAACCCTACCGGTGCACTTCCCCCTTTCTTTTTAAAACGTTAATTTATTTGGCTGTATCAGGTCTTGGTTGCAGCCTGTGGGGTCTAGTTTCCTGACCAGGGATGGAACCTGGGGGTCCCCTGCATTGGGAGCTCAGAGTCTCAGCCGCTGGACCACCAGGGAAGTCCCCAGTGTACTTTCTGACCCTATGGATTTCACTGACCCATTGGGGTTTTGATTTGCGAGCTCCCTTAATGAATGTAGGGGGCTGCTGGAAGTAGCAGAACACAGATGATGCCTGACGAGGCAGATGCGCTGGGACCCTGTGCTGGAGACAGGAGATAAGCCAGGCTCCCTGGAGCTTGTGTGCCAGTCACGCTATGGCTCCGGCTGGATGAGTGCCAACTAGGGAAAGCCAGGCTGACGGGGGAGGAGGAGAGGGCCCTTCACCCCCGCCATCGCACCCTGTGTCCGGCTCCAGCCCCCACCCAAGGCTTCCCTCTTGGGCTGCAGAGCTCAGGACAGGCGAGGAACCATGTCCCCAGTCCTGTCTGCCCTCCTCTGTCTTGGTGAGTCATTCTGGAAAATGCTGAGGGGCAGGCAGTGGGCTAGGAGACAAAGAGTGTTAGTTGTTTTTTTTTTTTTAAATTGCACCAGGGCAAGAGGTAACTTTCAGGGCAAGAGGCGACCTACAGGCATCACCTCACTTATTTGCTGGGTGGGAAAACTGGAACCCAGGGAGGTGCTGCTTGTATGAATTATTCTAGTTTATTCGTGGCTGGGTTGATAAATGAATACAGGTCTCAGAGTGTTGGGCTGCAACCTTCTCCCACTACACCATAGTGTTTTGTTTTTAATTAACCAAAGTCTACTTGATTTACATTGCTGTGTTAGTTTCAGGTACACAGCAAAGTGAATCACACACATGTATATTATACATATATATGTATGAAATATACATATATACATACATACATATATATATTCTTTTTCAGGTTCTTTTCCCTTATAGGTTATTACAAAATATTGAGTAGCGTTCCCTGTACTCTATAGTAGGTCCTTGTTGTCTTATAATTTTTAATTTTGTTTGAGGTGGATTTGATGTCAGTGCTAGATTATAGATTTAGCTTGTCAATAAATCTTTAGGTTCTGGTGCCAACAATTTTGCTGTTTGTGACAATGTGATTGGACCTTGAGGGTATTATGCTAAGCAATATAAGCCAGATAAACAAATATTGCAGGATTCTGCTTATACATGGAGTCTCAAAAAGTCAAACCCACAAAAACAGAGTAGCTTGGTGATTGCTTGAGTTGGGGACAAGCGGTTGAGGGTGGAGGTGCTGGTAACAGACAGGTAGATGATATGGGTCAAAAGGTACACTTATAACAGGTAGATGATATGGGTCAAAAGGTACACTTATAAGATGAAATCAGTCCTGGGGGTTTAAGTCATAACATGGTGACAATAGTTAACTGTTCTATAGCATGTACCTGAAATTTGCCAAAAGAGTAGATTTAGATTTCTCATCAGAAACATACCCCAAAAGATATTTAATTATGTGAGGTGACAGATGTGTTAACTAGCTTGATTGAGGTAATTATTTTACAGGTCATCACCCCATATACCTTGGATATGTAAGAGTTTTATTTGTCAGTCAATCTCAATAACACTGGAGTTAAGAGTGTCCTGTAATAGGACTGGTGGGGAGGCTCAGATGCATTTTTAAGTCTCCTTCTTATCAAGCTCTATTCTGGGCACGTCTGCACATGATTTCCTTGTTTCTTCAAAGGAATTTTATCACGGAAAAGGGCAGAGGCTCCCGGGGCTAAGCAGGAAGGGAGAGCGGTTGTGTTATCGGGGATAAGAGTGCATACTGTGAGGACAAACCGCCGCGCGGACACCCATGCCTTCATCCACCCTGGAAAGACCTCACGGAGCTCTTACACATGCATATTCTGAGCTTTCATTTTAATTTTGGCTGTGCTGGGTCTTTGCTGCTGCGCGCGGGCTTTCTCTAGTTATGGTGGTGGGGCTCCTCTCTGGTGCGGTGCCTTCTCTTGCTGCGGAGCACAGGCCCTGGGGCCCGCAGGCTTCGGTAGCGGCAGCACCAGGGCTCAGCAGTTGCGGTTCCCAGGCTCTGGAGCATCGCTCAGGAGTTGTGGCACACAGGCTCAGTTGCTCCCGGGCACGTGGGATCTTCCCGCATCAGGGAGCGAACGCGTGTCTCCTGCACTGGCAGGCAGATTCTTTACCACTGAGCCCTCAGGGAAGCCCTACTCTGTGTTTCTAAATAGACACTCATTTAATCCCCACCACGGCCTGATGAAGCAGGGCCTCCTGTTATTCCCATCTCACAGGTGAGAACATAGGCCCAGAGGGATTAAGTAACTTGTTTAAGTCATGCAGCAACAGGCTCAAATACAAACTAAGGAATGTTAGCACCAGATCCACCTGATTTACTGCAAAATGTGCTGCCAGTGTTTAAATCTACCTCCTGCCAGTTGCAGGACTATGGACCTCATGGGATATACTGTGCAAAAAAAAAAAAAAATTTTTTTTTTGTTTATCTGAAATTCAAATTTAACTGGGAGCCCTGTGTTTATTTTTATTAACTGGCCATGCCACAGGGCTTGTGGGATCTTAGTTCCCTGAGCAGGGATCGAAACTGGGCCCCTGCACTGGAAGGGCAGAGTCCTGGTCACTGGACCACCAGAGGCACCCCACATTGGCTTCTTTCACTTCAATCATGTGCTTGTGCATCTTTGAAAGAAAAAAAAGACACGCACACACACAATGATGACAAAAGAAAGGGACTACTTGAAACTAACGCAAAAAAAAAAAAAAAGAAAGAAACTAACACAAGGTTGTTAATCAACCATCAGTTCAGTTCAGTTCAGTCGTTCAGGCAGTCCGACTCTTTAGGACCCCATGGACTGCAGCACGTCAGGCCTCCCTGTCCATCACCAACTCCCGGAGTTTACCCAAACTCATGTCCATCGAGTCGGTGATGCGATCCAACCATTTCATCCTCTGCCGTCCCCTTCTCCTCCTGCCTTCAATCTTTCCCAGCATCAGGGTCTTTTCAGATGAGTCAGCTCTTCACATCAGGTGGCCAGAATATTGGAGCTTCAGCTTCAGAATCTGTTCTTCCAATGAATATTCAGGACCGATTTCCTTTAGGATAGACTGGTTGGATCTCCTTGCTGTCCAAGGGACTCTCAACTATACCCTCAATTAAAAAAAGCAAATGCATGCAAGTTTGTCAGCTCAGTGTGCAGCACGCAGGAGGTGTGGGTTCACACGAGGTCCTGGCGACTGGTCGCTTGCTCTTTCCCCAGGGCTGTGTCTGGGCCAGGTGATATGTGCTCCAGAAGGTGAGTCTTCTGGGTTCAGCCAGTGAGAGGGCAGGAGCTGGGGGAGGGCCCGGGACGGGAGGGCTCTGTCGGAAGCTGAGCTCCTCCAGGATTTGCTTCGCTTCCAGGTCCCCTGTCTGAGCCCTCCCTCCAGGCCCTGCCCAGCTCCCTCGTGCCCCTGGGGAGGCCGGTGACCATCCGTTGCCAGGGGCCTCCGGGTGCAGACCTGTACCGCCTGGAGAAGCTGAAATCTGGGAGGTATTTTGACCAGGCGGAGATCTTCATCTCGGCGATGGAAAGAGACCAAGCCGGCCGCTACCGCTGCTCCTATCAGATAGGGACACGCTGGTCCCCTCCCAGCAGCCAGCTGGAGCTGGTTGCTACCGGTAACCGGGGGTGGATGGGGCTGGACGTGGAGCCTCAGAGCTGCTGGGGCGAGGGCGGGGGGTGCGGATGTTGGGATTAGTGTGGGGCAAGCAAGACGTTGGCCTTGAGTGCCAAATTTAGGGAAGGTGCCCCAAACTCAGTAAGCTACATAAATGATATGTTAATGCAATATTTAAAAAAACCACCCCAGGATGGTTCAGAAAAAAATCCAGGATGTTCACAATAGCACAATTTTAAATAAAGACAGATTCCTAGATTGTCATTCCAAGTCATATCCAAGCCTGACACAAGAGGAAAAAATGTGCACCCCTCTAGCCACGTGTATGCCTTTAAAAATATTTATTTTGTGGTCACACCCTTGGGGCATGTGGGATCTCAGTTTTCCATCCAAGGGTCCAACCACCTGGTCCCTTCAATGGAAAGGTGGAGTCGTAACCACCTTCTCTCTCTCTCTCTCTTTTATCCTCCCCCCTCCCAGTTTTAATATTTTTAAATTGAAGTATAGTTGATTTACAATGCTGTTAATTTCTGCTGTACAGCAAAGTGCTCCAGTTATACATATATATATTTGAAAAATATTTTTCCATTATGGTTTATCATAGGGTATTGAATATAGTTCTCTGTGCTGTACAGTAGTAGAACCTTGTTGTTTCTCCACCCTATATATGAACGCTTATATCTGCTAACCCCCACCTCCCACTCCGTGCCTCTCCCAACCCTCTTTCCCTTGGCAATCGCCAGCCTGTGCTCTGTGTCCACGAGTCTTTCTATTTCATAGATAGGTTCCTTTGGGTCGTATTTTAGATCCCACACGTAACTGATATCATGTGCTATTTGTCTTCTCTGTCTGACTTACTTCATTCCGTATGACCGTCTCTAGTTGCACATGGCATGTCGTTGCAAATGGCGTTATCCCATCCTTTTTTGTGGCTTCGTAGTATTCCACTGTATAAATGGACCACATCTTCCTTATCCATTCCTCTGTCGAGGCATATCTAGGCTGTCTCCATGTCTTAGCTATTGTGAATATCGCTGCTGTGAACACAAGGGTGCATGTATCTTTTTGAGCTAGAGTTTTGTCTGGGTATGTGGGAGAGGGATTGCTGGATCATATGGTGGGTAATTCTATTTTTAGTTTTCTGAGGAATGTCCATACTGTTTTTCACAGTGGCCACCGTCTTTAATACTAAAGTTCTCTCCTTTCCCAGGAACTTCCCCCAAGCCCTCGCTCTCAGCCCAGCCCAGCACGGCGGTGCCCACAGGAGTGACCGTGACTCTACGCTGTCAGAGCCGATATGGTTTTGACCAATTTGCCCTCTACAAGGAGGGGGACACCAGGCCCTTCAAGACACCGGAGAGGTGGTACCGGGCAGACTTCCCTATTGTCACCGTGACTGGAGCCCACAGCGGAATCTACCGATGCTACAGCTTTTCCAGCGCACATCCATACCTGTGGTCAGCCCCCAGTGACCCCCTGGAGCTTGTGGTCACAGGTCAGGAGTTCAGGCAAAACCTTTTCTCCAGCCTTGGCAGTCCCTGATGGAGTTCCCAGGGGAGGGAGCTTGGGAAGTTGGAGGCTTTGGAGGGTGTTTGAATGTCTGGGTGCTGCTGTAACACGTGACCACAAGTTTGCTGGCTTAAATTTCACAAATATATGACCATACACTTCTGAAAGTCAGAAGTCTGAAATGGGTCCTGCAGGGATAAAACCAAGGTGTCAGCCAGCCTTCCTTCTGGAAGCCCAAGGGGAGAATTCATTGTTGGTGCCTTTTCCAGCTTCTAGAATCACCTGTGTCTCTTGGCTCCCACGGTCCCTTCCTTCATCATCAAAGCCAGTTTCATAGCATTTTCTAATCTTTCTCTTTCACTCTGACTCTCCACCTTCCTGCTTCACTCAATGTTTTAAGGACCCTTGTAATTGGACCCACTCAGATAATCCAGGATGGTCTTCACAGCCCAAGATTTTCTTAAAAAAAAAAAAATGTGTATTGGAGTATAGTTGACTTACAGGGCTTCTCAGCTAGTGTGGAGCTAGTGGTAAAGAACCTGCCTGCTAATGCAGGAGATATACGAGACTCATGTTTGATCCCTGGGCTGGGAAGATCCCCTGGAGGAGACCATGGCAACCCACACCAGTATTTGTGCTTGGAGAATCTCCATGGGCACATAAGCCTGGTGGGCTACAGTCCACCGGGTTGCAAAGAGTTGGACACAACTGAAGTGACTTAGCACACATGCATATGGTTGATTTACAACACGGTGCTAACTTTAGGTGTACAGCAAAGCGAATGAGTTATATGTATATATACATACATATATTCACTTTTACATTAATCAGTTATTTTTATTTAAAAATTTTATGTATCTTTTCTATTTTTTTGGCTGCACCTTGCAGCATGCGGGATCTTGGTTCCCTGACCAGGGACTGAGCTTGCACCCTCTGAGTGGAAGCCTGGAGAAACTGAAAGCCAGGAAAATGAAATTTTAATACTGTTTTAATTTGAATGCTATGACTAATGCCTGGGTAGTATCGCCTGGGAATAATGCCTGGGTGATTGGTCTGGGTAAACAAGCAGATAGCAAGGGTCACGGGAAGGGAAGGAGCTGTTTTGTTCCCTTGTCAGTCCCCATTTGTTCCCACATAGGATGCTTGTCTTTTCTCTGGACGCAGTCCATGGTTTCTGCCTCCTCATCCGCTTCCCAGGAGACAAAAGCCACTTTTGTTTCCAGGATCTGTAAGATGGCAGGTCACAGGGATCCAGAAGAAGGGACAGGACTGCAGTTTGGAAAGTAGGGAAGGCAGCTACAGGGATCGTCATTCATTAGCTCCAGAATGTGCTAGTGCGCCTTTCAAATGCTGTTTAAGACTCACCTCAGTCCAGTGGTGGAAGCATCCAGATTTTTAGTTTCCAGGTGAGGAAACGGGTTTGCTCAGGAACCACACGTAACAGTGCACAGATCGCTCTCTCTTTTTTTTCAGATTTCTCAGGGGCCTCTGTGACCCCCAGCTGGCTGTCCACGGAGCCACCTTCCACTGCCACAGGTAGGCTTCGGAGCACTGACCGTGTCTGTGGCATACAGGCACAGGAACCCTGTTGTCCTTCTCCTCTTGGTCTCGATTTCTCGATTTACGTGAATACTGGAGTGGTTGCCATTTCCCCCCCAGGGGATCTTCTTACATAATTACAGCACAACAGAAAAACCACAGATCTGACGTTGGCACAATATATATGTATAGTTCTATGTCGATTCATCACAGAGCTTCACATAACTACCATTGCATTCAAGATACTGTTCCAAGGGAAGAAAACAAAAAATGCTATTCCATCCTCACAAAGATACTCTCAGGGTCCTCCCTTTATGGACACCCCTCCCCTCCCATGATCCCTAACCCCTGGCTACTTTGTTCTTCCTAGATTTAATTTTGTCATTTTGAGAATGTTACANAGAAAACAAAAACTGCTATTCCATCCTCACAAAGATATTCTCAGGGTCCTCCCTTTATGGACACCCCTCCCCTCCCATGATCCCTAACCCCTGGCTACTTTGTTCTTCCTAGATTTAATTTTGTCATTTTGAGAATGTTACATATAAACGGAATCATACAACATGAGACTTTTTGAGATTGTCTCCACCCGCCCCCCCCATCATAATACTCGATGGACATGAGTTTGAGCAAGCTCCAGGAGTTGGTGATGGACAGGGAAGTCTGGCGTGCTGTAGTGTATGGTGTTGCAAAGAGTCGGACATAACTGAGCAACTGAACTGAACTGATCATAATACCCTTGAGAGTTTTCCAAGGTGTTGCATGAATCAATAGTGCTTGCTTTTTCAAAGAAAATTAAAAAAAATTATTTGTCCTTGGCTGTGCTGGGTCTTCATTGCTGAATGGCCTTTTTTTCCTTAGATGTGGAGAGCGGTGGCTACCCTCTAGTGGTGATACATGCGCTTCTTGTGGTGGTGGCTTCTCTTGTTTCGCAGCACGTGGGCTTCAGTAGTTGCAGCTCCTAGGCCCTGGAACACAGGCTCAATAGCTGTAGCACAGGGGCTTAACTGCTCCACACTATGTGGGGTCTTTCTGGACCTGGGATCGAACCTAGGTCTCCTGCATTGCAGGCAGACAGGGAAGCCCTCACCCTGAGTATATACAGTACAGTCAAGAAAATTTAAAAAAGTGTATTCGCACAGAAGCTTGCATGTGAATGTTCATATAGTAGCAGAATTCACAGCAGCCCCAACATGGAAGTAACCCAATGTCCATCAGCGGATGAATGGAGCCATTTCTCAGGAAGCCATGCAGAAGCAGAAGACGGGTTTATTCTGGGCTTTCTGAGTTTGTCGTTCCTCTGTGTCTGTGCAGTGAGTGGTAGATAAATGAGTTCCAGGAAGATCGGATAGCTCAGAAGGGGTGAGGGGAGTAGGGACTCACGGAACTGACCCGGCATTACCCACTTTCTTATAATCTTCTTGCTTAGAATTCACAGAAGCTTCCAGGAAGCTGAACCACTCGATTGTGAAGGAGGCCTCCACAACTGGTGAGTAACCAGGCACTCAGCTCGCTCTTCCGTCATCTAAGGCTGTCAGCTTTCAGTCCGCTTCTCAAAACCACCTGACTCTTCCCAGGAAAGGCCTTGATTTGAGGGCGAGGGTGGGGTGGAGAGGGGCTCTGAGCTCGGGGGCAGAGGAGCATTTTGGGAGACGTGGCTGCTCCCAAGATGGCGGCACTGAGGCTACCGTGGGGCACAGTGACTTATCCCTACACTGTGCTCTTCTTTTCTAAATTTACTTTTAATTGAGGGACAACTGCTTTCCAAGGACGTGTTGGTTTCTGCCGTACAACGTGAATCAGCTAAACACGTGTCCCCTCCCCTTGAGCCTCCCTCCCGTGGCCAGCACTGTGCTGTTCTTTTTCTTTTGGACTTTCTCTCCCTTAGTGTGTTGCCACAAAAACTCTCCTACGTGGGTACTAGGTTCTGAACTTTTTTTTTTTTTTAATTTGTTGGCTGTGCTGCATGGGGTCAAACAGGGATCAAACTCACGCCCTCTGCGTTGGAAGTGCAGGGGCTGAACCACTGGACCCTCAGGGAAATCCCACTGGCGTGCTCTTCCAACTTGGCTCTGACCCGTGTGTGTAGCCTTGTTCCCACTGCTTCCAGGCACGGTCCTGTGCTTCACCCCGCGTAGACCGTAGTTCCCTGGACACAGCACAGCCTCCAGTCCAGTGCAGTTATTTTTACCTCACACTGTTGTGCTCTTTGCCCTTGGTTTCTCTTCGGAGAAGCTCCTTTTCCTTCAAGACAGAAAACCTTGGCAGATTCCCTGAGGATTCCTTAGCTATCTTCATTGGGTCCACACACTTTAGGTTCCTGATTCCAGCAGGTTCTTTCCAAGACTCTGAGGAGATTCTTCCCCATCCTATGTTCGAAACCCTTCTTGGTCCCCAGTCAGTCTCAGGAGGATTAGGAAAACTGACCCATAGCTATTAAGTCATTTGTCAGATGGTAAAGAATCTACTTGTAATGCAGGAGACCTGAGTTCAATCCCTGGGTTGGGAAGATCCCCTGGAGAAGGCAATGGCAACCCACTCCAGTATTCTTGCCTGGAGAATTCCCTGGACAGAGGAGCCTGATGAGCTACAGTCCATGGGGTCGCAAAGAGTCAGACACGGCTGAGTGACTAACATTACCAGTCTATCCACATCTAATAAGTGAAGAGTCTGAGGTTCAAATCCGAACACTCTGACTCTGCAGTTTGTGCTGTTCACTCAGTCCTGTCTGACTCTTTGCAGCCCCGTGGACTGTAGCTCACCAGGCTCCACTGTCCATGGGATTTCTCAGCCAAGCATACTGGTATGGGTTGGCATTTCCCCCTCCAGGGGATCTTTCCAACCCAGGAATTGAACTTGTGTCTCCTGCATCGGCAGGCGTTTTTTTTTTTTTTT
>SJYX01018098.1:146985-172738 GCA_006410675.1 Oreotragus oreotragus
CAAGAATATACAATGGAGAAAAGACAATCTCTTTAACAAGTGGTGCTGGGAAAACTAGTCAACCGCCTGTAAAAGAATGAAACTAGAACAATTTCTAAGACCATACACAAAAATAAACTCAAAATGGATTAAAGACCATTTAATGTAAGACCAGAAACTATAAAACTATAAAACTCCTAGAGGAGAACATAGGCAAAACACTCTCTGACATAAATCACAGCAGGATCCTCTATGACCCACCTCCCAGAGTAATGGAAATAAAAGCAAAAATAAACAAATGGGACCTAATTAAACTTAAAAGCTTTTATACAACAGAGGAAAGTATAAGCAAGGTGAGAATACAGCCTTCAGAATGGGAGAAAATAACAACAAATGAAGAAACTGACAAAGAATTAATCTCAAAAATATACAAGCAGCTCCTGCAGCTCAATTCTGGAAAAATAAATGACCCAATCAAAAAATGGGCCAAAGATGTAAACAGACATTTCTCCAAAGAAGACATATAGATGGCTAACAAACACATGAAAAGATGCTCAACATCACTCATTATCAGAGAAATGCAAATCAAAACCACAATGAGGTGCCATCTCATGCCAGTCAGAAAGGCTGCTATCAAAAAGTCTACAAACAATAAATGCTGGAGAGGGTGTGGACAAAGGGAACCAACCCTCTTAAATAGTTGGTGGGAATGCAGACTAGTACAGCCACTATGGAGAACAGTGTGGAGATTCCTTAAAAAACTGCAACTAGAACTGCCATATGACCCAGCAATCCCACCGCTGGGCATACACACCAAGGAAACCAGAACTGAAAGAGACACGTGTACCCCAATGTTCATTGCAGCACTGTTTACAATAGCCAGGACATGGAAGCAACCTAGATGTCCGTCAGCAGATGAATGGATAAGAAAGCTGTGGTACATATACACAATGGAATATTACTCAACTATTAAAAAGAACACCTGTGAATCAACTCTAATGAGGCGGATGAAACTGGAGCCTATTATACAGAGTGAAGTCAGAAAGTAAAGCACCAATACAGTATATTAATACATATATATGGAGTTTAGAAAGATAGTAATGATGACCCTACATGCGAGACAGCAAAAGAGACACAGATATAAAGAACAGACTTTAGGACTCTGTGGGAGAAGGCCAGGGTGGGATGATTTGAGAGAATAGCATTGAAACATGTATATTACCATGTGTGAAACAGATCACCAGTCCAAGTTCAATGCATGAAACAGGGCACTCAAGGCTGGTGCACTGGGACAGGCCTGAGGGGAGGGGGGCTCAGGATGGGGGACACAGGTACACCCCTGGCTGATTCATGTCAATGTATGACAAAAACCACCACAGTATTGTAAGGTAATTAGCTTCCAAGGTAATTATCTTCCAATTAAAATAAATAAATTAATTAAAAAATGGTAGGATAAGAAGAAGAGATATGTTAAATGCTCTTGCTGAGGGTGGGGAGAGAGAGAGAATGTTTATAGCCGCATGGGGGAGGGAAACATCATGTACGACAAAAACCACCACAGTATTGTAAGGTAATTAGCTTCCAAGGTAATTATCTTCCAATTAAAATAAATAAATTAATTAAAAAATGATAGGATAAGAAGAAGAGATATGTTAAATGCTCTTGCTGAGGGTGGGGAGAGAGAGAGAATGTTTATAGCTGCATGGGGGAGGGAAACATCGTGGGACTTGAACACAAAATAGAGGGTTTATAACCCTAAGCTTCACATTTTTCTCCTATATTTTTGACACAGAGGCAAATGTTTTATGAGTAGTTGGAGTGGGAAATGGCAACCCAGTCCATGGAAAATCCCATGGACAGAGGAGCCTGGTGACTACAGTCCATAGGGTCACACAGAGTTGGATACAACTGAGAGACTGAGCCTTCATGCACATAGTATTTTTACTTTTTTCTTTGAATTTTTTGAATTTCACTTCTTTCCATGTTTTTATTTTATTTTTACTTTTAAATATACATAATACTGTATGCATTTTTAAATATACATAATATTATGAATGTTATATGGGGAAGGAAATGGCAACCCACTCCAGTATTCTTGCCTGGAGAATCCTGTGGACAGAGGAACCTGGTGGGCTGCTGTCTGTGGGGTCGCACAGAGTCGGACACGACTGAAGTGACTTAGCATGCATGCGTGCATTGGAGAAGGAAATGACAACCCACTCCAGTATTTTTTCCTGGAGAATCCCAGGGACAGAGGAGCCTGGTGGGCTGCCGTTGCACAGAGTCAGACGTGACTGAAGCAACTTAGCAGCAGCAGCAGCATGAATGTTTTAAACAGAGGGTTGATAAGATCTTGGAGGACATATGAAAGAGTGAAAAAATGAATCTACTCCAGAAACAGTCTTGAACAGGAGAAGAGTTTAGTGAAGTGGCCAGGGTAGGTATACAACACTTGGAGTAAAAATAGCTAGAACACAAGAACCTCAGAAGATACCACCAGACTTGACCAAGATCTAGCACTTGTGTTCAGGTCAGCTAGCCTCTCCATGGAGCAATATCATTTCTGTGTTTCTAAAACCACAGAGACTATTACTCCTCCCTCTCAGGATGCAGTGTGGGCTTGTTTCTGCTTACCCCGGAGTTCATCCTTTGCTCTCTCAGACAGATCCTTTCGGTTCATCTCATCAGAGACCTGGATGTGTAATGGGGAAAGGAGAGGGTGGGACGAATTGAGACAGTAGCATGGAAATATATACACTACTACATATGTAAAGTGGATAGCCAGTGGGAATTTGCTATTTGATGCAGGCAGCTCAACGTGGTGCTCTGTGATGACCTAGAGGGGTGGGATGGAGTTGGGGGTAGGAGAGAGGTTCAAGAGGAAGGGGACATATGTATACCTATGGCTGATTTATGTTGATGTATGGCAGAAACCATCACAGTAGGTAAAGTAATTATCCTCTAATTAAAAAAAAAGACCTGGATGGTCACAATCTCTACCCAGTAGCTGGGGCAGCGGGCAGTGAGGAGGTTGGCCAGCTGCTTCCTGCTGGCCTCCTCCACCTCCGTCTGCTGGAGGTGCTGTGACTCCTCTTTCAGGGAATGGTCCCTCAGAAGGGATTTGAATTTGCTCAGCTCATCCTGGCCGAGCTCCTCTAGTAGAGGCTGCAGATGGAAACCCAGCTCGGCAGAAGGCGCCGTCTTGACCAACAAATGAGAGCTCAACTTTTGGCATTAACCACATTTAGAGGGAAAGGCACAGGGGATTGGTACTCCCGTCTCAAATGCTGGTTGTTTTTGTGTCATGAAATAGGCTGTTTATTCTCCCTGCCTAACCTGCTGTGTTATCCCAGTAGAGAAAAAACCCACATAGAACTCTTTCTTGGCTTTAGAGCTTAGGACCCCTCTGAGAACAGGAGGTAGCTAAGCTAGGAAGGAAGTCCACACTGCTGGATCTCCTGTATGCAGCGGCTCATCTGGTATTTTTCAGTAAATTGATGTACAAATAAATTAATGAGAATTATTGACTTTAGCCCTTACTAGCAACTTGATGTATAGTTATCTTAGGATGTTTATGGAGCTTGACTACTAAATGAAGATCTTGAGTTGAGACTATCTTAACAGATATTCAATCTGCAGTTGAGTGGAATGCCTTTTCAATTTACTGTTCTTAGAGAGTCACTTCCTGAACTCAACAGATCTGGATTTGAAATCCTTTTAACAGTTGAGGGTTTGAGCCAAGGGTTCTGAGATGGGATTTCCAATTGCTAATCAAACTACACCATCACCCACCTTATTAAATGGCTAGGGGCATTCATCTATGCCAATAAAGTGTTCCTTTGGATGTCAGGAATTATTTTAAGTAAAAAATTTTATTGAGGTATAGTTGATTTATGTTGTATTAATTTCTGTTGTACAGCAAAGTGATTCAGTTATACATATATACATTTTTATATTCATTTCCATTATATTTGTCAAGTAGGACCCTGTTGTTTATGCATCCTGTATATAACAGCTTACGTTTGCTAATCCCAAATTCCCAAAACATCTATCCCCAGACCCCTCCCCCCAGGAACAATTTTAGAACATAAGTGACAGCTGTAAAGATGGGTAAGAACTCTGCCTACTTGGGGTTTATACTCAATTTGAGTACACACATGGAGTGTAGGGGGAGATGTAGACATTTCACAGATGAATTCAAACAGAAGCAGTGACAAAGCTTGAAGACAAGATGACACAGAGCAATAGAGTAAGGGTCATGTAACCATGGAATTTTCTCAGAGGAAATATCATTTCAATTGAGGACCTGATGAGTAAGAGCTGCCGGTTAGGGAAACTGGTGGGGGTTAGAAATTCTAAGCAGTGTGAACAACTAGTATCATTTCAGGGCTGAAATGAATACGGCAGGTCTGGGGCAAAGAATTTAGGTGCTGGAGCAGACAGACAAAGGCTGTGACTCCTAGGATCAGACATCCTGTCATGAAGGGGTTCCAGGTTAATGAGGATTTACAATTTGATTCCAAGTGCAGTAGGAAGCTGCTCCAAAATTTCCAGTGGGGAGGCCTCACAGACTGCTGTGTTTTCAGGAGCACTTTCTCTTACTTCTTGGGGAGAGAGGGGAGTCACACCAAGGAGCTGATTAAAATTTTTCGTGATGCCTGAAGCTGGTAAGGAAGACTTTGAGAGAGGTTACTGAATCTGGGGTTTTGAAGTAAGGGAGAGAGAGAGAGAGAACTTAACTCCAACTACAATAAAGAGAAGTGGGAATTGAGAGCCAAGGAACAGAATTTACAGGGTGGGGAGGGGTTTTGTGGGAACCGAATTACTAAGAGGAAACGTCAAGGCCAGGAGTATTCTTGCCAGATCGACTCAGTAGTATTCTTGCTGAGGGCAGGTCGGGATGATCAGACATCACTCTGAGGGGTGACGAATTTGATGATATTGAAGGTGGGGATTTTTGCTCAGTGGACTGAGTAGTGGTGTACTGTGCTTAGTTGCTCAGTCATGTATGACTCTTTGTGACCCAACGGTCTGTAGCCTGCCAGGCTCTCTTGCTCCAACCAGACTGAAAGAGGCCAGGGAGAGAGCCCAAGGATGAAGTAGTGAAAAGCAACTCAGAGAATCCCGACTCGAGTAGGGTCAAGGAGAATCTTTGTTGCTGCCTGCTGAGAATTCTGAACTCATCCAGGTCAGGGTGGGGTCAGGGAACACCTGGATAGTACCAGGCACTGCAATCAACCCTGCAGACTGGATGGACTGAGTAGTGGTGTACTGTGCTTAGTTGCTCAGTCATGTATGACTCTTTGTGACCCAACGGTCTGTAGCCTGCCAGGCTCTCTTGCTCCAACCAGACTGAAAGAGGCCAGGGAGAGAGCCCAAGGATGAAGTAGTGAAAAGCGACTCAGAGAATCCCGACTCGAGTAGGGTCAAGGAGAATCTTTGTTGCTGCCTGCTGAGAATTCTGAACTCATCCAGGTCAGGGTGGGGTCAGGGAACACCTGGATAGTACCAGGCACTGCAATCAACCCTGCAGACTGGTGCATTAATCCTATGATATTCCCAAGTACTATATCCTCCCTGTTCCAGATATTGATACTGGGTTAGCAGAGATGTTAGATAGATCATCCGCTTTTACATGGTCATAAAGTGTCAGAACTGGGCTCTGAACCAGGTGTAACAAATAGCTCTAGGGTCCATGTTTTAGTTAATTACTCTGCCACGATGGTTCTTTGCTCTTAGATGTAGTTGTAGAGGGGCTTTCCAGGTGGCACTAGTGGTAAAAAAAGAACCCACTTGCCAATGCAGGGGATGTGGGTTCCATCCTTGGGTTGGGAAGATCCCCTGGAGGAGGACATGGCAACCCACCCTAGTATTCTTGCCTGGAGAATCCATGGACAGAGGAGCCTGGCTACAGTCCATAGCGTTGCAAAGAGGCAGACATGACTGAATCAACTTAGCACTCACATCTAGTTGTAGAGAACTCATTGAATTCAGGTTATATCTTTTGAGAGAAATCAATAGTTTTTTGGCTGGATATGGAAGGAGGGAAAAGAAAAATTTGTAAGAACATAAACACCTGGGTTACAAGCCCTCATTTGAGCTGGGTTTCTTCCACCTCCAACTGCTTGGGATTCCCATAGAGCCTTCCCACTAAGGAAAGGGTTAGGTTTAAGGTTTGGGCCAAGAACAGGCACCTCTGCTGTGCTCCTGAGGTGCACGGAAAGTTAATCCAATTTACATTATGTTCCTGTGACTTGAGGAGGCTGAGCTTCAGCAAGAGAAAAGAACCTGTTTAAAGTTATGGAAGCAGCCCCAGGAAGGGGCTCCCCTCCAGGAGTGCTCCATCTTTGCACAACTAGGAGTTTGACTTGAAACTTTAAGTCCTTCAACAGTTTGACATCCAAATATTCAAAGAAAAGGAGGAGGAAATTTTATTGTAGAGACTTACCAGTTGAATGAAGACAGAGAGGCAT
Source organism: Oreotragus oreotragus (assembly GCA_006410675.1). Taxonomy (NCBI): domain Eukaryota; kingdom Metazoa; phylum Chordata; class Mammalia; order Artiodactyla; family Bovidae; genus Oreotragus; species Oreotragus oreotragus. The sequence goes on from SJYX01018098.1 coordinate 153,438, forward strand.
GAAGTCAAGAAGCAGGATTGTTACTCACCTCTCCTACGCCTAACCCCTGCTCCATGACCTACTCCCTGCCTCTGAGTGCTGAAGCCACAGGAAACCTCCTATAAAAGACTTCCTCTTTCTGCCCAAGCTCTGTGATTGGCCACTGGGAGCCAATCCCATTGCCAGGAGCTTCCTGCAGCCACACAGTGACTGACAGGTGGAGACCATTGCCTCAATTTGAGCATCAGGTTCTCCCAGACCAGCGGTTCCCAACCTTGACTGCCTTAAAACTCACCTCCCGGAGGCATCGTTTCAAAGTATTAATGCCCAAAGATTCTGATTTCTCTGTTAGATCAGAGATGCCCAGACACTGAGGTTCTTTAAAGGTGCTCTGTTGTTGTTGCGTCACTCAGTTGTGTCCAACTCTTTGTGACCCCATGGACTGCAGCATGCCAAGCCTCCCTGTCCCTCACCTTCTCCCAGAGCTTGCTCAAACTCATGCCCGTTGAATCGGTGATGCCATCCAACCATCTCATCCTCTGATGCTTTCTTTTCCTTCTGCCTTCAATCTTTCCCAGCATCAGGGACTTTTCCAAAGAGTCATCTATTCGCATCAGATGACCAAAATACTGTAGCTTCAGCTTCAGCATCAATCCTTACAGTGAATGTTCAGGACCAATCTCCCTTAAGATTGGCTGCTTTGATCTCCTTGTTGTCCAAGGGACTTTCAGGAGTCTTCTCCAGCACCACAGTTTGAAGTCATCAATTCTTTGGCATTCTGCCTTCTTTATGGTCCAGCTTTCACAACTGTACATGACTACTGGGAATATCATCAGTTCAGTTCAGTCACTCAGTCGTGTCTGACTCTTTGAGACCCCATGAATCGCAGCACGCCAGGCCTCCCTGTTCATCACCATCTCCCGGAGTTCACTCAGACTCACGTCCATCGAGTCCGTGATGCCATCCAGCCATCTCATCCTCAGTCGTCCCCTTCTCCTCCTGCCCCCAATCCCTCCCAGCATCAGAGTCTTTTCCAGTGAGTCAACTCTTCGCATGAGGTGGCCAGAGTACTGGANCCTTACAAATAGCTGTGAAAAGAAGAGAGGTGAAAAGCAAAGGAGAAAGGAAAGATATAAGCATTTGAATGCAGAGTTCCAAAGAATAGCATGAAGAGATAAGAAAGGCTTCTTCAGCGATCGATGCAAAGAAATAGAGGAAAACAACAGATTGGGAACGACTAGAGATCTCTTCAAGAAAATTAGAGATACCAAGGGAACATTTCATCCAAAGATGGGCTCAATAAAGGACAGAAATTGTAGGGACCTAACAGAAGCAGAAGATATTAAGAAGAGGTGGCAAGAATATACAGAAGAACTGTACAGAACTGAACTGATGAATAATTATTTTCATAACAGCTTTAGCCAAACATCAGAAACAACTCCACTGTGCAACAAAAATAGAATGGATATATTGCAATAAAATCATTCAATACAGTGAAGGACAGAAAACAAAACAAACCACCATATAACACAAGGTAGGACACATCTTGCAGAGATGATATTGAGGAAAAAAAAAAAAAACAACATGAACCAAAAATCCAAAACTCAAAAAGAGAGCAGGCACAAAAAGTTCATTCAGTGTGATTCCATTTAATGTATAGAAGCAGATTTCCATCAATGGTGTTAGAAACAGGGATAATGTTACCTTAGAAGAGATATTGATGGAAAGGTATGTACTCTAAGTAGGTTTCTGGGGTATTGATAATATTGTTTTTCTTCATCTGGATGATGGTGAGAATGTGTGTGCTCTCTTTATGAAAGTGTATCAAGCTATATGCTAGTGATTTTGCATCTTTCTGTGTATTATACTTCAAAAGAATTTACAAGGAAAAAAAAAACACACCATACCTGACACTATTAGCAGTGGATAGTATTAGAATTGGCAAGCATTCCTAATAATCTTAAATAGTCACAGATGAAGCTCCAAGGAATTGCTGAACATTTTAATCCAGAAAGAATTCTCTCATCTCACTACTTATCATTTTAGCAAATGAAAAACAGGATTATTGGAATGAATAATGTATGTTGCCATAAGGTAAAAAGGAAGTGAATACTTTGACAAAGTTTCCTCTGGATCCCATGGAGAGATACAGGCATTCATTTATTAGGTGGTTTAGCAAGTGTTGGTCCCAGAACAGCAGTAGCAGCAGTATCAGCTGCTAATTGACCTATTGAGTTCTGAATTCTGGGAGTGGGTCCCAACCATCTGTGTTTTAACATGTTCTCTGAATAATTTTGGTGCACACTAACTTTAAAGATGCTCCAATATAAAGCAAACCAACAGGAACTTTACCTGGCTCTTCCTCCTTCTTCTTCTTCTTTTTTTTTTTTTTCATTTTAGCAAGTTCTCAGGTACATTGTCAATGATCAATGAACAGCCATTGAATGAATAAATAGAGGTTTGCATGTTAAATCTTAAGTAATTATTTATTGAATTGTGTTTAATTAACTGTATCCAACATACAGGAATAAAATCAACAAAATCTGGATAATGTTATGCTGTTTTCTTTTCTTTTGTTCAATAATCATGAATTGACATTTATAATGGCAGAGAAAGAGAAAGAAATCTAATTTTGGTTGGCAAATGAGTACTGCATTTCCATAGAGATCTTGATGTAATTCCTAAAGTTTTAAAAGAACTCCTGACAAAACTTACTGATCATAAATCATTGATTTGGACCCAAGATAAAATAGAAGTGGAAAAAAAATCACTCAAATACTGACACGTGAGGGAGTGAAGATTTACTTAAACAGGAATGGAGGAAAAAAAAAAAAAAAACCAAAACCTCTCTAATGTAATGAAAATACAAAGTATCTTATTACCAACTGTCATGAATTAAAGTGGGATCTTTCTCATCTATACCTAAGGCTATAGATGAGAATCAAGCTAGTTAATCAGAGAAATGATCCTTCTGCCTAAATCTGAATCCCAGTACTACGAGCACTTTCTAAATAAACGTCAGATGTGGCATTATTTTCATAGAAGAATAAGCAGGGTCTGATCTAAAGTGTCATAATTCATGAATCCATGAAAATTTCTTGAGCCCTAAAAGTTGATTATCATTGAAATCCTTTTTCTTTTGAAGCTGGGGTCACAGACCATTAAGCAGCCATTTAGGTATAAACTTTGCAATTAAAAACATCAAAATTGAAGTGTGTCTAGAGTCCCTGGCTTGCTGCTGCTGCTACGTTGCTTCAGTTATGTCTGACTCTGTGCGACCTCATAGACGGTAGCCACCAGACTCCCCCAACCCTGGGATTTTCCAGGCAAGAACACTGGAGTGGGTTGCCATTTCTTTCTCCAGTGCATGAAAGTGAAGTCGCTCAGTCGTGTCTGACTCTTAGCGACCCCATGGACTGCAGCCTACTAGGCTCCTCCATCCATGGGATTTTGCAGGCAAGAGTACTGGAGTGGGGTGCCACTGGCTTCTCTGAGAGTCCCTGGCTTAGCAGTTGATAATCAGAATTTGGTGTGCTGCTACTAAAGACATATCTTTGCGAAAAGATTTCAAATCCCTTTCATAAACATTGGAGGGTGATTTGAATTCTAAACAAAATAGAAATTAGAATAGTCAATGTTATTTGAAGAAGAGGAAAATATTTAAAGTCACTCTATTTCGTTATAATTTGATTTATTAAACTAAAGAAGACACCTATTAAGTTGCATTACTTCTATTACATCAACCACATTACTTATTAATTAACATCATAGAGATGCAAAAGGATCCCATTATATATGGAGATTTTATTAGTTTCAGTGCTCGATCATTAAAATTTTTGCTGTAATAGTTTCATTTCTGTATCCATTGAGTAATTGATTGGTCAATTGATCTTCTGCTCACAGTTTAATAGTAAAAATGTAGATAGACGTTTGAACTCAAATCTACAGATTTTTTTTTCTGTTGAAATTATGCTTCTATATCAATAAAGTAATTTCACGTTTCTATAGTTTCTTCAACTATGTTTCAAATACAATTGTCCAGGGAGTGGGTAATTTCCTCGGTTCTGTCTCACCACAGCAAAAATTTGAAGTGATGGACGGATCGGTATTACAGCTCAGTTTTATCTGGCAAGCAAAGGAAAATACATCCTTGACGTGTGAGGGCAGGCAAACCCAGAAAGAGAAGAGAAGCCAGAGGCTCAACTTTGGCTCCTCTTTTTATATGTTTTATATGAACATATGTTGTATATATCCTTTTTATATGTACTCCCCCTGAGCCTGTCCTATGTAAATTGGGCTATCCAGGAGGCTGGTTGCTTCATCTGAGGTGCTCACTCCGTTCCTTGGACCTTCCTTTGTCCCATTTTCACAGGCTTTTCCCTTCTTTGTCTTTTCAGTTCAGTTCAGTCACTCAGTCGTGTCTGACTCTTTGGGACCCCATGAATCGCAGCACGCCAGGCCTCCCTGTTCATCACCATCTCTCGGAGTTCACTCAGACTCACGTCCATCGAGTTCATGATGCCATCAGCCATCTCATCCTTGGTCATCCCCTTTTCCTCCTGCCCCCAGTCCCTCTCAGCATCAGAGTCTTTTCCAATGAGTCAACTCTTTGCATGAGGTGGCCAAAGTACTGGAGTTTCAGCTTTAGCATTATTCCTTCCAAAGAAATCTCAGGGTTGATCTCCTTCAGAATGGACTGGTTGGATCTCTTTTCAGTCGAAGGGACTCTCAAGCGTCTTCTCCAACACCACAGTTCAAAAGCATCAATTCTTGGGAGCTCAGCCTTCTTCACAGTCCAACTCTCACATCCATACATGATCACAGGAAAAACCATAGCCTTGACTAGGTGGACCTTAGTCGGCAAAGTAATGTCTCTGCTTTTGAATATACTATCGAGGTTGGTCATAACTTTTCTTCCAAGAAGTAAGTGTCTTCTAATTTCATGGCTGCAGTCACCATCTGCAGTGATTTCGGAGCCCCAAAAAATAAAGTCTGACACTGTTTCCACTGTTTCCCCATCTATTTCTTTGTCTTTTAGCCACCACCATTATAGACTCCTTCAGAGTCCTTATAGCGGTGTCCATCTAAGGGTGAGTGATATTTTCCGTGGTCAGCTGTAGTTATATATATTTTTGTTGAACTGGCACTGCATGTTGTAGATTGTTGACCTGGGCAGAGACAAAATGAGCTAGACAATTGATAATACATGGTGCAATCATAAGCAACATCAATAAGGTGATGACAAGGATTGGTAGGGACATTAGCCAAATCCAAATTCCCCCTCGCCAGGAGAAGAAACAAGATATTTCATTCAAGATGGCTTAAGTTTCTCCTTGTTCAGGGATCAGGAGATCTATCTCTATCTTTTTTTGGAGTACAAGCCCTCTTAAGCTGTGTTGGCTCTTTAGAGTTTTCCTGAGAAATATTATCTCCAGAAACTAGATTTTGTGGGTATTCATTCGAATGGCACTCATTTGAGCCCTGAAAATGTATCTGAGATCTCCTAGAGGCTCACAGGTGTTCTGAAGGTCCTCTTCAGTTTTCTTCCATGGCTTGACTGGTGAGAAGTGAATCCAGGAGTCGTGTCCTGGTACCTTGACTGCTGTGGGGATAGCAAGTATTACAGGGTAGGGGCCCTTCCATGTGGACTGGAGTTGAATCTTTGGGGACCCATCTTTCCAGACTTCAAATAAGATTTGAGTCCTTGGAGCATATATAGTGACTCTTTAGAGTCTTTTGGGTCCTGGTTCACACCCCACAAGCGTATATCTTGTTGGAATTGCCCAATGGCTGTGGTATAAGATCACAGGGTGTGACCTGGATCTAGGAAGAGGTCACTGACATAAACAAAAGGTCTCCCATATAGTATCTGATTAAAAACTAAGATCAACCTTTTCCTTAGGGGCAATACAGATGCAGAGAAGAGCTATTGATAAAGTCTCCTTGCATCCCAGGGATGTCTCCTGGGTTATCCTTTTTATTGCTGATTTTGAGAATTGATTGGCTCTTTCTACTTTTCCTAAAGACTGAGGACTCCAGACATAGATAATAAGTAATGTCCAATGCTTTAGAGGTCTCATGGGTGACCTTAGAAGTAAATGATGTCCCATTGTCACTTTGTAATGACCTGGGCAGACCAAATCTTGGAATGATTTTATGGAACAGTTTTTTTTTACCACCTCCTCCGGCTTCTCAGTTCAGGTGGGAAAGCCTTCAATCCATCCTGTGAATATATCTGTGAATGTATCTGTCATGACTAATAGGTATTTATACTCTTGAGAAACTGGCATCTGGGTGAAGTCCATCTGCCAGTTCTCTCCTGGGTAGGTCCCATGTTGTTGGACGGGCTGGGCCAGATAGGGTCTTTGAGTTCCTTGGGGGTTGTTTAATTGGCAGGTGAGACAAGAAGAGACCATTTGCCTTATAGTCTTTTGGAGACCTGGTCCTCTGAAGGACCTTTCTAGTAATCTTTGGAGGGCCTTTTCCCCTAAATGAATAGTGGCATGTAAGGAGTTAACCAACATCCAATGGAGGTTCCCAGGCAGAAAAAGTAGTCCCTCCTTTTAGAACCACCCCATATGATCTTCTTGAAAACTCTTACTCTTAGCTTTCAGAGTCTCACCTTCAGTATATGAAGGCATTTCTGGCAAATTAATCTTTGAAACTAGGGTGGCAACCCCTATTAGGTCATTGTTCTGTAATGCTGCTGTCTTAGCTGCCTGATCAGTTGCTTGGTTCCCTCATGCCACTTCCATGCTCCCTTTTTGTTGTGCTTTATAGTGGGAGGCTGAAACTTCTGTGGGCAGATGGACTGCCTCAAAGAGCCTAACTATTTTATCACTATATCTGATTGGGAATCCTTGGGTGTTCAAGTGACCCTTTTCTTTCCAAATAGCAGTATGTGCATGTAGCACCACAAAGGCATACTTGAAGTCAGTGTAAATGGCTACTCTTTTTCCTTTTCCCAGATCTAAAGCTTGAGTCAAGGCTATGAGCTCAGCTAATTGGTCTGAAGTACCTGGTGGCAAAGGTTTAGCCTCTATGGTCTCAAAATTGGAGACTACTGCATATCTGGCTCTTCTTTTGCTATCCAAGACAAAGCTGCTTCCATCAGTGTACCAGATTTCCTCAAGATGTGTATAAGAGACAGCACTAGTAAAGTAATGATAAAGCTTGAGTCAAGGCTATGAGCTCAGCTAATTGGTCTGAAGTACCTGGTGGCAAAGGTTTAGCCTCTATGGTCTCAAAATTGGAGACTACTGCATATCTGGCTCTTCTTTTGCTATCCAAGACAAAGCTGCTTCCATCAGTGTACCAGATTTCCTCAGGATTGGTCAGAGGATCTTCTGACAATTCCTCTCAGGGTTTTGTCCAGTGGTCCAAGGTTTCTAGGCAAGAATGAAAGGGGAGAGAGCCATTGGGGTTAGGTAGGTGGGTAGCAGCATTAAGACTATCACAAGGGGTTATAGTCAGGCCTGGATTTTCCATCAGTACTATTTGAAATCTGAGGATCTTTTGATCAGACATCCATTATTGGCCTCTCCAATTTAGTAGTTGTTTCACTATGTGGCTAGTAAAAACCGTTAGTCTGCCCCCAAAAGAGAGTTTTAAAGCATCTTCTTTAAAGGACTGCAATAGCTGCAAGATTTTGAAGGCAGGGAAAGATCTCTTCCCAATGAGGGAGTAGAACATGCAGTGATCACCAGACTAGTGGGAAAATATTTGTCCATCCCAGCAACAAAGAAGTGCTTGGGTGAATATTTTGTAATTGTTTTTCTTGTAGCACATAAAATGGTACAGGTTTAGAAGGAGAAGGCTCTGGAGTAGGAGGTCAAGACAGACTAGCTAGCTCCTCTGTCAACCAAGAAATAAATTCTCAGACCTACCTGCCACATCCAGTTGCACACTTAGCTCCAGCCTCATGATGGTTATCTGTGACAGGAGGGCTGGCTGGGGCAGGCTGCTTCAGTCTTGTTGAACCATCGTGTGGGAAGACTTGGAGCTTGATCTTGAAGTTCTTGGGTTTCAAGGGCAGAGTGCTGCCCAGTGTCTCAGTTGATGGCATTTGTAGCAAATGGTTTAAGGATACTTGCCACAGTTTGGACACTCTTTGACTCAATGTCCTGCCTGTTTACAGATTAGGCAATTGCCTCATGCCTTGTCTTTCAAGCACTTGGGGTTTGCCATAGGGCTTCCCTGGAGGGTGGCCAACATCTGGGCAGGCCTTTTCTCTTTCTTTTTCTCTCTTTCCTGGGCCTTGGCTTCCCCTTCCTGTTCTCTGTTATAAAAGGTATTGGTGGCTGTCTGGACCATCTCATCTAAAGAGGAAGCAGGGTCCTACTGCTGTAGCTCTTGTAAATTTATCCTATTGTTTGATGCACATTGGGACAGAAATTTGTCCTTTAAAATCATCTGTCCCCCATAAGAGTCTAAATCCAGGTTGGTAAGCTTTTGGAAGGTCTCTTTTAGACTTTCCAGAAAGGCAATGGTACTTTTAGGTTATTGCTGAGAATGGGCTAAGTCCCACAAGTAACAAGCTTCCTTTTATTTCCATGGGTGGACTTCCTTAGGGTTTAGTCTTTATGAAGCTTGTCCTACCCAGTACTGTCGCAACCTGAGAGCTGGGCATCCCTAGGTCAGGGTACATATCCCCAGGCAGGTTGAGATGTGACACCTCCTGGAGACCGAATATCCCCAGGCAGGTCAAGGTATGTCAGCTTCCAAAGAATTGGATCCCTGGGCAGTTTGAGGTATGTCAACCTCCTAGGATCCCTGGACTAGAGGATCCTTGAGCAGGTTGAGGTGTAACAGCTTCCTGAGGACCAGATCCCTAGGTAGGTCTAGGCAGGTGGACCTCCTGGGACTCCTAGACTGGAGTTGGATATCTCTAAGGTTTCCAGAATGACTAGAGCTGGATAGGATTAATGGGGTGTAATTTTAACTCATTGCCAATCTGTCCACCACAGATGGGAATAGATACCATCATGTAAAGCAATCCAAGCCTGTTCCCTGAGACTAGGAATCTGATGAAACAGCCTTAAACCTTATCCTCTTATTGCTCTGAGGGAATGTAAGTCACTGATTTCCTCTAGTCCTCCATAGGGCAGATTAGAGTGTTTCAAATGGTAAACATCTCATTGTCATAGACCCACTTTAGGTAATAACAGAAGTAAGGACAAAGGAGTGGGTTATCTGCTCCTGTTAGGGGCATTAATAGCATTTTAATCATAAGCAGGGTGGAGCAATGTTGCCTACAAGGGGGCAGGGTCCTGGTTATAGGAGCTGGTAAGTGGCTTAAAAACAAACTGATGAGGCAACAGACCAGATGTTCCTTAGTAGTGGAGTGGAGATTTGATCTGGGGGTATGTTTGTAACTTTGCACTGATTGCTGAAGAAGGCTTTCTTATCTCTTCTTGCTATTCTTTGGAACTCTGCATTCAGATGCTTATATCTTTCCTTTTCTCCTTTGCTTTTCACCTCTCTTTTCACAGCTATTTGTAAGGCCTCCCCAGACAGCCATTTTGCTTTTTTGCATTTCTTTTCCATGCGGATGGTCTTGATCCCTGTCTCCTGTACAATGTCACGAACCTCATTCCATAGTTCATCAGGCACTCTATCTATCAGATCTGGGCCCTTAAATCTATTTCTCACTTCTACTGTATAATCATAAGGGATTTGATTTAGGTCATACCTGAATGGGCTAGAGGTTTTCCCTACTTTCTTCAATTTCAGTCTGAATTTGGAAATAAGGAGCTCATGATCTTAGCCACAGTCAGCTCCTGGTCTTGTTTTTGTTGACTGTATAGAGCTTCTCCATCTTTGGCTGCAAAGAATTCCATGGGGATGGTCTTGATCCCTGTCTCTCGTACAATGTCACGAACCTCATTCCATAGTTCATCAGGAACTCTATCTATCTAGCCTTTGCTATGTGGACCTTTGTCGGCAAGGTCTCTGCTTTTCAACACACTGGCTAGGTTTGTCATCACTTTCCTGTCAAGAAGCAATTGTTTTCTGATTTCATGGCTGCAGTCACTGTCCACAGTGATTTGGGAGCCCAAGAAGAGGAAATCTGTCACTACTACCACCTTTCCCCCTTCTATTTGCCATGCACTAACAGGGTCGGATGCCATGGTCTTAGCCTTTTAATATTTAGTCTTAAGCTGGAGCTTTCACTCTCCTCCTTCACCCTTATCAAGAAGCTCTTTAGTTCCTCTTTGCTTTCTGCCATTAGAGTGGTATCATCCGTATATCTGAGGTTGTTGATGTTTCTCTGGCCCATCTTGATTCCAGCTTATAACTCATCCAGCCCTTCACTTCTCATGATGTGCTCAGCACACAGGTTAAACCACAGACCGCCCTGTCATACTCCCTTCCCGATCTTGAACCAGCCAGTTGCTTCATACAGGGTTCTGACTGATGCTTCTTGACCTGCATGCAGGTTTCTCAGGAGACAAGGCCCCCTAGATGACTGTAATTGCAGTCAAGCTTGAGAACCACTGCTTAGAACCTTCAGCTGTTGATCAGCTGCCTCCTCCTATCGAACCAGATACATTAAAATCCATCCACATTTCACGTTCAATGTAAGTAACACAAGAAATGCATCAAGAAACAGGTTCATCAGTTTTACACTATTTCATAAAATATTATTTATAATATTAATTTCTGTAGATTTATATTAAGACTTCAAAATTTTGGGTTTTGAAGTCTTCATCTTTTAGAACCAATATATCTATATCTCCATCTCTCCCCACCTCTGCCTATCTGCTCAAAATTGAAGTCTTATGGTGAAAACAATATACTATACAATAAATTGAATACAATAAAATAGCTTAGCATACTAAAGTAATGGAGTAAACATGTAATATTGACCATGCTTGTAATTTAAATTTTCTAACAGCCATAACAAACAAATAAAAATAACTAAATAAAATTGATTTCTGTAATATATTGACTCTAGTATATCCAAAGTACTATTTTGACTTGTAGTCAATATAAAAACAACAGAGATATTTTTCCTTCAACATTTGATACTGAGGCTTCAAAATCCGGTATTTCACACTGGGAGGACATTTAAGCTTACATTAGCCACAGTCCTCGCTTTCAATAGTCACAGGTGTCTACTGGCCACCGTATGTGTTAGGTTTGGACTAGAGGACAGGAAGGGGACCTCTGGCTTTAAGAGACAGGTAATATATTGACTCCAATATATCCAAAGTACTATTTTGACTTGTAGTCAATATAAAAACAACTGAGATATTTTTCCTTCAACATTTGATACTGAGGCTTCAAAATCCAGTATTTCACACTGGGAGGACATTTAAGCTTACATTAGCCACAGTCCTCGCTTTCAATAGCCACAGGTGTCTACTGGCCACCGTATGTGTTAGGTTTGGACTAGAGGACAGGAAGGGGACCTCTGGCTTTAAGCGTCTATTATTGTTATTTTTGGATGTGCTGGATCTTCGTCGCGGTGCCTGGGCTTTCTCCAGTTGGAGTGAGCGGGGACTCTTCTCGTGGCAGTGTGTGGGCTTTTCAGTGCAGTGGTTTCTCTTGTTGCAGCTCATGGGCTCTAGGACGTGGGCTCAGTATTTGACACACGGGCTTAGTTGCTCTGTGGCACGTGGGATCTTCCTGGACCAGGGATTGAACCCATGTCCCCTGCATTGGCAGGTGGATTCCTAACCACTGGATCAACAGGGAAGTCTGGGACCTCTGGCTTTAAAAGAAAGAAGGGCCAAGGGATTCAAAGGTTTGGAGATCCTCTGTTTGAGCCTCAGTTTTGTGAAGTGGGCTCTCCCTTTACCTTAAATCCAGAAAAAGAGAAATTTTACTTTATGCAGACCCTGAAACACTGTAGTCAGAGGCCCTTCCACACAGGTCAGGTAAGCCATATTAGTTAATAATGTGATACATAATAAACCTTTTAATGGCTAAATATTTTAGCTCTTTTAGATACTTTGAACTAGCCATCTTGCAAAAATATATTTTTTATGTAAGATTTTATAGACATGGAAAAATGAGGCAATCAATACTTTAAACCAGATTTATTTTTATAGAAAGGTTACATCCTGATTCTGTATCCTGCTGTTTCTCCTTAAAACTGTATCCCTAACATTTCCGCCTCTGTCTCTATTCATATCCGTATCCATAGATATGTGCACTCAGTAGCTTCAATAGTGTCTGACTCTTTGCGACCCATGGACTGTAGCCCACCAGGCTCTTCTGTCCATGGAATTCTCTGGGAAAGTATACTGAAGTGGGTTGCCGTTTCCTCTTCCAGGGGATCTTCCAGACCCAGGGATCGAACCTGTGTCTTTTGTGTCTCCTGCTTTGACAGGAGGATTCTTTTACCACTAGCACCACCTGGGAATGCCCTCAGACATCTATAGATATCTAAATAAAATGTATGAACGTGAGTTATATGTAGAATCATGTGAATGACAAAATGGAAAATGACTCAATCATTGAAATGCACATGCACATATAAAAATACATTCTGAACTATACTATACACGATATAAATATATAAACACGCATATTCAAATATATGCATATATAATTCTTTCTTTGTTAGTGTATATAATGTGTATAACATATTAGATATTATATAAATACATAAATCTATGCATGATTTAAGTAACTGAAGAGTTTTCCATTTGGTCATGTACATAATTGTCTTTATTATTCCCAAGATCTACCTTTATGTAATTTTTGTGTTTGTACATGTTCGTGTGTGCATACATGTGCTTCTAATTGTGTGTTTGTGAGTGCAAACAGAAACCTCAATTAACTGGAGTTGGGAGAGACCAGAAGGGGGCGCTCCCACACCCTGAGCTGATAGCTCAGCATGACAGGAAGAAGGAAGACCCCTCTTCTCCGTAGCAACTCAACCAATGAAAAGCCGCGGACTGTTTACTACAGACCTCCAGCTTCCTGCTGCTGCTGCTAAGTCGCTTCAGTCGTGTCCGACTCTGTGCGACCCCGTAGACGGCAGCCCACCAGGCTCCCCCATCCCTGGGATTCTCCAGGCAAGAACACTGGAGTGGGTTGCCATTTCCTTCTCCGATGCATGAAAGTGAAAAGTGAAAGGGAAGTCGCTCAGTCATGTCCGACTCTTAGCGACCCCATGGACTGCAGCCCACCAGGCTCCCCTGTCCATGGGATTTTCCAGGCAGGAGTACTGGAGTGGGTTGCCATTGCCTTCTCCGTCCAGCTTCCTAGTCCCCTCTATAAAAGTGGTCTTCTCCTGCCCTTTGGGAACATGGGTCCCCATGGTCATAGACCCTAAACTGTAATTCTCTAATTCTGAATAAACACATTTTTGCCATTGAAATAACGGGCAGTCTATTTGTTCAGGTTAACATGTACGGTTTTCCTTTTTCCCCCCCTGTTTTCTTTTTTGAAATTTATTTTTAATTGGAGGGTAATTGCTTATTTAAAGAACACTGAACTGAGAACTTTCTGAGAAAACAGTTCCATGTGGTGTAATGACCTCTTAAAGTCAAGTTTCTAAAACAGATTTGTTGAGTCAAAAGTGACCCAATCTTCAGTTCTGAGACACATTGCAAACTGCTCTCCAGAAATTCCGCATCAGTCGACACTTCCCCCAACTCCTTCCTCTGGCTCAACCACAGGAACCAATCAGGTGGTGCAGCTTCTGTTTGCTACCTTCTGGGAAGCTCTGAAATCTACTCCTTCCCTTCTGTGTGGGCTCAGATCTGACCTCTGACATGGATTCCCTCCATCTTTAAAGAGCCTCGCTTCCCTCAGTTCCTCCCCTCCTGTCCAGTCTCCATGGTGACCTCCAGGGAGCTCTTTCTCACATGCTCTTCTGATCTTGTCACATCTCTATTCAAACCGAACCTCGATTCCCAGTCCCCCTTTCTGGAAAATCCAGATGGAATGTGATTGTCAAGATTTGTTTGAATCTGGTTTCAGCTAATTCTTTTCTCTCTTCACATGTCTATCCACTTGGTGCTCAACCCAAGCAAAGTTTTGTGGTTCCTAACATGTGGGGGCAATGTTGCAATAACTTTATGTCAAAAGTTACAATAACTTTTTATTAAAGGGATGGTGGGTTTTAAAATTTTCATTTTAAAAATAGAAGTTGTGTATATAATATATAAGGTGTACATAATGATGGGGGTTCCTTTTGCGGCCTAGTGGTAAAGAATCTGCCTGCCAATGCAGGTGACTCGGGTTCCATCCCTTTATGTGGTTTTTGTGTTTGTGTACATGTTTGTGTTCATACATATGCTTCTAATTGTGGGTCGGGAAGATTCTCTGGAGAAGGAAATGGCAACTCACTCCAGTATTCTTGCCTGGGAACTCCCATGGACAGAGGAGCCAGGTGGGCTACAGTCCATGGGGTCACAAAAGAGTCGAACATGACTCAGCGACTAAACAAGGACAACAACCACCACGTGATGATGACTGAATACTGGGATTATGTCTTCTCTCTGCATTTTATCCCACAGGTCCTTTGTTATGGTCCCTGTGACTGATTTCTGTTCATCCTAATTCCCATGACCCCATTTAAAAAAATCGCGTAATTCTCCTGTTTCTGTAAATAAAGATTTACTGGAACACAGTCATGCCATTTGTTTACATATCAACAGTCCACTAACTGCATTACAGCACTAGCTGCATTACATCATGGGTTTGGAGCCTTGGCTGCATATGGGAATAACCTGGGAGACTTAAGGAATTTTACTGCTGGGGTCCCATTCCAAGAGATTGTTCCAGGGGGTGGGAGAGTGGGGAATCTGGTTCCCACCCAGGATTTAAAATAATTGTTTAATTGATTTGAATATATAACCAAATTTGAAAATTACAGTACCAGAGTCACATCTCTTTAAGTGGGTGCCTCTTAATTGTCTGTATTAGAAATAAGTGGGAATTTTTATAAATGATAACCGTTTCCTGAGTACTGTCCTTGGTTGGCTGAAGAAGCCATAGAACCAACCTTTAATCCTCCTCCTCCACGCCCTTTTCCCATCCCAATAATTCTTATTGAAACTGAAGCTTTGTAACATTTGCAGTAAACCAGCAGCTGGCAGATGTTTTCATCAAGGGCCAAAGAGTAAATATGTTAGGTTTTGAGAGCCATCTGGTCTCTGCTGCAATTCCTTAATGCTACAGGAATTACAGTGGGGGGATAGCCACACGTAATACGTATATCAGCATGCATGGCTGTGTTCCAATAAACCTTTATTTGTGGAGGTTGAAGTCTGAATTTCAAATAGTTTTTACATGTCATAAAACATTACGTTTTTTCATCCTATTTGGGGTCCTTTGGGCTTCACAGGTATGGTTACGTCTAGTTGGGCCTCCCTTGTGGCTCAGCTGGTAAAAAATCTGCCAGCAATGTGGGAGACCTGGGTTCTATCCCTGGGTCAGGAAGATCCCGTGGAGAAGGAAATGGCAACCCACTCCAGTACTCTTGCCTGAAAAATTCCATGAACTGAGGAGACTGATAGGCTACAGTCCATGGGGTTGCAAAGAGTCGGACACGACTGAGCGACTTCATTTTCATCAAATAGTACCCACTAAATATGTGCTGCTGCTGCTGCTAAGTCACTTCAGTCGTGTCCGACTCTTTGTGACCCCAGAGACGGCAGCCCACCAGGCTCCTCTGTCCATGGGATTCTCCAGGCAAGAGTACTGGAGTGGGGTGCCATTACCTTCTCCAATAAATATGTGCAGTTCTTTCTAAATCAGTTGTACCTCACCAAAGCAATTATTCTTCTTTTGATTTTTTTCAACCATACAAAATGCAGTGGTGCTGTTGTAACACAATGTGAATGTATTTAATGTCATTTAACTTTATACCTAAAAACTTTTTTTTTTCTTTTTCATTTAGCCATGACCTGCAGCATGCAGGATCTTAGTTCCCCAACCAGGGACTGAACTCATGACCCCTGTGGTGGAAGTGTGGAATCTTAACCACTGACATCCAGTAGGTCCCTAAAAATGGCTAAAAAGGTAAGTTTTGTGTCATGTATATTTTAGCTGCTCAGTCATGTCCAACTCTTTGCAACCCCATGACTGTAGCCCGCCAGGCTCCTCTGTCCATGGGATTCTCCAGGCAAGAGTACTGGATACTGGAGTGGGTTGCCATGCCCTCCTCCAGGGGATCTTTCCAACCCAGGGATCAAACCCAGGTTTCCAGCGTTGCCGGTGGATTCTTTACCTTCTGAGCCACCAGGGAAAAAAGCAAAAAAAAAAGTATTGGAAAGTGTAAAAATGTAACATGTATGGTACAAAACTGGTGACTTTCCAGATTTGACCTGTGGGTTCTAATTTATTGAGCCCTGCCCTAGATAACAAACTCTTCAACAAGAGGGATGGTTTTAGGATCTTTCCTGTGCCCCTACAAATAGTCAATTTGCAAAATAAAGCACCAATCATACAGAAACAATGAGAGTGAGAGTATCTATATCTGAGGAGTTATCTGAACTGGAAACCTGATTTCAAAGTTATTTTCATGGACCTTCGATTAATTGGCACCCAGTAGCCTCTAAGTGGAGACTTTTAGAGAAAAAGTAAAAAAACGATCAGAATTTCCTATCATTCACTCAAGACTCCTGATAGATTCCTTAAAAGCCAATGTTCAGCCCTTTCTCATTCCTTTATATAGATTCAAATTTTCATCTGGTATATTTTTTTCCTTCGCTTAAAGAACTTCCTTTAGTTATAGTAGGTTATGAACATTCTCAGCTTTTGTTTTCAGAAGGCTGTAACATAAAACCTGGTACCCAAGAGGATTTAAGTACACTTACTTTATTCCCCTTCATGGATAACAGCCTTGTCATGGCAAAAGAAAATCAACCCTGAATATTCACTGGCAGGACTGATGCTGAAGCTGAAGTTCCAGTACTTTGGCCACCTGATGGAAAGAGCCGGCTCAGTGGAAAAGACTGTGATGCTGGGAACGATTGAGGGCAGGAGGAGAAGGGGACGACAGAGGATGAGATGGTTGGATGGCATCACCGACTCAATGGACATGAATCTGAGCAAACTCCAGGAGACAGTGAAGGACAGGGGAGTCTGACGTGCTGCAGTCCACAGGGCTGCAAAGAGTCGGACATGACAGAGACTCAACAACAAGAACATTTAATTAATGAATAATGAAAACTTACAAAATATTACCCTGTCACTCTTCCAATGACTTCAGAGGATCTCAGGAACTCCTGGGCAGTTAGAGATTCTGGGACTGACTGGCGAATGTTGCTGAGGTCTCTAGATTTCCGGGGGTGTGTGTCGGGGCAGCAGGACCTTCTGAGGAATGTGGGCTCCCTCAACCAGGCTGTCAAGTTTGGAGCCTCAGTTCTAGAGGAAGGAGCTACCAGAGGTAGCTGTGAGTTCTGCCGCCCAGAGGAAGTGCTGGCCCTGGTGCCTGCCTTATCTGAAGGCCAGCATCACATACTCGCTGCTCTGGGTCTGCTTGGGCACCCAGGAGGGGGTCCCAGCTGTCCCCTGGTGGAGGACACGGCAGGTCACCTGGGAATAGGTGACCTCCTGTGGGTCTGCAGCTTCAGAGGCCTGAGGAAGGAAGGAAGAATATGAGACGGGGGTGCGACACGGGGGTCCAAGGGACAGTCTAGGGGAGGAAGCCCTCACCTGTCCATTTGCCTGGCCAGCTGCCTCTGGCTGTCTCTCCTTCCTCACAGCATCTAGAGGGAAAGGGGAGGTTGTTGTGGACTGTGTACCTGTGTCCCCACTCCCCCTCCCCCCAGATTCATCTGCTGCAGTGGGGACCTGCACGTGATGGTGTTTGGAGATGGTGCCCCTGGGAGGAACTGAGGTTTTGATGGGGTCCTGAGGGTGGGATTCTCATGTTCAGCCAGAGCTCTAGCTCACTCTCTCCACCAGGAGAGGTGACCATCTGCAAGAGAGCCCTCACTGGGAACTGAATTCTATCACCTACATCTCAGACCTCCCAGCCTTCAGAATTGTCAGAAATGAATGCTGGATGTTTGAAGCACCTGGTCTATGGTATTCTGTTACAGCAGCTCGAACAGACAAAGGGAGGGTCATTTCTTAAAAAACTGAAGTACTGTTGAATATACAATATAAGTATATTCAACATAAGTATACTGTATACTGGTATACAGTATAATGATTTACAGTTTTAAAAGGTTAAACTCCATTTATAGTTATTATAAAATATTGCTATATTCCCCATTTTGTTGTTGGGGCATTTGGGATCTTTTTTTTTCCCTCTAGTTGTGGCATATGGGATCTAGTTCCTTGACCAGGGATCAAACCTGTGCCCCCTGCATTGGGAATGTGGAGTCTTGGCCACTGGACCACCAGAGAAATTNAGTATAATGATTTACAGTTTTAAAAGGTTAAACTCCATTTATAGTTATTATAAAATATTGCTCTATTCCCCATTTTGTTGTTGGGGCATTTGGGATCTTTTTTTTTCCCTCTAGTTGTGGCATATGGGATCTAGTTCCTTGACCAGGGATCAAACCTGTGCCCCCTGCATTGGGAATGTGGAGTCTTGGCCACTGGACCACCAGAGAAATTCCATCCTTGTAGATTATTTTATACCTACTATTTTGTACCTCTTAATCCCCTACCCCTTAACTGCCCCTCCCCTCTCCGTTAGTCACTGCTAGTTTTTTCTCTATATCTGTAATTTTAACAGACAACATTGCTACTGCTAAGTCACTTCAGTCGTGTCCGACTCTGTGTGACCCCATAGACAGCAGCCCACCAGGCTCCCCCGTCCCTGGGATTCTCCAGGCTCAATATTTCTCTTTGTCACTAGAGGTGTTTCCTAAACAATATTTTAAATGGCTACGTTAGTCGTAGCATCATGTATGGTTTATATTTATATCCTCTGTTTTATGACACTGTTTTGGTATATGGGTTATTGTTTTATGTTTTATATATTGTTTTATGACATTGTTTTGTAATATTGTAAATAATGCCATGGTGACTATGTTTGTGAATCTGTGTATCCTTCCACCAGCAGCTTAAGAGAGTGTTTACATCTCATCTTCCCCGAATGAATTTTCTCATTTTTTCATTTTTGATAATGAACAATGACACAGCCAAAACAACAACAGCAACACTCTCGTGAACATAACAAAGGGAGGGTCATGTTTTCCGGAGGGTGGCTGTAGATTCCCCCCAGCCCTGACTTCTGGAAGGCAGTTACCACAGTCACAGCGAGAACCAGCAAAACAGCCCACCCCTCATTGCTTCTGGACCCCTCAGCCCCTCCCCCACCCCAGCAAATGCCCTGCCCCGTTTCCCCAGTGGGATTTTCCTGCCAGGGACCCCTGCACAGGCTCCCCCTCCTGCTC
>SJYX01018098.1:174499-210932 GCA_006410675.1 Oreotragus oreotragus
ACAAGCAATAAATGCTGGAGAGGGTGTGGAGAAAAGGGAACCCTCTTACACTGTTGGTGGGAATGCAAACTAGTACAGCCACTATGGAGAACAGTGTGGAGATTCCTTAAAAAACTTCAAATAGAACTGCCTTATGACCCAGCAATCCCACTGCTGGGCATACACACTGAGGAAACCAGAATTGAAAGAGACACATGTACCCCAATGTTCATCGCAGCACTGTTTATAATAGCCAGGACATGGAAACAACCTAGATGTCCATCAGCAGATGAATGGATAAGAAAGCTGTGGAACATATACACCATGGAGTATTACTCAGCCATTAAAAAGAATACATTTGAATCAGTTCTAATGAGATGGATGAAACTGAAGCCGATTATAGTGAAGTAAGCCAGAAAGAAAAACACCAATACAGTATACTGACACATATACATGGAATTTAGAAAGATGGTAATGATGACCCTGTATGCAAGGCAGCAAAAGAGACACAGATGTATAGAATGGACTTTTGGACTCTGAGGGAGAGGGAGAGGGTGGGATGATTTGGGAGAATGGCATTGAAACATGTATACTATCATGTAAGAAACGAAGCACCAGCCTATGTTTGATACAGGACACAGGATGCTGGGGGCTGGTGCACGGGGATGATCCAGGGAGATGATATGGAGTGGGAGGTGGGAGGGGGATCCAGGATTGGGAGCTCATATACACGTGTGGCAGATTCATGTCAATGTATCGGAAAACCAATACGGTAATGTAAAGTAAAATAAAGTTAAAAAAATTAATAATAATAATAATAAAAAAGAAAACGAATGAGCAGAAAGATCTGTATAATTTAGTGAAACAATTTGTAAAAATCTTGTATTAGTACAAGAGATGTTCAATGAGCAAAATAAGCATATAGATTTTAATGTAACTGAAGAGAAAATAGTCAATGATATTGTTTCAGGTCCACTGTGGAAAAACCTTTGAGAAACTACAATTTGTATAGTTCAACTTTTGTATCCAAGATGAACATCTACAATTGTCTGAAAATATTATTAAAAGATACTACTTCTAAAAAAAAAAAAAAATGTATTCAACTGTAAATGGAAGAAAGCAGAACATTCTGGTATAAACTTCCACATTTTAAATTTTCATCATTTTGAATAATCCATGTATTTTTCACCTGTACTGTTTTACTTAACTATAACAAATATGTATATTGCTTTTGTATTATGAAAGGCTTTTTTAATTTCCAGGAAAATAGAGAATTAAGTTCTATTAATATATTTATAATATCAAGAATAATTAGGAAAGTAGAATAAAAATATTATGCATGGTATGAAAAAAAATAAATTGAAAAGAGTCTTAAAACATTTATTCCCAGGTACTTCCCTTTTTCACCTGTACTGTTTTACTTAACTATAACAAATATGTATATTGCTTTTGTATTATGAAAGGCTTTTTTAATTTCCAGGAAAATAGAGAATTAAGTTCTATTAATATATTTATAATATCAAGAATAATTAGGAAAGTAGAATAAAAATATTATGCATGGTATGAAAAAAAATAAATTGAAAAGAGTCTTAAAACATTTATTCCCAGGTACTTCCCTGGCAGTCCAGTGGTTAAGACTTCATTTCTCAATGCGGAGGGTGTGAGTTCAAGCCCTAGTCTGGGACCTATACTCCAACATGCCTCGTGGCCCAAAAAACCAAAACTTAAAACAGAAGCAAAATTGTAACAAATTTAATAAAGACTTAAATATTAAAGCAAAACAAAAACCTGTCCTTATTTCTGAGTCTCTTCTGTGAGACAGTGCATAAAAGCAAGGATTTCTGGCTCAAAGATCAGACTCAGTGATCTCCAGGAGGCAGGGTGAATAATAGCCCCCTAATTACAGTGTTGCAACACTACCCAGAACCTCCATATCAAAAGAGACACTGTAGATGTAGTAAGATTAAGGGTCTTGGGTGGGGGCTTATTGCAGGTTGTCACGGGGAGAGGGGCCCAACATAGTCATGTGTTCTTTTTTTTAAGTACAATTTTATTTTTATTTATTTATTCATTTGGTTGCTGCTTAGAGGCTTAGCTGCTCTGCAGCCTGTGGGATCTTAGTTGCCTGACCGAGCATCAAACACACATCCCCTGCATTGCAGGGCAGATTCTTAACCACTGGAACCACTGGCAAGTCCCCACAAGTGTTCGTTAAGAGGGAAGCAGGAGGGTGGGGGTGTGTGGGGCAAGAAGGGAGGAAGGAAGCAGAGGTCGGAGAGGAGAAGAGGCACGCCCCTCCTGGGTCTGGAGGACGGAGCTACAGGACAGCAAACACAGGCAGAGTCTAGAAGCTCGAAAAGGCCAGAACACCAACGGGAAAGTAGCAAGTAGTGCAGGCTTGGGGACAGGCTTTAGACTCTGCTCTCTAGACTGAAAGAGAATTCACATTGGGCTGTTCTCGTCCACACTGCCTGTGGTACGTTGTTTCAGGTTCGACAGGAGGCGAGTACACGGCTGCATAGGATGGGCGACCCAGCCAGGGCCCTGTCTCCTCCGCCCCCACAGGTGAGCACAGTGCTTTGATGCCAGCGGAGGGTCATCGGCGCTTGTCAGTCCACTGGGGCGGGGGCTCATCTGACTTCACTGAGGGACCCCCTCCCCGGCTGCACCAGGCTTCAGCCAGCAGGACGACCGTGGCCAGGAGAAGCAGGGCAGCCAGGCTCAGGCGGACTTGAGTCTCCAGAGAAGGATGCCAAGCAGCAGGCACTGTGAGAGAGGTAGAAGGGTGGATTCCCGTTTGTGGCTGTTGATTAGTCACTCAGCTGTGTCCTTGCGACCCCATGGATGTGGCCCACCAGGCTCCTCCGTCCATGGGATTTCCCAGGCAAGGGTATTGAGTGAGTTGCCACGCCCATCTCCAGGGCATCTTCCTGACCTGGGGATTGAACCTGGGTCTCCTGCTTGGCAGGCAGATTCTCTACCACTGAGCCACCAGGGAAGCCGTCCATGCCCCTAAGGGACCCTGAAACCCAAGCTCATTTCTGCAGACGTCTGGACCTGGTGGGAAGCCCGCCCAGCCCACCCCCTCGGGGTAAGCAGCTAAGCACCTTTCTTTCCTCCTGTCATTACAGGCACTGTGCTGATACCAGTGGGGGCTCTGGGGTCAAGAAAGACAGGACTGGGTGCTGGGGGCTGCCAGTCCCTGCCCTGAGCCCGGCCTGCTCCTCGCTTGTATCCCCTGTGATTCGACCAATCCCGCAGCAGACTCGCTGGCCTCTGTTACCCGTGGGCTCCTGAGTGCGTCTCTACCTCTGGGTCTTGGCCCAGGGCTGGTTCCTCTGCCTGTTCTGTGCTCTCCACAAGGATCATCCCTCTGATTTCATCCCAGTGTCTGTTAAAAAGACACCCATGAGGGATTTGCTTGTTGAGCCATCTTCTCAAACACTAGCCCCTTCTGTCAGTCTTATTCTGGCACACTGTGTGACTCTGTTTTTCCCAACCAGTCATTATGTGACATTTTTATTCTGATAAAAATGAAATACATATAACACATGTATTAATATGGTCTATATAAATATTTTCCTGCAAAGCATATATGATATTTAATAATAGTTACATATATATATATAATACATATATATA
Organism: Oreotragus oreotragus; assembly: GCA_006410675.1. Lineage (NCBI taxonomy): Eukaryota > Metazoa > Chordata > Mammalia > Artiodactyla > Bovidae > Oreotragus > Oreotragus oreotragus. The sequence continues at coordinate 178,121 of SJYX01018098.1, forward strand.
CATGGACTTCCCTGTAGCTCAAACAGTAAAGAATCTGGCTGTGATGCAGGAGACCAAGGTTCAGTCCCTGGGTCAGGAAGATCCTCTGGAGAAGGAAATGGCAACCCCCTCCAGTGTTCTTGCCTGGGAAATCCCATGGATGGAGGAGCCTGGTGGGCTACAGTCCATTGGGTGGCAGAGCTGGACACGACTGAGAGACTAACAGACATGTACTTACATATAATATATAACATATACATCTGCATACATGCGGTTAACACTCCAGGCCAGAGAGAAGGGAGCATAGAATCTCATTTCAGTTTTCCACCTAAACTCAGTCACTCACCAGTTGAACATCTGGGCTGTGTGCTGCTGGGAGAGTGAGTAGTTCCTGAAAACAGAGGTGAAGTGGGAGAGGTCTTCCTTATTTCCGCTCAGTCAGGCTCTCACCTCCCAGACTCCCAGGGACCCACGTGGCCCGTCCCTGCCCGTCCCTCAGAGATGCGTGTCTAAGCCGACGGCGCTCACACACCCTCCTCTTGCGGTCCTCTTCCCCAGCCAGTGCTTTAACCGCACAGATTCAGCCCCCAGGGCAGGGGTCAGGTGGGTGGCCTGGGCTTCTTCCTCACCTTTGATCTGAAGCTGCAGTGGGTCACTGGGCTGATACCACACATAGGGGTCGTTGCGGAAGGCACCGTAGCATCTGTAGGTCCCTGCCTGTGTGGAGGAGACTAGACTCAAGAGGAAGATGGTCTGGTGTCCTCTGTCTTGGGGGGTGGAGCTTTGGTTCTGGGTGATGTGATCTCCATCTTTGGTGAGGATAAATACATCATGGTTGACTTTGGAGAAACACTGCAACTTCACATTCTCCCCCGGAGCCACCACTGTGCTAGCCAGGCTGGAGAGGGAGGGCTTGTCATAAGCTCCTGAGAAAGAAGGAAGTTCAGCGATGAAGGGAAGGGTCATGTAGGCCCTGTCCCTTTTTGTCCCCTGGGAGCAGATGTGGCTCTGGTCTCTCTTCCCTCCTTGCCCCCCTCCCCTTGAGGAAAACTCTCGGCATCATCCCGGAGACCTCCCCAAGGACAAGGCTTGGTCCTCCTGCTTCCTATCCCCAAAGCCTGGTCCTTCCCTGGGCAAAGGGGTCAGTCCCGGCTCCGCTGCCTCTGTGTCCCCCTCACCGGTCATCACCAGCTGCAGGGGGTCACTGAACTGGGACCAGCGGCCTCCTCTCTGATAGGAGCAGTGGTACAACCCTGTCTTGTCCGTTGTCATCTCTGCGATATGCAAAGTGTTGGTCTTCCTGGGCGTGATCTGTTCCCCTTTGTCCATGGGCTCAGGACTTCCCACTTTTGATATCTTGTACCCCTCAGCTTTGCCAGGTCCTTGACACAGGAGGGTCACATGACTCCTCCATGGAACTGTGGATCCAGGCAGAGCCGTGATACAAGGGGGGCGGAGATTTCCTGGAACACAGGGAACAGGTAATAGACACACAAGCGTTTCTCCCTCCACCCTCTGTTTCTCCCCCTCTTATAGCCCCCGCTCTAAAGTCTGAGTCCCCTCTTTCCAGCAGCCAAGAGAGCTGATACCTGGCTTAGACCCTGCTGAGTCCTCAGGAGTATCACACAGAACACTCACCCTTCTGTGCCCACGTGCTCTGGCTCAGGCACAACCCTAGAAGGAAACACCCGGTGAGAAGAGCCCAGCCTTAAAGATCCACCAGCCCTGCCCTCCATAGCTGTCTATTTGTACCCAACCCTCTCTCCCCGACTGACCAAGACAGAGCAGCGAGGGAGGAACCATGGACATGACCCCGCATTCAGCCTGCCCAGCGGCCTCAGCCCCGCTCCTCTAATGAAGACACACTGCTCCGTCGAGTGACCCACACTTACAGGAAGCTGTGCAGTTGCTTTCAGTTCTCAGCCCTGTAGTGAAGGCAGTTCACATCCTCTTCCTCCTGGGTTGGGAGTGGGGCATACAGACCTAGCTGACACCATGAAGGTATTGATCTGAATTCTTCTCTGTGGGCATACTGGGTCATGGCTGGGTGGAGAGAACCATGGTGTCGGGGTTGAAACTTCAGAGGCCCGTGGCTCAGGAGGGCTTCCCTCAGGACTGAGGTGACGACCAAAGGTTCCAACTCAGAGCAAGACGTTGTTGTTCAGTCACCCAGTTGTGTCTGACTTTGTGAGACCCCATGGGCTGCAGCACGCCCATCCCTGTCCATCACTGTAACCCAGAGTTTGGTCCAATGCCTGTCCATTGAAATTAGACAGGGCTTTCTTTCCTTGGACACTGTGGCAAATACACATATCCATGTCTATTATCATTATCTGTCATTTTATTGTTTACTTATTTATCATCTATGATCTATCAATCATGCATTTATTATCTATCGATCATTTATTATCATTTACCTAGCTACCATTTATTTATCTAATTCTATCATCTATCTATGGCCTTCTGTGGTGGCTCANGGCAAATACACATATCCATGTCTATTATCATTATCTGTCATTTTATTGTTTACTTATTTATCATCTATGATCTATCAATCATGCATTTATTATCTATCGATCATTTATTATCATTTACCTAGCTACCATTTATTTATCTAATTCTATCATCTATCTATGGCCTTCTGTGGTGGCTCATGGTGAAGTATTGCCTGCAATGTAGAGGATGTGGATTCTATCCATGTGCTGGGAAGATCTCCTACAGCAGGAAATTGCAACCCACTCTGATGTTCTTGCCTGGAGTATCCCATGTACAGAGGAGCCTGGTGGGCTACAGTCTGTGGACTTGAAAAGAGTCAGACACGGCTTAGAGACTAAACGACAGCAACAGCAATCACTTATTTATATCTACATCTAGATATCATTTATCTATTAATAATGTGCTTGTTATCTATCTGCCATCTATTCATTGTCTACTGTCTATCAAGCAATCATCTATTATTTTTATTTTAAATATCCAGTTATTTGTGTGTTTATCTGGTCGCACCAGGTCTTAGCTGTGGCCCACGGGGTCTTCAGTTGCAGCAGGTGAACTCTTAGCTGCCACAGGGGGGATCTAGTTCCCTGACCAGAGATGAAGCCCAGGCCCCCTGAACTGGGAGCACAGAGTCTCAGCTACTGGACCACGAAGAAATGCCCCATTTTTATTTGTAAGACAGCCTGGAAACAGACTATTTTATTTATTTAATTTTGGCCATGCCCTGTGGCATGTGGGATCTTAGTCCCCCGGCCAGGGATTGAACCCATGCCCCCTGCACTGGAAGCACAGAGTCTTAGCCCCTGGACCACCAGGGAAGTCCCTATCTATCCTTTATATATATCATTTTTCACCTACCTATCTATCTGTCTGTCAATATCTAATGTCCTCTATCTTTGTATAATTTCTTTCCATCCTCCCACCTCTTTCTCTCCATCCAGGGCATTGAAAGGGAATCCTGAGGACACCCCCATCACTGCTTTCTAGGAGAACCATCTCCAGACACTTTGTTTAGCTTGTCTTTGCTCTCAAGTTACTTGGACTCAACTGTTTGGAGGAAAGATTGTAAGAGAGGATTGAAAACTGAAAATGAAGCCACTCATTCATGTCTGACTCTTTACTACCCCACGGACTGCAGCCTACCAGGCTCCTCCATCTGTGGGGTTCTCCAGGCAAGAATACTGGAGCGGGTTGCCATTTCCTTCTCCAGGGGATCTTCCCAACCCAGGGATCAAACCCAGGTCTCCCTCATTGCAGGCAGACGCTTTACCCTCTGAGCCACCAGGGAAGTGTTTTATAACCCATTGTCTGTTTTTGCACGGCCTCAGGATTTTTAAATGACTGAAAAAAAAATGCACAAAGAAAATTAGCATTTTGTAACCCATGAAATGAGTTAAAATTCACACTTTTGCTTTTACAAACCAGGTTTCATAGGATTATGGGCTCGCTCATATGGTCATATGTCATCGCTCCTGCTTTTGTGCTGTATATGTGCTCAGTCAGGTCTGACCCTTTGACCCGTGGACTGCACCCCACCAGGCTCCTCTCTGTCCACGGGAATTCCCAGGCAAGAATACTGGAGTGGGTGGGCAGCTCTTTCTCCAGGAGTCTTCTTGACCTAGGGAGTGAATCTGGGTCTTTTCTGTCTCCTGCACGGGCAGGGTTCTTCAGCCCTAGTGTTTCCTGGGAAATCCTATGAGAGCAGAACCGAGTGCCTGCAAAGACAGCAAATGGCTCACCATATACTTACCGCTTTACAGAACTCAGCTGTCATTTAGAACATGACAGGGACACCTAGCCGACTCTGAGAAGGCATTCAGAGAAAATACCCAAGGAAAGTTATGCCTATGCCAACACAGAGAAAAAGTAAGGAGCGGGCAGAAGGAGGGGACTTGTGTGAGGGGACAGCAGCCAGTGGCAGCCAGCCGAGTCGAGTCTTGGGGAAGAGGTGAGACTGAAGGGCATGTGACCACTTAGTGTCTGTTTTTCTGTGTGGTATCCACGCAGGTTTAAGTCCAAGGGTATTTATTATTTACTTAAACAGCTTGGAGCTAAGAAGTCCCCAAACTATTTCACCAGCTCAACTGTAACAGGGGGTGAGTTAGCCTTTCTGTGATTCTGTTATTTTTAGTCTCATGCTTTGAAAGCTGTTTCTTCTCAGAAACAAAAAACCAAATCCCCAAACCCAAAGAGGAACAATTGCTAACATCACAAGCATCTGTGTAACTTAAATCCCCAAACCAACCAACCAGTGTGAATGTTCATGCTTTTATACTTGTTTTCAGCTGTTGCTCAATCGCTTTGGTCATGTCCGACTCTGTGCGACCCCATAGACAGTAGCCCACCAGGTTCCGCCATCCATGGGATTTTTCAGGCAAGAATCCTGGAGTGGGGTGCCATGGCCTTCTCCACTTGCTTTCTAGAATTTTTAAATTCCACAGAGTTGGACACGCCTGAGTGACTTTCACTTTCAAGGGCTATATTGAAGGAAAAAGTTCAGCATTTCTAGCCCTAGACCCATTTCCAACCCTGCAAGAACAACCACTCTAAGGAATTTACACATTACACATAAGCAAAATTTATTAAGTATCATCTCTGTTTGAATCATGAATCCAACAACACATTAAAAAGATCATACACCATGATCAAGTGGGCTTTATCCCAGGGATGCAAGGATTCTTCAATATCCACAAATCAATCAATGTAATTCACCACATTAACAAATTGAAAAATAAAAGCCATATGATTATCTCAATAGATGCAGAGAAGACCTTTGACAAAATTCAGCATCCATTTATGATTAAAACTCTCCAGAAAGAAGGAATAGAAGAACATACCTCAACATAATAAAAGCTATATATGACAAACCCACAGCAAACATGATCCTCAATGGAGAAAAATTGAAAGCATTTCCCCTAAAGTCAGGAAGAAGACAAGGGTGCCCGCTTTCACTGCTACTATTCAACATAGTTCTGGAAGTTTTGGCCACAGCAATCAGGGCAGAAAAAGAAATAAAAGGAATACAACTTGGAAAAGAAAAAGTAAAACTCTCACTGTTTGCAGATGACATGATCCTCTACATAGAAAACCCTAAAGACTCCACCAGAAAATTACTAGAGCTAATCAATGAATATAGTAAAGTTGCAGGATATAAAATCAACACACAGAAATCCCTTGCATTCCTATACACTAATAATGAGAAAGTAGAAAAAGAAATTAAGGAAACAATTCCATTCACCATTGCAACGAAAAGAATAAAATACTTAGGAATATATCTACCTAAAGAAACTNTGGGGGGCTGTAAACCATCACATGCAGCCGGACGAACCTATACAGGTGGGCTAGATAACCTTCAGAGTTCTTAAGCTGAAACACTCTTGTCACGCCCAGGAATTTTTATTGACTTGGAGCTGCACGTTTACTCCTTCTCGGAGAGAAACGGTTATGGGGGAAACCTCCCCGGAAGGTCAAAGGTGTAGGTGAGAGCAGAAAACAGACTCTGGTTTTGGGGTAGATGCTCGGGAACAGGGGGTCTCCTGAGGCTTGATCACGCCTTTGCGTATGCCGAAGCCTCCTTCCTCATGACCTTTGCCATGGGCTGAGTTCCTCACGCTGGCCCCTGGGAATTCCCCCTTTTTTGTTTTTGTTTTTTTTAATAATGAGGTGCAGCTCAGCGGGCCAGCATGAGGAACTCAGCCCATGGCAACATGGTATATGGAAATTGTCCAAAACAGACCTTGCTGGAGAGATCGTTGCAGAGTTGCTAGGAAAGCAACTCTTCTGCCCTTTCCTGTTTGCCTATTCTGGTTTCCCCTAACCCTAGAAGGACCTATGAGTAATGACAGAGATGAGCTCACTAGCCAATTTAACCTAACTGCTGATTTACGCTCTACAGAATGCCCATTGTGTCTTGCCAACCCTGTATATTCTTTTCCTAGATTAAAAGAATGAAGAATTAAGTCTTTAAAGAGTGATTTGCTCTCTACTTCCATAGGGATCCCTCAGGCTCATCACATGGGCAAGATCACTTCTGAAGAAAGATTGCGTGGGAGTGCCTGGTGGTGTAGTGGTTGGGACCTCACCTTCCAACGCAGGGGCTGTGGGTTTGACCTCTGAAGGAGGTAGCTAAGATCCCATTTGCCTTAAGGGCCAAAAACCACAACATAAAACAGAAACAATATTGTAACAAATTCAATAAAGACTTTAAAAATGGTCCACGTTAAAAAAAAAATCTTATAAAAGGAAGAAAGATCATGAAGAGTCAGACAGTCGGCATGCAACTGGAAAACGATGTAGGGACTAACCTGCCTTGGTGATTCACTGAGATTCTTTGCCTTTAAAAGCTGTTTTGCCCACACAGAATCTGTGGAGTAGATTCTGGGACATGGGTCCACCTTCTTCCCAGATGGCTGGCCTTCTGATTAAAGCAATTTTCCCTATCTACCAACACTTGCCTCTCCAGTACTTTAAAAAAAAAAAAATTTGCTTGATGTAGACCATTTAAAATGGTCTTTATTGAATTTGTTACAATATTGATTGTATGTTTTGGTGGTTGTTTGTTTTTGGCCATGAGGCATGTGGGATCTCAGCTCCCTAACCATGGATGGAACCCACACCCTCTGTGTTGGAGGATGAAGTCTTAACCACTGGACCAGTGGGGAAAGCCCTCCAGTACTGGTTTTAGAGTGGCGAGCAGTTGAATCTGAGCTTGGTAACAATTATTCCACCATCACCACCCACTTCTGCAATATTCCCAATATTATGTCAGCATGGATTATCCACTGGTGTTAATTTTGAACCTAAATGAGATATGCACACACCAGGTGGCTCAGCGGTAAAGATTCTGCCTGCCAACGCAGGAGACACCGGAGATGCAGGATCGACCCCTGGGTCGGGAAGAGCTCCTGGAGGAGGAGATGGCAACTCACTCCAGTGTTCTTGGCTGGAGAAGCCCGTGGACAGAGGAGCCTGGCTGGCTATATAGTCCATGGGGTCACAAAGAGTCAGACGGGACCGAGCGACTGAACACACACACACACACACATACAAGGTTAAGTCACTACTTTGTTCTTAAACTTTCATTCTGGCTGAACCTTACTGAATAGTTATGGCACCTATTCTGGATATACACATACCATTGATTTAAAGTATTCCCTATTATGTTATCATAATGCTATCTTTGCCAAAAATCTAAGATAACTTAAGACACCCTGGGCTTCCCAGGTAGCTCAAACAGTAAGGAGTCTGCCTGCAATGCAGGAGATCTGGGTTCAATCCCTGGATCAGATAGATCCCCTGGAGGTGGGAATGACAATCCACTCCAGGATTCTTGCCTGCAGAATCCCATGGACCCATGTTCTTGGCTGGAGAAGCCCATGGACAGAGGAGCCCGGCAGGCTACAGTCCATGGGGTCACACAGAGTCAGACCAGACTTAGCATGCATGAACAGACACAGGTAGTCACACTGTAGATCTAAAACTTTTCCAGTTACAATTCCCTCAGGACTTAAGGACTACTGTGACATGGGATACAGGTTTTATTACAGGGACTGGACTTGATGGGACTGTGACCACGGAGGAAGAAATTTGTGGAAGGCCACTGTGGTAGCATCTGTGGTCCTCCTGATGTCATGAAAAGTCAGGCAGACTGGGTGTTGAGAGGTGAACCTGGGTGTGTGTGGCAGGAGGCAGTGGGGTCGATTGGGGCAGAACTGGAGTGCTCGAGAAAACCAGTGTCAACCTGTCCATCTATGGCTCCCATCTCAATGAAGCCTAGGGCTCTTCACCACAGGTCTTCAAAAAGGCAGTGCAGGTGCTGGCCTCGTTGAAGGAGCTGGGGGAGTTGGAGGCATTGGGCTTGGCTGTGGGTGGGCCGGCAAGTCCCATGTAAGGTGTGTGGACTGAACACAGGCCCCCCTGAGTGGGATCACATTCAGCATCTGCGTGTCAGCAGGCCTGCAGCTTCACTACCACCTTCGGTGCCTTGTGTCAGTTCCTGTTGTGGTCACTCCTAACCCAGAGCTGAAGAGGGGAGAAGATTCTAGGAAACGTAGTATAAATTTAGCTAAACTGACAGAGGAGAAAGCCACAGTCACTGCTTCTCATCAACCTGGCTTCCAAAACACATCCTTTAACCATACTCCAGGCTTCCCCGATGGCTCACTGTGTAAAGAATCTGCCTGCAGTGCGGGAGACACGGAGAGGCAGGTTCAATCCCTGGGCCGGGAAGATCTCCGGTAGGAGGAAAATGGCAACCCACTCCATTACTCTTACAGGAAACATCCCCAGGACAGAGGAGCCTGGTGGGCTACAGTCCATGGGGGCTGCAAAGGAGTTGGACAGAACTCAACGTCTAAGTACAAAAGCACACAACCACACTTGCCTTTTGGATACAGACATGGGAAAATCAGGGTTTCACTTGACATGATAATGCCAGTATTCTTCATCTGCCTGGAAGCATGCCAGTCATCTCCCGGTAGAGCGTACGACAGCTTTTATCCATCGTGGGGTGAGGTTCAGTCCTTTCCTAGGCGAGTCATGCTCTCAGTTTGGTAACTGGTCAGGCATCAGAATCGCTGGTTTGTGGCTTTGGCCAGTGTCTCCCTTTTCCTTACCTCCCCAGCCCCTGGGAACCACTCTTCTACTCTCTTGTCTCCACAAGTTTGGCTTTTTAAGATTCCACATTAAAAAAAAAAAGATTCCACATACAGGTGATACCTTTCACCCTGTGACTTTCTCTGTCAGGCTTAATTTCACTTAGCCAAATGTCCTCCAGGTTCAGATGAACCTGGGACCCGAATTAGAAGAAATTTATTTTTCAACTTTTTATTTTGTATCGAGGGTTACGACGAACACCTTTGTCAGCGTGTCAGGTGGACAGTGAAGGGACTCAGCCCTACCTTTACATGTATCCGTCCTCCCCCGGACCCCTCTCCCGTCCAGGCTGCCACAGAACAGGGAGCAGAGTTCCCTGTACTCTACAGCAGGTCCTTGTTGGTTTTCCATTTTAAATATGGCAGTATGTATATGTTGATCCCAAACTCCCTAACTATCCTTCCCCCAATCCCTCCCCCTGACCCCTATAAGTTCTTTCTCTAAGCCTGTGAGTTAGAAGCAGGCGATTTAGATGGTGGGTTTTATTTCTCTTCTCAGGCTAACAGTTCTGCCGTGTCTGTGACCTTCACCTGCCGGGCTTAAGTCATTTGTAACAGTACTGGACAGGCTGTTGAAGTATTTTGCAATTGTGGCTTCTTATCAACTTAACCAGTGCTATGTTCTGGCCACGGAGTTCCTCTTTTGAATATCTGACCACCTTTGCGGGCTTGGTCTACCCTCCCCAAACTCACTTATTCCAACAGAAGGCGGTTTAATTGCACCCCTCTCCCCTGCCACCCACAAGTTATAAGAACTTCGGGATGTTAGCTGACATTCCAGTCTTAATTTCTTCACTAGTAAATGAGGATGTTAAGAGCACATGTAGGGTTATGGGATGATTAAACAAAATCATGTAAAGACTGGCTCACAAGACGTATGATTCCAGGGATACATATCAGATTGTATTTTTTCCAGCTGTTTTTCTGAATTCTGAAATATGTGTGTGCATGTGTGAGTAACTGGAAAAGACCCTGATGCTGGGAAAGATTGAAGGCGGGAGGAGAAGGGGACAGAAGACCAGATGGTTGGATGGCATCACTGACTCAATGGACATGAGTTTGAGCAGGCTCCAGGAGAAAGTGAAGGACAGGGAAGACTGGCGTGCTGCAGCCCATGAGGTTGCAAAGAGTCGGACATGACTGAGCAACTGAACATCAACAGCAACAAATGTGTGAGTAAACAACTCCACACTTGGTGATTTAGTTGGTTAGTTAGCATTGGGCTTGCTAATAGTTCAAGGCACTGACTGGCAAGCCTTATTGTCTTGATTTGAATCCTAGATCAGCCAATTATAATCCTACAGCTAATTGAGTGTTACTTAAAAAAAATTTTTTTTTGGCTGTGATGGGTGGGATGTGGGATCTATGTTCCCTGACCAGGGATCAAACCACTGCCCCCTGTATCATTGAAAGTCCAGAGCTTTAACCACTGAACCACCAGGGAACTCCCCTGAACATTACTGTTTAGCATTCAAAAGATTGTAATAATCATAGTACCTAGTTCATAAATTTTATGAGATTTAAAGAGTGTAATATGTGCAATGTTGTTACAATGGTTCTAAGCAATAGTTTGTTCCACAATTTTATTAACAAAATAATAGTTTTATTATTAATAAAAATTAACACTATTATTAATTTTCATTAAAAAACCAATCATTGACACTTCCCTTTAATTATACAGGCTGTTAAACCATCCTTTAAAATGCTGAATGGCACTGCAGGCCATGGCTAACATAACCTGTTTTGGTAGCTATTAGTTTTCTCAGGCATTTGTTTAATTTGTACAACTGTCATCTCTCTCAGGAGTATATGAATGTGTCCCCATTCTTTATGAGATGGCCTTCCAGTAAACACCATTTTTTGTTTAATTTGTACTTACTGTTTATTGGTGAAGTTAATCATCAATATATTGACTGGATTTGTATTTCAATATTTCTGGATCATAAGTGTGAGTGTTGAAAAGAGGATGAGAGATGTAACTTTTTACAGAGTGAAAGAGAAATACATTCTCAGGGTTTGTATTGTACGTGTGTGCATAGAAGTATCAAATTGCCAGATACTGTTTATAAACAGTAGGTTGATACATGGCAAGATGGGATTTCAATTCCCATTTGCTTCCAAAATCAGATTGATTATATTCTCTGCAGCAAAAGATGGAGAAGTTCTATGCAGTCAACAAAAACAAGACCAGGAGCTGACTGTGGCTCAGATCATGAACTCCTTATTACCAAATTCAGACTGAAATTGAAGAAAGCAGGGAAAACCGCTAGATCATTCAGGTATGACCAAAATCAAATCCCTTATGATTATACAGTGGAAGTGAGAAATAGATTTAAGGGCCTAGATCTGATATATAGAGTGCCTGATGAACTATGGAATGAGGTTCGTGACGCTGTACAGGAGACAGGGATCAAGACGATCCCTATGGAAAAGAAATGCAAAAAAGCAAAATGGCTGTCTGGGGAGGCCTTACAAATAGCTGTGAAAAGAAGAGAAGCAAAAAGCCAAGGAGAAAAGGAAAGATATAAGCATCTGAATGCAAAGTTCCAAAGAATAGCAAGAAGAGATAAGAAAGCCTTCTTCAGCGATCAATGCAAAGAAATAGAGGAAAACAACAGAATGGGAAAGACTAGAGATCTCTTCAAGAAAATTAGAGATACCAAGGGAACATTTTGTGCAAAGATGGGCTCAATAAAGGACAGAAATGTTATGGACCTAACAGAAGCAGAAGATATTAAGAAGAGATGGCAAGAATACATAGAAGAACTGTACAGNGAATACTGGAGTGGGTAGCCTTTCCCTTCTCCAGGGATCTTCCCAACCCAGGGATCAAACCCAGGCCTCCTCCCACATTACAGGCAGGTTCTTTACCAGCTGAGCCACCAGGGAAGTCCAAGAATACTGGAGTGGGTAGCCTGTCCATTCTCCAGCAGATCTTCTCAACCCAGGAATTGAACTGGGGTCTCCTGCATTGCAGGTGGATTCTCTACCAACTGAGCTATTAGGGAAGCCCTGATTAAACACAATGGTTATTAAATTTTCACTTTATTTAAGAAATGGAAACTTTATTCTCACATCTATATAGAACTGCTAGTGGCTCTGAATAGCCCAAACAATATTGAAAAAGGAAGAAAGAATGGGAAGATTCACATTTTGCAATTTCAAAACTGACTTCAAAGCTGCAGTCATGAAACAGTGTAGTACTACCATAACAAGAGATTTATAGACCAATGGACTGGGAAAGATAGCCCAGAAATGAATCCAAAGCTCTACACTCAGCTGCTTTCAACAAGGGTGGCAAGATCAATAAGTGGGAGCTCTTTAGCCACCTTGGACCCTGTGCAGGCCTGCTGAGAACAGGACTTCTAAAATGAGAAATGTGTCTGGAAGAGTGTGACCCAAGGCCATTTTTGCTGGCTATAAGTGGGGTCAGGGCTTCCCAGATGGCTCAGAGGTTAAAGCATCTGCTCGCAATCTGGGAGACCTGGGTTCAATCCCTGGGTCGGGAAGATCCCCTGGAGAAGGAAATGGCAACCCACTCCAGTATTCTTGCCTGGAGAATCCCATGGACGGAGGAGCCTGGTGGGCTACAGTCTGCGGGGTCGCAAAGAGTCGGACACGACTAAGCGACTTCACATAAGTGGGGTCTATGGAACTAGAAGGAGNATGGACTGGGAAAGATAGCCCAGAAATGAATCCAAAGCTCTACACTCAGCTGCTTTCAACAAGGGTGGCAAGATCAATAAGTGGGAGCTCTTTAGCCACCTTGGACCCTGTGCAGGCCTGCTGAGAACAGGACTTCTAAAATGAGAAATGTGTCTGGAAGAGTGTGACCCAAGGCCATTTTTGCTGGCTATAAGTGGGGTCAGGGCTTCCCAGATGGCTCAGAGGTTAAAGCATCTGCTCGCAATCTGGGAGACCTGGGTTCAATCCCTGGGTCGGGAAGATCCCCTGGAGAAGGAAATGGCAACCCACTCCAGTATTCTTGCCTGGAGAATCCCATGGACGGAGGAGCCTGGTGGGCTACAGTCTGCGGGGTCGCAAAGAGTCGGACACGACTAAGCGACTTCACATAAGTGGGGTCTATGGAACTAGAAGGAGCACGCAGCTCTCCTGAAAATCAAGTGTATATGCTCAAGATGAAACTGAATTCTACCCAGGCAAGGGATGTGCTTGTGTGCACAAAGCAAAGAACAACACAGTAACTCCTGGTGGCAAACTTAACAAAACCAGAGTTATCTGAGGAAAGATAACTCGTGTTCATGGCAACAGTGGCATGCTGCTGCTGCTGCTGCTGCTGCTAAGTCACTTCAGTCGTGTCCGACTCTGTGCGACCCCATAGACGACAGCCCACCAGGCTCCCCCGTCCCTGGGATTCTCCAGGCAAGAACACTGGAGTGGGTTGCCATTTCCTTCTCCAATGCATGAAAGTGAAGAGTGAAAGTGAAGCTTCTCAGTCGTGTCCGACTCTCAGCTGCCCCATGCACTGCAGCCTTCCAGGCTCCTCCGTCCCTGGGATTCTCCAGGCAAGAGTACTGGAGTTGGGTGCTACTATCAACAGTGGCATGGATTGTGCCAAATTCTGAAGCAACATTCCTGTTAAGACCACTGGACACAGAATCAGTGTGATGCTATACCCTTCGAGGCTTTAAACTTACTGAAAAGTAAATAAAAGTGTGAATTTGTAAAATATAAGTGGGAAAAGAATAGTCTCCTCAACAAAAGGTTATGGGAAAAGTATATAAATGCATGCAAAAGAATAAAGTCAGACCCTTCATGCTTCATAATAAAAAGTTAACTCAAAATTGATAAATGACTTAAATAAACATAAGGTCTAAAAATAAAAGCTATTGGAAGAAAACACAGAAGTAAATCTTTACGGCCTTGGATTTGGTGATAAGACCTAAGATATGAGGCCAAAAGCAAGAGCACCTACAGAAAAAATTAGATAAATTGAATTTTATAAACATTAGAATATTTTATGCATCAGAAAATGTTATCAAGAGAGCAAAAAAGACAACCTACAGAATCGGACAAAATATTTGCAAATTGTATATCTGGCAAAGACAGCATGTAGATTATAAAAAACTATTACAACTGAACAACAAAAAGACAAACAATCCAATTAAAACCTGGACAAAGAGTATAAATAAGTTTTTCTCCAGACAAGATCTATAAATAGCCAACAAGCACATGAAAAGATTTTCAACATCTTTGGTGCATTCTCAGTCACTTCAGTCTTGTCCCACTTTGTGCGACCCTATGGGCCATAGCCCACGAGACTCCTCTGTCCACGGGATTCCCAGGCAAGAATACCGGAGTGGGTTGCCATGCCCTCCTCCAGGGGATCTTCCCAACCCAGGGATTGAGCCTACGTCTTCTGCACTGCAGGCTGATTCTTTATTGCTGAGCCGCTTGGAAAACCCCATTGGTCAATAAGGAAATGAAAATTAAACTACAGTGAGCTACTTCTTGACATCTATTATGATGACTATACCAACAACAACAACCACAAATCAGTGTTGGCAAGGACATAGAGAAATAAGAACACTTATACATTTTGTGGAAATCTAAAACTGCAGTGGGTACAGCTACTGTGAAAAACAATTTGGTGATTCCTCAAAAAGTTAAACACAAAATTACCATCCAATCCAGAAATCCTACTCCTAGGGATTTACACAAAAGAACTGAAAAACAGGTGTTCAAACGAAAATGTGTTCATCAATGTTTATAGCAGCACTATTCGCAATAGTCAAAAAAAAAAAAGGAAAAAACCCAAATGTCCATAAAAAGATCAATGGATAAACAAACTGTGGTACATCCATATGTGCTCAGTCGTGTCTAACACTTTGCAGCTTCAAAGACGGCAACCCACCAGACCCTTCTGTCCATGGGAAGTCTCCAGGCAAGAGTACTGGAGTGCGCTGCCATGCCCTCCTCCAGGGGATCATGAAATATTACTGAGCCACACTTCCCTGGTGGCTCAGATGATAAAGTGTCTGCCTGCAAGGCGGGAGACCTGAGTTCAATCCCTGGGTTGGGAAGATCCCCTGGAGAAGGAAATGGCAACCCAATCCAGTACTCTTGCCTGGAAAACTCAATGGATGAAGGAGCCTAGTAGGCTATATTCCATGGGATCCAAAAAGTCAGACATGACTGAGCAACTTCACTGGTTCACAAAAAAATAATGTACCTTTGCTACAACACTGGTGCATGCTCCATGAAAGAAGTCATGCACAGAAGGTTACATATTATACGATTCTTTTATATGAAGTACTTTAAAAAGGAATATCCATAAAGGTAGATAAGTGGTTCCCAGGGGATTGGCTGGTTAGGTAGAATGGGGAGTGAATATTTAATGTACAGGCTGTTATTCTGGAGTGATGAAAATGTTTTGAAACCCGAGAGAAGTGGTAATTGCATGACATTGTGAATGTACTGAATGCTACTAAATTGTGTACTTTAAAATGCTTGATTGTATGGTCTGAGGATTTCAGTTCAATTGAAAAAAATATTACTTTGTTTGTGCGTGCTAAGTCACTTCACTCTTGTCTGACTCTTTGCAACCCCCATGGACTGTAGCCTGCTAGGCTCCTCTGTCCACGGGATTCTCGCAAGACTACTGGAGTGGGTTGCCATTTCCTTCTCCAGGGGATCTTCCCGNGATTGTATGGTCTGAGGATTTCAGTTCAATTGAAAAAAATATTACTTTGTTTGTGCGTGCTAAGTCACTTCACTCTTGTCTGACTCTTTGCAACCCCCATGGACTGTAGCCTGCTAGGCTCCTCTGTCCATGGGATTCTCGCAAGACTACTGGAGTGGGTTGCCATTTCCTTCTCCAGGGGATCTTCCCGACCCAGGGAGTCTCTTGCACATCTCCTGCATTGACAGTCTGGTTCTCTATCACATGCCACCTGGGAAGCCAGGTAAATAAGTGTATATTTATTAAATTCCACTCCAGTGTTCCTGGTTCTCATACTTTTTCACATTAAATACCAATCACGTTGGCTTTCAGAAAAATCACTGTTAGGAACAAAAAGTTTTAAAAGTGACAATCGTGTCTCTTTTAAAGCTCCTTGACAGTAAATGGTTAAAAGAATCCGCTTGCCAATGTAGGAGATGTAAGAGATGCTGGTTGTATCTCTGGGTCAGGAAGATCCTCTGTAGGAGGAAACGGTATCCCACTCCAGTGTTCTTGCCTGAAGAATCCCAAGTACAGAGGAGCCTGGCGGGCTACAATCCTTGGGGTAGCAAAGAATTAGACACAACTGAGCTCCTGAGCACAATTTTAAAAGAGTTAACCAAAAATAGATGACAAATAGAAGAAATTCCCTGCTGTGTTTCCAAAATAGTTATGTGCACAACACATATACTGACATGAAGTGAAGTGAAAGTCACTCAGTCACGTCCAGCTCTTTGCCACCCCATGGACTATACAGCCCATGGAATTCTCCAGGCCAGAATATTGGAGTGGGTCGCCATTCCCTTCTCCAGGGGATCTTCCCAACCCAGGGATCAAACCCAGGTCTCCCGTACCGCAGGCAGATTCTTCACCAGCTGAGCCACCAGGGAAGCCCATTGATATGAATCCAAGTGTGAAAAAGTCTTTAGCAGAGCCCAGTATGTCTAGTGAATGTTTTTAAGGACTTGTCTCAATCTAACAAAAACCAAGACCACCTACTTCCACCTCTAAGCATCACCGAAAGAATGTTCTTCTGTATTCTTGAGAAGCCTGAAATACAAGCAACAGTTAAAGGGAAGATGCAAAGAGGAAGGAGAAAAAGTAAAAGAGGGACTGAGAAGAAGAATATGAATAAGAGATAACTATTAGGAAATGGATTTCCTTGATAACCCCTCAGCTAAACTACAAATTTCTTATCACCATCAAAATGCTTTTTCAATCAAGTCTAGTCCAGGAGGATGGGGCAAAAATATCTAACATTATTTGCTGAAAAGGGACTCCTCAGAGTTCAGCAGGAAATCATTTGACCAAAAGCAATTTGGGTGAGACGACTCCAGGATCAAGCAGACAAATTATTTCAAAGTGTATCTCCAGTTATAGGTTCTTCGTGTATTGGTATTTTGGGGGGGCACCATAACCTCAGATATGCAGATGACACCACCCTTATGGCAGAAAGTGAAGAGGAACTAAAAAGCCTCTTGATGAAAGTGAAAGAGGAGAGTGAAAAAGTTGGCTTAAAGCTCAACATTCAGAAAACGAAGATCATGGCATCCGGTCCCATCACTTCATGGGAAATAGATGGGGAAACAGTGGAAACAGTGTCAGACTTTATTTTGGGGGGCTCCAAAATCACTGCAGATGGTGACTTCAGCCATGAAATTAAAAGACACTTACTCCTTGGAAGAAAAGTTATGACCAACCTAGANACTGAACTGAAATGAAAGCTGAACATTCAGAAAACAAAGACCATGGCATCCGGTCCCATCACTTCATGGGAAATAGATGGGGAAACAGTGGAAACAGTGTCAGATTTTACTTTGAGGGGCTCCAAAATCACTGCAGATGGTGATTGCAGCCATGAAATTAAAAGACACTTACTCCTTGGAAGAAAAGTTATGACCAACCTAGACAGCATATTCAAAAGCAGAGACATTACTTTGCCGACTAAGGTCTGTCTAGTCAAGGCTATGGTTTTTCCAGTAGTCACATATGGATGTGAGAGTTGGGCTGTGAAGAATTGATGCTTTTTAACTGTGGTGTTGGAGAAGACTCTTGAGAGTCCCTTGGACTGCAAGGAGATCCAACCAGTCCATTCTGAAGGAGATCAACCCTGGGATTTCTTTGGAAGGAATGGTGCTAAGCTGAAACTCCAGTACTTTGGCCACCTCATGCGAAGCGTTGACTCATTGGAAAAGACTCTGATGCTGGGAGGGATTGGAGGCAGGAGGAGAAAGGGACAACAGAGGGTGAGATGGCCGGATGGCATCACTGACTCGATGGACGCGAGTCTGAGTGAACTCTGGGAATTGGTGATGGACAGGGAGGCCTAGCATGCTGCGATACATGGGGTCGCAAAGAGTTGGAAATGATTGAGCGACTGAACTGAACTATTTGATTGATAAGTCTAAACAAAATACTATGTAGTTTATTTTGTGGGGAAACAGAAAAGTTGACAACAGTAATCAAGGTTTTTCTCTTATGTTTTGAGTGAAAATATCCAGAAAGTCTCTGGCCAAAGATCTTCCAATTTCAGCAAATCAGGGCAAAATAGAAAACACTTCTCACACACACATACACACACACACACACACACTNTTGTGGGGAAACAGAAAAGTTGACAACAGTAATCAAGGTTTTTCTCTTATGTTTTGAGTGAAAATATCCAGAAAGTCTCTGGCCAAAGATCTTCCAATTTCAGCAAATCAGGGCAAAATAGAAAACACTTCTCACACACACATACACACACACACACACACACACACTGTGTGTGAAGTGATGGATGTACTAGCTTGATGGTGGTGATTATCTCACAGTGTAAACATATATCAAAATATCACATAGTACACGTTAAATATATAAAATATCTATTTGTTAATTATGTTTTCAAAAGCTGGTAAAAAAACAAACCTGACTCATGAAAAAAAATCAACAACAACAAAAACACCCCCAGAAACTTGTGTGTGTGCTCTGCCGCTAAGTCAAGTCTGACTTTCTGCAGCCCCACAGACTGCGTCAGGCTCCTCCATTCGTGGGATTTCCCAGAAGAATACTGGAGTGGGTTGCCATTTCCTTTTCCAGGGGATCTTCCTGACCCAGGGATTGAACCCAGGTCTCCTGCGGCTCCTCCATTGGCAGGGGGATTCTTTACCACTGAGCCATCTGCAGAAGCCACAAAGAAACTATATGGGATTAAAAATAACTGTGTACATGTGCAGTTGGGGCAAATTCTGGACAAAAGATACAAAGAGACTCAAAAGCCCAACTGCCAGTTTTGAAGAGCCTGGNAACCCAGGTCTCCTGCGGCTCCTCCATTGGCAGGGGGATTCTTTACCACTGAGCCATCTGCAGAAGCCACAAAGAAACTATATGGGATTAAAAATAACTGTGTACATGTGCAGTTGGGGCAAATTCTGGACAAAAGATACAAAGAGACTCAAAAGCCCAACTGCCAGTTTTGAAGAGCCTGGAGCAAAAGCAGAGTCCTGTGTCATGTCCCCTACACTCAACACCTCCTTCAGTTCAGCTCAGTTCAGTCACTCAGTCGTGTCCGACTCTTTTTGACCCCATGAATCACAGCACGCCAGGCCTCCCTGCTCATCACCAACTCCTGGAGTTCACTCAGACTCATGTCCATCAAGTCGGTGATACCATCCAGCCATATCATCCTCTGTCATCCCCTTCTCCTCCTGCCCCCAATCCTTCCCAGCATCAGGGTCTTTTCCAATGAGTCAACTCTGCATGAGGTGGCCAAAGTATTGGAGTTTCAGCTTCAGCATCAGTCCTTCCAATGAACACCCAGGACTGATCTCCTTTAGGATGGAACAGTTGGATCTCCTTGCAGTCCAAGGGACTCTCAAGAGTCTTCCCCAACACCACAGTTCAAAAGCATCAATTCTTCAGTGCTCAGCTTTCTTCACAGCCCAACTCTCACATTCACATATGACTATTGGAAAAACCATAGCCTTGACTAGACGGACCTTTGTTGGCAAAGTAATGTCTCTGCTTTTGAATATACTATCTAGGTTGGTCATAGCTTTCCTTCCAAGGAGTAAGTGTCTTTTAATTTCATGGCTGCAGTCACCATCTGCAGTGATTTTGGAGCCCCTCAAAGTAAAGTCTACACTGTTTCCACTGTTTCCCCATCTATTTCCCATGAAGTGATGGGACCGGATGCCTTGATCTTCGTTTTCTGAATGTTGAGCTTTAAGCCAACTTTTTCACTCTCCTCTTTCACTTTTATCAAGAGGCTTTTTAGTTCCGGCAAACCACGCAAGCCACCCCTCCAGTCTGACCCCTGGACACGCCTACCCTCTCCCCACATAAGGAACCAGCTCACCCTGCCCTCCTCAGGAATAAGCAAGCTGTCCAGGGAAACTGCTTCTTGTTCTCACTTCCCCCTGCTGCAGCAGGTACCCCGGTCAAGCCATGCTTGAATTTCCTGTCTGGCCTCTGATCAGTTTCAGTTAATTGGGGAAAGTCAAGGACTTTGGTTGATATAAGAATCACCTGAGGAGCTTTTGAAGCCTCCCAGCTTCCTAAAACCCACCCCAGACCAATTCAATTAGAAACTCCAAGGGTACCTGGGTGATTGCAATGTGAGTTGCATTTTCAAGATTGAGAACCAGCCACTGTTTGTAGGAGGGCCATTTCAGCCCGGGCAGGAAGTCCAGCCCTCACCCTGGGGCCTAGGGGCCAATCCTAGAGCATGGGCTGGCGGGGGACTTTTCTTATTGGAGATTTCATTTGTGTGAAATACCCACAGGCTGCAACTGAGTCCTAGCTGGAACAAGGTGAGTACTGACTCTCCAGCCTGTTTCTCTGTCTTGTTTTTTAAGTCAGTGGAAATTATTGGTGGAGTCTGTAGCACTGAACATTGCAAGCTTTATTTAATAGCTGGCCTGAGGCTTTTATTATTTTTTTGGCCAAGCAGTAGCCTGTGGGATCTTGGAACCCATGTCCCCTGCAGTGGAAGCACCAAGTCCTAACCAGTGCAGGGAAGTCCCTTAGAAGGATTTTTGCAGTCCTCAAGGTGAACTCTCTCTTTATTAAGTGGAGAAAAGACTTGGACGGGGGTAGCTCCTAATGACTTCCTATGGAATTTTCCCCCTTCTTAATTGTCTTGCTTTAATTGGCACATTTCAGGCGTTGTGATGTTTTTTGATTATTGTGCTCTTCTGATTTAGCATTTTAGCATGAACATTTTAATTTTTTTAAAGTTTTTTTTTGATGTGGACTATTTTTAAGTCTTTATTGAGTTTGTTACAATATTGCCTTTACTTCTTTTTTTATGTTTTGGTTTTTTTTGGTGATGTTTTCTGATTATTGTGCTCTTCTGATTTAGCATTTTAGCATGCACATTTTAATTTTTTTAAGTTTTTTTTTGATGTGGACTATTTTTAAGTCTTTATTGAGTTTGTTACAATATTGCTTCTACTTCTTTTTTTATTTTTCATTTATTTATTTTTTTTGTGAGGCGTGTGGGATTTTAGCTCCCTGACCAGGGATCGAATCTGCAACCCCTGCATTGGAAGGCAAGGTCCCAGTCACTGGACCACAAGGGAAGTCCCTGCATGAGTGTTTTTATGTTAAATATCTTCTAACGATCATGAGCCCTTATCATACGTTGTGTCTTGAAATATTCTGCATAATAAATCTTCTGACTGTGTGTACCTCCGCCCCACCCCACCATGTACTTACTAAACCGTGTTTTTCATCTTGTGAATCATCCCTGAGTGTTGCCCATTTAATGCACGCGGATGTAAGGATTTTTGTTTACTTCCTTCTTGTTTCACTGAGGCTTCCCTGATAGCTCGGTTGGTAAAGAATCCACCTGCAATGTAGGAGACCCTGGTTTGAGTTCTGAGTCAGGAAGATCTGCTGGAGAAGGGTAAGGCTACCCACTCCAGTATCTTTGGGCTTCCCTGGTGGCTCAGCTGATAAAGAATCCTCCTGCAATGTGGGAGACCTGAATTTGATCCCTGGGTTGGGATGATCCCCTGGAGAAGGGAAAGGCTCCCCATTCCAGTATTGTGGCCTGGAGAATTCCATGGACTATATAGTCTATGGGGTCACATGACTGAGTGACTTTCACTCCAATGAGAAAATGTCAGTGATTGAGAGCACAGATTTTTGAGTTAAACTCCTGGATATAATCTTGGCTTCAACTTGAGCAACTGTGAGAACTTGAGTCTTTGTTTCCCTATGCCCACGATCCTGTAACTAACATTTATCATAATCAGCTTGAAGGTTTGTTAAAAACACTGTCTCCAGGGATACTGATTTTATAGGCCTGGGATAGGGCTTAAGAGGAGAAGGGCATGGAAACCCACTCCAGTATTCTTGCCTGGAGAATTCCACGGACAGAGGAGCCTGCTAGGCTGTGTTCCATGGGGTTGCAAAGAGTTGGACATGACTGAGCGACTAAAACAACCACCACCATGATTCTGGGAATAGGGTCTCTATCACTAGTGATGTCTGCAAAAACATGGGTGGAGGACAGTAGGGGAAACCAGCAGGACATGGTGCTCAGAGTCTTCCCTGGGTCCCGGCATCTCTGCTGGCCCCACAAACAATGCTTTACCAAACATTTGCTTTTCCATCTTCATCTGTATTTCCTTCCTTCCCTTTGAGTCCCAAGCTATTACTTTCAGCAGCTTCTTTTTGTTTACGCTGAAGATAATTTTTAAGAGGAGGGTTTCAGCCATGTTGGTGAGTTAATTCAGTTTTCCTGGATTCTCGTTCTTGTATATGTTATTAAAATGTTTTTTTTAAATTCTTTTGTTAATCCATCTCATGTCAATTTAATTCTTAGACCAGTCAGAAGAACCCAGGAGGGGGAAAGCCCATTTCTTCCTCCCTAAAGCATATCCTTTACAGTATGAATGTTCCAGTTGAGTATAATCACTTTCACCTCAATGCTCTCCCCTGGCACATCAATACAGGTGAAGAGGAGATACAGAAACACGATGGAGAAATTCTCCGTCTGGAAGGATATACTGTGGTCAGGAGATGACGGTGGTTTCCACTACAACACCACACAGAGAAGCCCCAAGCTGATAACATACCTGAACCCGCAGGCACCCACACAGTCCACCCCACTCACGATGGTGCTACACGGTCCTGCCGGCGTTGGGAAAACCACGCTGGCCAAGGAGCTGATGCTGGACTGGACGCAGGATGACCTGGCAGAGACCTCCAACTCCGCCTTCTACCTCAGCTGCAAGGAGCTCAACCACAGGGGGACGTGCACCTTTGCAGAGCTGATATCTGCCAACTGGCCACATGTGCAGGACGACATACCCGCGATCCTGGCCCGGGCACAGAAAGTCCTGTTCATCCTCGACGGTTTTGATGAGCTGAGGGTCCCCTCGGGGGCGCTCATCCACGACATATGTGGCGACTGGAAGAGGCAGAAGCCGGTGCCCGTCCTCCTGGGAAGTTTACTGAAGAGGAAGATGCTACCCAAGGCCACCTTACTCATCACCACCCGACCGGGTGCCCTGCAGGAGCTGCGGCTCTTGACAGAACAGCCGCTCTTCATAGAGATCGAGGGGTTCTTGGAGGAGGACCGGAAGGCGTATTTCCTGAAACACTTTGAGGAGGAGAGTCAGGCCCTGCGAGCTTTCGACTTGATGAAGAACAACGCGGCCCTGTTCCAGCTGGGCTCGGCGCCCTCCGTGTGCTGGATGGTCTGCACGTGCCTGAGCCAGCAGATGGAGAGCGGGGAGGACCCCGCGGCCACCTGCAGGACCGCCACGGCCCTGTTCCTGCGCTTCCTCTGCGGCCGCTTCCCCCCACCGCTCGGCCTGCAGGCTCCGCTCAGGCCCCTGTGCCTCTTGGCTGCCGAGGGCGTGTGGACGCGGAGCTCTGTGTTCCACGGGGAAGGCCTCAGGCGACTTGGGGTGGACCCGTCGGCCCTCTGCCCTTTCCTGGACGGGAATATTCTCCAGAAGAGCGAAGACGGCGAGGCCTGCTACTCTTTCATCCATCTCAGCGTCCAGCACTTTCTGGCCGCCGTGTTCTATGTCCTGGAGCCGGAAGAGCAGGAGGAGGAAGGGCTGGGCGGCCGCGGGCGGCACGTTGGGGACGTGGGGAGACTGCTGTCCAAGGAGGAGAGGCTGAAGAACCCCAGCCTGGCCCACGTCGGGTGCTTCCTGTTTGGCCTCTGCAACGAAAGAAGGGCCGTGGAGCTGGAGGCGACTTTCGGCTGCCTGGTATCAACGGAGATCAAGCGGGAGCTCCTGAAATACACACTGATGCTCCTTGGGAGGAAATCCTTCTCGGTGGCGGATGCGAAGGAGGTTCTGAGCTGTCTCTACGAGTCTCAGGAGGAGCAGCTCGTGAAAGATGCCATGGCCCATGTCAAGGAGATATCCATTCACTTGACGAATACATCTGAAATGATGCAGTCTTCCTTCTGCCTTAAACATTGTGCCAACTTACAGAAGATCTCACTGCAGGTAGGAAAGAAGATATTCCTGGAGAATGATCCCGCATTGAAATCAGACCCTCAGAACCAGACGTAAGAACTCAGTTTTTGTTTTTTTTTTTTACTTTGCTAGTTCTCCCATCTTCAGTGTCACCCTGTTTTAGGAAGAGGACAGAGCCTCCTATGACTCCTTCTGGTTTAGGGTCCGAGTTCTCACTGAAATTTCTTCCTGCTGCATCACCATTAAAGCTGAGAAACATGATATTCAGATGAGGAATGGGGCTTTGGAACCTTACTTTTAGTGTCATTGTTGACATGTGGGCTCGGCATGCTCTAGACATCTCATATAATTTCCTCTCCTGCCAGTTCTTTTCAAAAATTTTGTTTTCATATACAGTCACCATGCCATCCATTATATCCCAGGACTGTGTTATCTTACAACCAGAAGTTTGTACCTTTTGAAGAGCTTACCAGTTTTTCCTCCACCCCTGCCCTTTTATTGATGGTTCTCTTTCACAGATGTTCCTGTCTGTGCGTTTCTCCTAGGTCACAGCACGACCGTCATTCTCTCCAACTCTGGGCGGATCTCTGCTCTGTGTTCAGTTCAAATGAGAACCTGAACTTTCTGGATGTGAAGGAAAGCTTCCTGAGTCACTCCTCAGTGAGGATTCTTTGCGAGCAGATCACCCACATCACCTGTCATCTCCAGAAAGTCATGTAAGTGGCAGCTGATCCTGCAATTCAGTTCAGTCGTGTCTGACTCTTTGCAACCTCATGGACTGCAGCACGCCAGGCCTCCCTCTCCATCACCAACTCCCAGAGTTTACTCAAACTCATGTCCATTGAGTCAGTGATGCCATCCAAACATCTCAGCCTCTGTTGTCCCCTTCTCCTCCCACCTTCAATCTTTCCCAGCACCAGGATCTTTTCCAATGAGTCAGCTCTTTGCATCAGGTGGCCAAAGTATGGGAGTTTCAGCTTCGTCATCAGTCCTTCCAATGAATATTCAGGACTGATTTCCTTTAGGATGGACTGCAATGGGGATTTAAAATGTGAGAGCATACAGGGTCCTCAGGATTCATGTCAATGTATGCCAAAACCAATACAGTACCGTAAAGTAAAATAAAGTTAAAAAATTTTTTTTAAAAAATGTGAAAGAAAAAAAAAAGTGAGAGCAGTTTTGGAATGTTCCATCCAGCCAGGTGGTCAGAATACAAAGAACTGGAATGGTTACTTAAAGAAAAGACTTACTTATTTGTGGTTATGATGGGTCTTTGTTGCTGCCCAGGCTTTCTCTAGTTGTGCAGATTGGGGGCTTCTCATTGTGGTAGCTTCTCTTGCTGTGGAGCATGGGCTCTAGAGTGCAGGCTCAGTAGTTGTGGTACGTGGGCTTAGTTGTCCCATGGCTTGTGGAGTGTTCCTGGACCAGGGATCAAACCTGCGTCCCCTGCATTGGCAGGTCAGCTTAACCACTGGACCTCTGGAGAAGTCCTCCACGCAGCCCTTAATGGTCCATATGTTCAAGGAGTCTGTAACTTATTTGCTGACTTATAGTCCATAACTTACTGTAGCTTGAATGAAAACTGTGTATGGAAATGCAAATGACTGCATGGGGATATGGTAGGAAGTGATTTATTTTTTAGCAGAAAAAGTGAGGCATTGAGGAGGAGGAAAGGTTGTGTGTGGACTGAATGCTGAAAGAAATAAAGGACATAATACTGTCTGAGAGGAAGAAAATTCTCTCTACACTTCTGGCTGGTTGGAAAATGAAATTGATATGAGACAGGTTAGGAAAAGAAAATCAAACATTTAATAGCATCTATACATGGGAGAGACCCAGAAAAACTGAGCAACTACCCCAGTGACTGAAATCTTCATGTTAACTACAACCTTCCATTAAAGAGAATAAAGGATGATGAGGGTTGTGGTTTGGGACTTCAAAGGGGAGGAAGACAATTCACTTGGAGATGGAAATCAAATGTTTGGTAGACAAAGGATCAGATCTGTATCTCCTGCATTGGCAGGTGGATTCTTTACCACTGAGCCACCAAGGGAAGCCTGGTTAAAGGAACAGAACTATCTAAATTCTTCAGGAAGTTAGGGGAAAGATCGAAATGTCTTCCTGAGTGTTTTCAGTCCTTGTTTATTCTCAACTTGAAATAATCTTCACATCAAAGAGACATTTTGGGATGACAAATTTTGTTCGCCTACAGTAAAAGGATAGAGAGAGTTTCTCAGAAGATCAGCATAAGCAAAGAAAAGAGCATCAAACCCTTTACCATCCAATTCCATCTTCCTTCTCATCATCATATACTGCTTCCACTAGTGGTCTGTCCTTCTTTTCTTTCCAGATATCACTCCATTGAATAATTCTATAAGTCAGTTCAGTCCAGTCACTCAGTCGTGTCTGATTCTCTGTGACCCCATGGACTGCAGCACTCCAGGCTTCCCTGTCCATCACCAACTCCTGGGGCTTGCACAAACTCATGTCCATTGAGTCAGTGATGCCATCCAACCATCTTATCCTCTGTCATCCCCTTCTCTTTCTGTCTTCAATCTTTCCCAGCATCAGGGTCTTTTCCAAGGAGTCCGTGCTTCTCATCAGGTGGCCAAAGTACAGGAGTTTCAGCTTTAGCATCAGTCCTTCCAATAAATATTCAGGGTTGATTTCATTTAGGATTGACTGGTTTGATCTCCTTGCAGTCCAAGGGACTCAAGAGTTGTCTCCAATACCACAGTTCAAAAGCATCAATTCTTCAACATTCAGCTTTCTTTATAGTCCAACTCTCACATCCATACCTGACTACTGGAAAAACCATAGCTTTGACTAGATGGACCTTTGGTTGGTAAAGTAATGTCTCTGCTTTTTTTTTTTTTTTTTCTATTTTTTTCTTTTTGGCTGCACCCAGCAGTATGTGGGACTTTCGTTCCCTGGCCAGGGATTGAACCTGGGCCCTCTGCAGTGGAAACGTAGAGGCTTAACCACTGGGCCGTGGGGGAAGTCCCTGTCTCTGCTTTTTAATATGCTGTCTAGGTTGGTCATAGGTTTTCTTCCAAGAAGCAAGCGTCTTTTAACTTCATGGCTGCCTTCACCATCTGCAGTGATTTTGAAGCCCAAGAAAATAAAGTCTGTCACTGTTTTCATTGTTTCCCCATCTATTTGCCATGAAGCGATTGGACCAGATGCCATGATTTTCATTTTCTGAACGTTGAGTTTTAAGCCAACTTTTTCACTTTCCTCTTTCACTTTCATCAAAAGGCTCTTTAGTTCTTCTTTGCTTTCTGCCATAAGGGTGGTGTCATCTGCATACCTGAGGTTATTGATATTTCTACTGGCAATCTTTATTGCAGCTTGTTCTTCATCCAGCCTGGCATTTTGTGTGATGTATTCTGCATATAAGTCAAATAAGCAGGGTGACCATATACAGCCTTGATGTACTCCTTTCCCAGTTTGGAACCAGTTTGTTGTTTCATGTCCAGTTTTAACTGTTGCTTCTTGACCTGTATACATATTTCTTAGGAGGCAGGTCAGGTGGTCTGGTATTCCCATCTCTTTCAGAATTTTCCAGTTTGTTGTGATCTACACAGTCAAAGGCTTTGGCATAAACAGTAAGGCAGAAATAGATTTTTTTTTTCTGGTATTCTCTTTGCTTTTTTGATGATCCAACGGATGTTGGTAATTTGATCTCTGATTTCTCTGCCTTTTCTAAATCCAGCTTGAACATCTGGAAGTTCATGCTTCATGTACTGTTAAAGCCTGGCTTGGAGAATTTTGAGCATTATTTTGCTAGCATGTGAGATGAGTGTAATTGTGCAGTAGTTTGAACATTCTTTGGCATTGCCTTTCTTTGGGTTTGGAATGAAAACTGACCTTTTCCAGTCCTGTGGCCACTGCTGAGTTTTCCAAATTTGCTGGCATATTGAGTGCAGCACTTTCACAGCATCATCTTTCAGGATTTGAAACAGCTCAACTGGAATTCCATCACCTCCACTAGCTTTGTTCATAGTGATGCTCCCTAAGGCCTACTTGACTTCGCACTCTAGGATATCTGGCTGTAGGTGAATGATCACACCATCATGGTTATCTGGGTCATAAAGATCTTTTTTTGTATAGTTCTTCTGTGTATTATTGCCACATCTTCTTAATATCTTCTGCTTCTGTTACGTCCATACCATTTCTGTCCTTTATTGAGCCCATCTTTGCATGAAATGTCTCCCTATCCCCGTCTTGACTTGTGACTTCTCCTGTACTCTGTGTTCTCAGCACCATCCATCTACAACATGCAAAACAGAACCCCTTCTTTTTATATTCCCTATCCTCAGGTCAGGAAGATTCCCTTAGAGAAGGGAATGGCTACCTACTCCAGTATTCTTGCCTGGAGAACCCCATAGACAAAGGAGTCTAGCAAGGTAGAGTCCATGGGATTGCAGGAGTCAGACACAACTGAGTGACTAATACTTCCACTTTCAGGATTAAAAATGTCTCTCCTGCCAGTGCTTACCGGGACTTCTGTCTGGCTTTCATTGGTAAGAAGACTCTGACACACCTGGTTCTGGAAGGCAGTGTCCATGGTGATAAGATGCTGCTGCTGCTGTTGTGTGAGATCCTGAAGCATCCGAGATGTAATCTTCAGTATCTGCGGTAGGTCTCATGTCATTGCTGTCCTCAGCATAAGGATAGTGTGAGTTCTGAACAAAACAGCAGATTGCCATGCTGATTGGGCACCATGCTAAACAGGGGAGCATATTCCCAGATATTAACAGAATATTGATGGTATGTCAGCCAATAATCTTCCCCCAGCCAGCTAGTCTTCTGGACTGAATAGTGAGCCCTGAATGCAAAGAAACACTCAGAATTTCATTAAATTAGAAAAAAAATCTATTACTCTGTTCAGTTAAGTTGCTCAGTTGTGTCCAGCTCTTTGTGATTCCAGGGACTGCAGCACGCCAGGCTTCCCTGTCCATCACCAACTCCAGAAGCATATTCAAACTCATGTCCATTGAGTTTGTGATGCCATCCAACCATCTAATCCTCTGTTGTCCCCTCCTCCTTCTGCCCTCAATAAATAATGTTTCTAAGTAGATTATCAGATCTTCAAAATGACAAATGGCCAGTGCACAGTCTCTTAGTTTTGCTCATTGACTTGAGACACTTTACATTTTGCCTTGTATTCAAATTATTTAAGTTAGCTTACAGTGTCTTTTTATAGGTTAAACTTTGAGGGAGGAAAGGTACTGGTTTTTAAGAACTCCAGGTTTACTTATGACATATATTCTAGGCAGAGTATGGATTGATTATATTCTTTATTTGATTGACCTAAAAGGTATCCTCTCTTCTCAAAGTAGAGATGAGGGAAAAAAAGAATATTAAAAAATTGAACTAAATTCCATATACTATCATGTAAGAAACGAATTACCAGTCTATGTTTGATACAGGATATAGGATGCTTGGGGCTGGTGCATGGCGATGATTCAGAGAGATGGTATTTGGTGGGAGGTGGGAGGGGGGTTCAGGATTGGGAGCTCATGTATACCCTTGGTGGATTCATGTCAATGTATGGCAAAACCAATACAGTATTGTAAAGTAAAATAAAGTAACAACAAAAAAAGTTCAACTAACTTGTGAACTTGAGCAGACTCGGGGAGATAGTGAAGGGCAGGGGAACCTGGCGGGCTGCAGTTCCTGGAGTCTCAAAGAGTCAGACATGACTTAGCGCCTGAGCAACAGCAACAGCTTGTAAATATTGTGAATGTAGTCAGGGGGAGCGGGGGGGGGGCAGCAGCACCCACCCCAGCGCTCTCGCCTGCAGAATCCCAGGGACTGGGGAGCCTGGCGGGCTGCAGTCCACGGGGTTGCTAACAGTCGCACAGACTGAGCGACTTCACTTTCACTTTTCTCTTTCATGCATTGGAGAAGGAAATGGCAACCCACTCCAGTATTCTTGCCTGGAGAATCCCAGGGANGGCTGCAGTCCACGGGGTTGCTAACAGTCGCACAGACTGAGCGACTTCACTTTCACTTTTCTCTTTCATGCATTGGAGAAGGAAATGGCAACCCACTCCAGTATTCTTGCCTGGAGAATCCCAGGGATGGGGGAGCCTGGTGGGCTGCTGTCTATGGGGTCATACAGAGTCGGACACGACTGAAGTGACTTAGCAGCAGCAGCAGCAGCTGAGCTTCAGACCCCGTGTGATGGATTAATGGATTGCCCCAGTGTTCTCTAAAATAGCTGTATCACATTCATTTTGATCCACAGAAGTTTCCAATTATTCTGGCAACACAAACTTCAAACTTTGGACCCAGCTGCCTAAATATCCAATTGTTCCTCCTTGTTTTAGTTAGCATATTCCATAATTACTTCTGAAGTTGAAATTTGAGTATCAGGCATCAACTTTTTTCCATTAGAATCACGTTTAAATTTAAGTGGAAGGTGGGGATATATGGATATGTATCATTGATTCATTTTGTCATACAATAGACTAATATAACATCATAAAGGCAACTATACTCCAATAAAGATTGATTAAAAAATATAAGTGGGGTTAGGACAGACTTAGTTCAAGAAAAATGATGATATAAAAGGTGAGATTTGAGAAAAAAGCAGACCACGTTGGCGAAACTTCACGCAGAATTGTATCATGGAGTTGCCCTCTTAGTGATGAGGCTGGGTCCTGACCCAACGGGCATGGAGATACTTGAGGAAACAAAGGAGCTCTGTTTTCTAATAGTTCAGGCCAGGGTTTGACACGTGTTGGAGCCGAATGAGATGAGAGTCAGAGATGGTCTTCAGGGAAGGATAATAAGTTGACAGGGTCTCTGCCCTCCCAGAAGAATGACTTGCCCCTGTTTATCCCACAGGTTGGGGTCTTGTTCTGACACCACTTGGCAGTGGGCTGACTTCTCCTCAGCACTCAAAGTCAACCAGTCCCTGAAATGCTTGGATCTCACGGCCATTGAGTTCCTGGATGAGGGTGTCAGATTGCTGTGTTTGACTCTGAGACACCCAAAGTGCATCCTGCAGAAATTGTCGTAAGTCCCTCTTTTCCCGGGAAGCATCTTCATCTTGGGTATGGAGTCACATAGAGAAGAGCAGTGGTAAGACCAGACTTACAGGGCAAATCTTATGGGACTTCTTACTGGGGGAGAGTCTTGATTCCCTTTTTTGGTCCCAGGTGGGTGATGCATGCTTAAAAAAAAGTGTGTGTGTGTGTGTTCAGTTGTGTCTGATTCTTTGCAACCAATGGACTATAGCCCACCAGACTCCTCTGTCCATGGGGGTTTCCTGGCAAAAATACTGGGGTGGGTTGCCATGCCCTCCTCTAGGGGATCTTCCCAGGGATCAAATCCACATCTCCTGCATTGGCAGGTGGATTCTTTACCACTGAGCCACTAGGGAAGCCCCCATTTAAAAAATATTATTAATTAATTAGGCTGTGCTGGGTCTTAGTTGCTTACAGCATGTGGAATCTTAGTTTTGGGAGTGCAGAGTCTTCACCACTGGACCACCAGGGAAGTTTGCCTGCCTTTTTCTCATTCCTGGTCCTTCAGGCTTTGATCACTAGCATCACTAGGATAGAGTAGGTGGGGACTCTCAAGAAGGGCTGTCAGCTGAGAAGTTTGAACTTTGGAAATGTCTTACCACATATGTGGCGCTTTTTCACAGGTTGGAGAACTGTCAGCTTACAGAAGCCTGTTGTAAGGAGCTGTCTTCTGCTTTGATTGTCAACCAGAGGTTGACCCACCTGTGCTTGGCCAAGAACGACCTTGGGGATGGCGGGGTGAAGACTCTGTGTGAGGGCTTGAGTTACCCCGAATGTCAGCTACAGACCTTGGTGTAAGTCCCTGCTGGCTTCTGTGTGTGTGTGTGTGTCTGTGTGTTGTATGTATACACCTGGATTCAAGTAGGACAGACCCTGGAGCACTTGAATTCCTCTTGAATGAAACCAGCAAGATCCTGGTAGAAATTAGGAAAAGAACAGGTAGAAACAGATGCTAATGCCTGCATGTCTTTAAAGAGTAAGGTTGACCTGCTAGCCTCTTTCTCTTCTGAGAATTCAAGATAAGCAGTTAATTCTCAGGTCTGATGTTCTGTGTATATTCTGAAAATTCACATGAAATCTGCCAGTAATTAGGAGTGGATTGAGTCACACAGTAGGGTTGAAGACTTGAAAGCAGAATCAGGAATTCAGTTTATACTGGTAGAGAGAGAAAAGGAAAAGGTCATTTCTGCCTCAGTAGTGTTCGTTCAGTTCAGTTCAGTTGCTCAGTCATGTCTGACTCTTTCCGACCCCATGAATCGCAGTATGCCAGGCCTCCCTGTCCATCACCAGCTCCAAGAGTTCACTCAGACTCATGTCCATCGAGTCAGTGATGCTATCCAGCCATCTCATCTGCTGTCATCCTCTTTTCTTCCTGCCCTCAATCCCTACCAGCATCAGTCTTTTCCAAGGAGTCAACTCTTTGCATGAGGTGGCCAAAGTACTGGAGTTTCAGCTTTAGCATCATTCCTTCCAAAGAACACCCAGGACTGATCCCCTTCAGAATGGACTGGTTGGATCTCCT
Source organism: Oreotragus oreotragus (assembly GCA_006410675.1). Classification (NCBI taxonomy): domain Eukaryota; kingdom Metazoa; phylum Chordata; class Mammalia; order Artiodactyla; family Bovidae; genus Oreotragus; species Oreotragus oreotragus. Next base: position 210,919 of record SJYX01018098.1, read on the forward strand.
TGCAGTCCAAGGGC